>CAUOFW020010501.1:443019-553275 GCA_963454935.2 Ilex paraguariensis | reverse complement strand
AAAAATATAAGAGATGGGGTGCAGCAATCAGTAGACGCAGCCCAAAGAAACATAGAAGTTGTTGCACCACATGTGCAGGACTGGCTGACAGAAGTGGAAGAGGTCGAGAAAGAGGTAGACGAAGTTTTTAAACTCAAAACCAAAGTTGAAAGGGGTTGTTGGAATGGATGGTGCCCGAATCTGGTATCTCGTTACTCGGTGAGTAGGAAAGCCACGAAAAAGACTCAGAATATCTATAAGCTCAAACAAGAGGTGGACAAGTTAACTAAATTGACTAACCCTGCACCACCCATGCAAATGGCGTCTGTATCAACAGAAGATTTCCAAGGCTTTGAATCCAGGATGTCGACGACAAATGAAGTTATGGAGGCTTTGAAGGATGGTGAGATCAGAATGATTGGGATATGCGGTATGGGTGGAGTGGGTAAAACCACAATGGTAGAAGCTGTTGCCAAAAGAGCACAGATTGAGAGGTTATTTGATGAGGTTACTATGGCTGCTGTGTCCAACAATCAAGATTTGATAAAGATTCAAAGTGACATAGCAAACATGTTGGGTTTGAGCCTTGAGAAGGAAACCAGCCTTCGTGCAAGAGCAGACAGACTTTGTACGAGATTGTCAAATGGGAAAAGAATTCTTGTAATATTAGATGATGTTTGGGAAAAACTTGATTTGAAAAAACTTGGAATTTGTTTTGGAGCTGGCCAAAAAGGGTGCACAATTGTATTGACTTCTCGAAACGAACGTGTTTGTATTGAGATGGAATTTCAAAAAATCATTGTAGTCCAAGTCCTACCTAAGGACGAAGCATGAAATTTTTTTAAGAAGCAGGCGGGAATTACCAATGACATCCCTGTGCCACNAGTCCTACCTAAAGACGAAGCATGGAATTTTTTTAAGAAGCAGGCGGGAATTACCAATAACATCCCTGTGCCACAGGCCATAGCAAAAGAGGTTGCAAATGAATGTGGAAGCTTACCTCTTGCAATTGTAACTCTCGCCGAGGCACTGAAAGGTGAAAAGGAGCATTCGTGGAATAATGCACTTCGAGAACTACAGAGGTGTAACAGAATGCCACAAAAGGTTCACACCAGTATAGAGTTGAGCTACAATCTGTTGAACAGAGAAGAAGCCAAGTCATTGCTTCGACTTTACAGTTTATTTCCGGAAGATTCTGATATTCCTCTCGAGTGTTTGGTTAGATATGTGGTAGGACTATGTTTGTTTGAAAAAGTTGATACTGTGGCAGAAGCAAGAGACACGGTGTACTCATTAAACGATCAACTCAAAAGTCGTTTCTTGATACTCCCCGGTGATGGAGAGAAAGTGAAATTACATGATGTTGTACGCGATGTATGCATATCAATTGCATCTAAAGGTAGGGAAGCATATTTGGTAAGGTGTGATGCAGGATTGAAAGAGTGGCCACAAGAAGATACATTCAGACATTGCTCAGCCATCTCATTGATGTTCGACCAATTGGACAAGTTTCCTATTGGATTAGATTGTCCGAACCTCAAGCTCTTACAAGTGCAATGCAAGGGTGATCCACGAGACGACCCTACTAATGAGAGTTGTACCAGAGTTGACTCAATAGGTTTTTTTGAAGGGATGAAAGAACTCAAAGTTGTTGATTTAAGATCAATGTGCCTTCAGCTTACCCGACANGTTGGTTTCAGATCAATGCCCCTTCTGCTTCCACCACCACCACCACTCAAATCTTTGCTAAATATTCGAACATTGTGTTTGGATTTTTGCCGGCTGGACAATAACACATCCTCCATGATTGGAAGCCTAAAGAGCTTGAGAGTTCTCAGCTTTTTTAAATCTTACATTGAGGAATTACCGAGTGAAATTGGACAACTTGAGCATCTACAAATATTGGATTTGAGGTTTGCGGGACGCCCTGGAAGAATTTCGCCAAATATTTTGTCCAAGCTGGATAAACTTGAAGAGTTGTATGCAGGCGAAAATGACATGAATGATAGCATTGCAGAGTTGAACTCAATGTCTTATCTGAACACGTTAGATATTTGCACAAGTGTAACTGCTGTGCTAAAATTGAAACACTTTTGCTTTGATAACCTGAGAAGATTTCGCATAACAATTGGTGATCCGGTGTCATTCANCACTTTTGCTTTGATAACCTGAGAAGATTTCGCATAACAATTGGCTCTCCGGTGTCATTCAATCTGTTGTTATTCCGTCTGTCGGAAGGCTACGGGTTACAAAACAGCTTGAGTCTCAATGATTGTGACTTGGGTATGCTTTATGACTTTGGGATAAAAGTTTTGTTGAAGAGATCCAAACATGTCTCGTTTCTAAATCTGAAAGGCTTGGGAAGTAATATTTTCGATGCCCTTGATGTAGATGATTCGGTAAGCTGGGAGAAACTCTGTGTTTGGTATTGTGATGAGCTCAAATATCTTATTTGTAGGGATATTCCGGGGGAGACCTTTGCCTTTGGAAAACTGCAAATGTTGTGGCTAGAGAACCTACCTGCAATGAAGGGTCTATTTCCAGAGTCCATGGTCAAATGTTTGGTGCAACTCCAACAACTAATTCTATTTCGGTGTAAGAAAGTGGAATACATTGTTGCAAAGAAAGGAGGAGAAGATGAAAAAGATTCTGAAACCATCGTTTTCCCAAAACTGACGCGCTTGCTTTTGCTNAAGAAAGGAGGAGAAGATGAAAAAGATTCTGAAACCATCGTTTTCCCAAAACTGACGTACTTGAATTTGCAAGATCTGGACATGCTTAGAAGCTTTTGCTCCAACTCTGATATTTTGTTCCCCAAACAGGTGTGCTTCTCTTTCTTGAATATATATCTCCAAAATTACTTTAACACAACACTGACATGTAGTTTTACTTTATTTTGATTTGTTTGTACACATCACACCTCAGCCTTTAGTGGGAAACAACTTAGAAATGAACATGTTTGTGAGAAGGCAACAAATTTATTTTCATCTGTGAAAAAACAAATAATTTAGGGAAAAGATTTTTTTGTTAAAGATGAAAGATACTTTAGAAATGAATACCTTAACTTGCTGATACTTATAATGCATTTATGATTAAAGAAAGAAATAGAAAGTAAGAAATTGTAGTGGGGCGAAGGAGTTTCGCCACCACACAAAAATAGTTTCTCTGAATTGGGATTTTGCTGCTCCTGAATTCACCATCATTACGTTATTTTTTTTCTCTTTCACCTCTGTATTTCTCTTTACAAACAATACACAAATATTCTCCCCCACTTCCAAGTTTTTGTCTTTTTAGGAACCTACTTGCTTTTTTGTAGATTATTAAGAATTCTATTGAGTTAGTACTTAATCTGAATTCTTAATTTTTTTTATAGAATTAGTTGTTAGAAATGTTAATTTGTTTATTATAAAATGGCATTACAAACATGTGACTTGCAATAGACATTGGGTAATAGTCAATTACCCTTGAGGTATGTCACCCAATTTTTTTTTTTTTTTTTATGCTGATCGTAAAATGTGGTGGTGGCTAAGTTTTTTGAAAAAAATAATTTATTTAAATATTTAATAACTAAAATGTTGTTAACAGTGGTGGAGGCACACATGGGCCAGGGGCCCGGCCCACCCTGAAATTTGTTTTTTACCAATGTATGATTTGTGTATATATATTTTTTTAATATTTTCAATTATGCCCACCCTAATATCTTTAAATAAACAAAATTGGGTCCTTTAGTAGAGCAAATCTCTCTTGGTTAATGGACTGTGATAAAAATAGAATGTAATATAGAATCTCTAGGAGTCAACAATAAAAAAAAGAAATTGTATAAAAGAATTTCTGGTCTACTCAATTCTAAAGTTCTCTCCAAAAGCACTAAAGCAAACAAAGCACCAGTAATCAGTGACGTATCACACGCCACAACCTTCAAACTTTGGTATTGATATTACAAGTTATGACTTTAATATTGATATTTTGATCACATCTCTTATATAATTAACCTCATTTTTTGTAATTTTGTTTGTTTGCATTGATATTGTATACTTACTTTTGGTCCTTCTATGTTTAATCAATCTTTAAGACTTAANGAAATGTTAATTTGTTTATTATAAAATGGCATTACAAACATGTGACTTGCAATAGACTTTGGGTAATAGTCAATTACCCTTGAGGTATGTCACCCAATTTTTTTTTTTTTTTTATGCTGATCGTAAAATGTGGTGGTGGCTAAGTTTTTTGAAAAAAATAATTTATTTAAATATTTAATAACTAAAATGTTGTTAACAGTGGTGGAGGCACACATGGGCCAGGGGCCCGGCCCACCCTGAAATTTGTTTTTTACCAATGTATGATTTGTGTATATATATTTTTTTAATATTTTCAATTATGCCCACCCTAATATCTTTAAATAAACAAAATTGGGTCCTTTAGTAGAGCAAATCTCTCTTGGTTAATGGACTGTGATAAAAATAGAATGTACTATAGAATCTCTAGGAGTCAACAATAAAAAAAAGAAATTGTATAAAAGAATTTCTGGTCTACTCAATTCTAAAGTTCTCTCCAAAAGCACTAAAGCAAACAAAGCACCAGTAATCAGTGACGTATCACACGCCACAACCTTCAAACTTTGGTATTGATATTACAAGTTATGACTTTAATATTGATATTTTGATCACATCTCTTATATAATTAACCTCATTTTTTGTAATTTTGTTTGTTTGCATTGATATTGTATACTTACTTTTGGTCCTTCTATGTTTAATCAATCTTTAAGACTTATATTGTAAATTAAAAAGACTTATTTTCAAATATCATTTGTCAAAATTTAATTGAAAAATGCTGCATGCCCTAAAGTGCAATTTGTCCGCAACAAGTAGAGGGTTTGATATAGGTTGATGTTTTAGTGAATGAAGTTCCTCTTTTTTTTCTGTGCTGCGTGTAGTTAATTGTTTATTGGACATACATACGGTTTATCATGATCACTTACTTGAAAACTTCATATAATCGCAGGTTTTTCTGCCTAACTTGGAGATACTGCNTTCTGTGCTGCGTGTAGTTAATTGTTTATTGGACATACATACGGTTTACCATGATCACTTACTTGAAAACTTCATATAATCGCAGGTTTTTCTGCCTAACTTGGAGAAACTGCATCTCAGGAGAATCAGTGTGGTGCACATAGTAGACTACCAAATGCAAGGTGGGTCCTTCCACAAACCAAGAGGCTTGGATGTGTCGTATTGTGAAAAGGTTTTCAATGTTGTTGCACCTGGTCAGCAAAAATTATTTCCAAATCTCCAACAACTTCATGTCAATGGTTGTTGCGAACTGGAAGCAGTGTTTAACTTCGAGGGGTTAACAGCTCGGAGAGATCATGCAGAAGTCACACTTGGTCAGTTGATGTTATTGGAATTAGGTGATTTACCTAAGTTAATGCATGTATGGAGGATGGTTCCCAAAAACCTTCAAGGTTTTCAGAATTTGACAAGCATTGATATTTCAAACTGTGAGAGCTTGAGATACATATTATCACCTACTATCGCGAAATTGCTTGGGAATCTAATGTTGCTACAGGTTCATAAGTGCAAGATGATTGAAGAAATTATTGACACGGAAGAAGATCTTTTGAAGATCAAGATTTTAGACGAGATTGTTACTACAAAGGAGGAAGAACAAATGATAGGGGACACAATTTTGTTTCCACAATTGAAAGAGATATCGCTTGCAAATCTAGAAAACCTCAATTGCTTTTGCTCTGGAAACTGTGAATTTCAATTTCCGTCATTGAATAAACTGGTAATCAGCGGCTGTCCAAACATGAAGACTTTCAGCTCTGGACCACTAAGCACAGGAAAGCTAGGAGAAGGAAATATATCCATTGGCGGACAAGAATTTTGGATGGGTGATCTTAACACAACCATACAAAATGCAAGCGAACTGTATGTCTTTATTCTTTTCAATTTCTTCCTTTTATTTCTCACTTCCCCCTGAAAAATTAAAGAAGATAGTTATCTATGCACTATTGCCCAGTTTCATTTCAAGGCTAAACTATTTCTCTCCTTTTAAGTCACCACTTTCCTTCTTGTCATCTAGCCTCAAACAGAAGATTATTATGAACAAGATGAAGATGATGATGATGACAAAGCAAATAGAAGCAGCAGAAGATGATGAAGATGATGAGCGTGTCAAGCAAATAGAAAGAGATGATGAATAAGATGATGAAGAAGGAACAAATGAGCTTTCTTTAACAATAAGAAAAAGAGTGTTTGCTTTGAGGTTCTCTCTCTCTGTATCATACACACGGTTGAAGATCAGTAGCTGAATGATATGCCTCTATGCAATTTAATTATGTAACCTTTGTTTGAAAATTCCCAAGATTGGACAGTAAGAGAAGACCTTATTGTTGTCATTGATTGGAGTTTAATACATATTTCATTGTATTGGAACTGATAAGTTAGTCTATGCTAAATTGAGTTTCCTGGTAGAACATAATTTTTTCCATTCTTGAGTTTTGGGGGAGGGAGGGGGTGAAACACTACTTTTGTTTTTGCAGATGACCTATAGCAAGGACAAGAAGAAGTTTCCTTTCCTCATGGAACTTATTTTGGGGTTGCACTGGGGGTTCTATTTGGGAGGTGGGTCTCGGTGTAGTGACAAAGGTTATTCCATTGTCAACCAGGCATCAAAGTTTCGAGACATAAATGTATTTGAAAATAAAGGTCTGTACATGAGGTGATTCTAAACTCCACAGTAACGAAAGCCTCTTGTAGATGGGCTCAGTACTTTATTGTGCCACCCTTTCAGCTTCCCTTACCTCCACCGCAAGAAATTGGTCTTTTAGTCTCAGAAATTGTTGCAATTAAATGTATAAAAAATATCAATATATACTTTAGTGACAATTTTTATTGCCACTAGGCCGTGACAATATGTGTGGCTAAATCCTTTAACTTTGACATTTAATTGTTACCATTAAAAATAAATTTTTTAACCACAATATGAAAATGTCAATAATGTTAGCCACAATAATTATTGTAACGAGTTAACGAAATTTTGTCACTAAAATATACCATGTCATCACTAAAATTCCAATTAAAATCTGACTTTTTGTGACAACAATTAATTACGGCTAAAAGTATATATTTTACCCATAATTAAAATTACCATTAAAATTTGAAACATGCTTTTAGTGATAACTTATTGTTTCGGTTAATACATTAAAATGTACATAAAAACACCTATTACATATTTGAAAGAATTTATTTTTGAATATTTTCCAATTTCACATACCTGTTATAGTTCAATGAATCAATATATATACCCAATGAGGAAACAAATAACATAATAACACAAACACTCACTTTCAAAGATATAATTCCCAAATCAAATCATGTAAAAATAATATTATGATATTAGTATCATTAAATTGTACGTGTACAATGCATCATCATTAAAGAATAGGAATGAACAAAAAAATTATGATCATGATTTCAAATTGTGTCCTATCAACTAGACAATGATACCTACTCAAAAGAAAGTAATTGCACAACAATCAACTCTCAACTACACATTCAATTTTTGACAGGTTATTGAATCTTTCGTCTTAGTCTTTAAAAGTGAACCTTCCAAAACTGTTATCAGAGCTTCCACTGGTTTGTACCAAACAAAAATTACCCAACATTAATAGGAAGCACAAAGAGTATAACATATGAACAAATAATCAAACAACAATTAGTAAAAGAGATAAAAATAAATTAATTAAATTGATTACAGTGTTAACTGTGTCAGCAGATAATGCTAAATCGAGTAGATCTACTAACTTCTCGTCAGATATGAGCCCAACCCGCAATTAATAATCATCTCAGCAATTCATACATAGCAGCCCCCACAAATCAGTAAGAGGTTTTGAGATGTTCTGCAGGTAATACATAATTCAAGGCATGTTGAGCACTAAATTCAAGCACATTAAAGAGTAACATAAAATAAAACCTCACACATACAAGGGATGAGTCCCCCCTTTTTTGGCATTTTCAATTTTATGCAGTTCATCAAAATTCTATAAAAAGAATCAGTATTCAGCATATGGCATAAAGGATGAGCCCACTAATAGCCTTTTACAGATACTCCTATTTTTAGTTCAAATTTTATTTATTTCTTTGATGAGAGGCTCTGATCCATGCAGACGAAGTATATACATCTTTGTGAATCAAAATTATCGTACTCCATTGGCCAAGAAGCCCTAGGCCTAAAACAAGGACTTCAGTTGACCAAATGTAGACTATCTATCACCCATCATATGACAGTAATAAATTTGAGGACTAGTTAATAATTTTGGATGAGCAATAAAGTGAGCCACTGGCTGAAAGGTTGCCTTGAAGAGGCTTGAAGGATGGCATTGCACAAGCACCAAAAGGGCATTGTTTCCATGGGCCATCATAAAAGTTCCTTATCAAAAAGAAACAGATATCATTACAGTAGTATCCCTGGTCATCAACGTAGTCTGACAAACCAGGAAAATTAACGGAAGAAAAAACAATTTACACAAAGTTATATGCCAGAAAGGCACCTTGGCTATGTTAACAACTAAGAACTAAAGGAAGTACTATGGCCAAACACGTGCATTAACTTGAATGAATTGTGGAACCTTATCAACCCCCTCTGGTAAAGTGTTTAACCAATTGCAAGTATCAAGTGAAGATTGCTGTAGGATAGTAATTTGTTTAGCAATAAAAACTCAACAAATTAACCAAGTCGCACAAAAAGACAAGCAGTGTTGGCAGCATCTATCTAAGCCAAGGAAAAAAACAATTTTTTAGGACATTAATGTTAACAGGATAAGCAATATTCGAGAGATGTAAGTACTAGCTCTAAATACAGGGCAATGCCTATTCTCTGAAACATATGTAGTTGCTAAATTGATGAATGCAAGCACATGAAATTCAATAGAGGTTGCTGGTGTATAACAACATTGGTTGTGGGTAATTAGATAATAAAATGATGCAGGGTAAGAAAAACAATTCCAAAAATCTGTTTTAGTTTTGCTAAACAGACATATAACTTACCAGTTCCTGAACAAGAGGAACAGAGATTCACTGCCCAATCAAATTCAGTTGTTCAACGGTCATCTCAACATCCCATAAAGATCCATCTGATCTTGATGTAATAAGCTTTAGTGCATCCTTGTCAATTTCCAGATCCACTGCAAAGTATAGATAATATCTGCATCTTTCAACTTCAAAAAAAAGGAATTTCTAGCACCTGGATATGATTATATGAGGTAGTACATGAAGACGTGAACAAGTAAGGACAAAAACCACATAACCAAAAGGAGAACCTGAGTCTATATGTCATGAGATCAAAAGAACNGGTTTATGAGTGCAAGATGATTGAAGAAATTATTGACACGGAAGAAGATCTTTTGAAGATCAAGATTTTAGACGAGATTGTTACTACAAAGGAGGAAGAACAAATGATAGGGGACACAATTTTGTTTCCACAATTGGAAGAGATATCGCTTGCAAATCTAGAAAACCTCAATTGCTTTTGCTCTGGAAACTGTGAATTTCAATTTCCGTCATTGAATAAACTGGAAATCAGCGGCTGTCCAAACATGAAGACTTTCAGCTCTGGACCACTAAGCACAGGAAAGCTAGGAGAAGGAAATATATCCATTGGCGGACAAGAATTTTGGATGGGTGATCTTAACACAACCATACAAAATGCAAGCGAACTGTATGTCTTTATTCTTTTCAATTTCTTCCTTTTATTTCTCACTTCCCCCTGAAAAATTAAAGAAGATAGTTATCTATGCACTATTGCCCAGTTTCATTTCAAGGCTAAACTATTTCTCTCCTTTTAAGTCACCACTTTCCTTCTTGTCATCTAGCCTCAAACAGAAGATTATTATGAACAAGATGAAGATGATGATGATGACAAAGCAAATAGAAGCAGCAGAAGATGATGAAGATGATGAGCGTGTCAAGCAAATAGAAAGAGATGATGAATAAGATGATGAAGAAGGAACAAATGAGCTTTCTTTAACAATAAGAAAAAGAGTGTTTGCTTTGAGGTTCTCTCTCTCTGTATCATACACACGGTTGAAGATCAGTAGCTGAATGATATGCCTCTATGCAATTTAATTATGTAACCTTTGTTTGAAAATTCCCAAGATTGGACAGTAAGAGAAGACCTTATTGTTGTCATTGATTGGAGTTTAATACATATTTCATTGTATTGGAACTGATAAGTTAGTCTATGCTAAATTGAGTTTCCTGGTAGAACATAATTTTTTCCATTCTTGAGTTTTGGGGGAGGGAGGGGGTGAAACACTACTTTTGTTTTTGCAGATGACCTATAGCAAGGACAAGAAGAAGTTTCCTTTCCTCATGGAACTTATTTTGGGGTTGCACTGGGGGTTCTATTTGGGAGGTGGGTCTCGGTGTAGTGACAAAGGTTATTCCATTGTCAACCAGGCATCAAAGTTTCGAGACATAAATGTATTTGAAAATAAAGGTCTGTACATGAGGTGATTCTAAACTCCACAGTAACGAAAGCCTCTTGTAGATGGGCTCAGTTCTTTATTGTGCCACCCTTTCATCTTCCCTTACCTCTACCGCAAGAAATTGGTCTTTTAGTCTCAGAAATTGTTGCAATTAAATGTATAAAAAATATCACTATATACTTTAGTGACAATTTTTATTGCCACTAGGCCGTGACAATTACGTGTGTGGCTAAATCCTTTAACTATGACATTTAATTGTTACCATTAAAAATAAATTTTTTAACCACAATATGAAAATGTCAATAATGTTAGCCACAATAATTATTGTAACGAGTTAACGAAATTTTGTCACTAAAATATACCATGTCATCACTAAAATTCCAATTAAAATCTGACTTTTTGTGACAACAATTAATTACGGCTAAAAGTATATATTTTACCCATAATTAAAATTACCATTAAAATTTGAAACATGCTTTTAGTGATAACTTATTGTTTCGGTTAATACATTAAAATGTACATAAAAACACCTATTACATATTTGAAAGAATTTATTTTTGAATATTTTCCAATTTCACATACCTGTTATAGTTCAATGAATCAATATATATACCCAATGAGGAAACAAATAACATAATAACACAAACACTCACTTTCAAAGATATAATTCCCAAATCAAATCATGTAAAAATAATATTATGATATTAGTATCATTAAATTGTACGTGTACAATGCATCATCATTAAAGAATAGGAATGAACAAAAAAATTATGATCATGATTTCAAATTGTGTCCTATCAACTAGACAATGATACCTACTCAAAAGAAAGTAATTGCACAACAATCAACTCTCAACTACACATTCAATTTTTGACAGGTTATTGAATCTTTCGTCTTTGTCTTTAAAAGTGAGCCTTCCAAAACTGTTATCAGAGCTTCCACTGGTTTGTACCAAACAAAAATTACCCAACATTAATAGGAAGCACAAAGAGTATAACATATGAACAAATAATCAAACAACAATTAGTAAAAGAGATAAAAATAAATTAATTAAATTGATTACAGTGTTAACTGTGTCAGCAGATAATGCTAAATCGAGTAGATCTACTAACTTCTCGTCAGATATGAGCCCAACCCGCAATTAATAATCATCTCAGCAATTCATACATAGCAACCCCCACAAATCAGTAAGAGGTTTTGAGATGTTCTGCAGGTAATACATAATTCAAGGCATGTTGAGCACTAAATTCAAGCACATTAAAGAGTAACATAAAATAAAACCTCACACATACAAGGGATGAGTCCCCCCTTTTTTGGCATTTTCAATTTTATGCAGTTCATCAAAATTCTATAAAAAGAATCAGTATTCAGCATATGGCATAAAGGATGAGCCCACTAATAGCCTTTTACAGATACTCCTATTTTTAGTTC
Source organism: Ilex paraguariensis (assembly GCA_963454935.2). Lineage (NCBI taxonomy): Eukaryota > Viridiplantae > Streptophyta > Magnoliopsida > Aquifoliales > Aquifoliaceae > Ilex > Ilex paraguariensis. The sequence goes on along the minus strand of CAUOFW020010501.1, from coordinate 541,376 downwards.
AAATTTTATTTATTTCTTTGATGAGAGGCTCTGATCCATGCAGACGAAGTATATACATCTTTGTGAATCAAAATTATCGTACTCCATTGGCCAAGAAGCCCTAGGCCTAAAACAAGGACTTCAGTTGACCAAATGTAGACTATCTATCACCCATCATATGACAGTAATAAATTTGAGGACTAGTTAATAATTTTGGATGAGCAATAAAGTGAGCCACTGGCTGAAAGGTTGCCTTGAAGAGGCTTGAAGGATGGCATTGCACAAGCACCAAAAGGGCATTGTTTCCATGGGCCATCATAAAAGTTCCTTATCAAAAAGAAACAGATATCATTACAGTAGTATCCCTGGTCATCAACATAGTCTGACAAACCAGGAAAATTAACGGACGAAAAAACAATTTACACAAAGTTATATGCCAGAAAGGCTCCTTGGCTATGTTGACAACTAAGAACTAAAGGAAGTACTATGGCCAAACACGTGCATTAACTTGAATGAATTGTGGAACCTTATCAACCGTCTCTGGTAAAGTGTTTAACCAATTGCAAGTATCAAGTGAAGATTGCTGTAGGATAGTAATTTGTTTAGCAATAAAAACTCAACAAATTAACCAAGTCGCACAAAAAGACAAGCAGTGTTGGCAGCATCTATCTAAGCCAAGGAAAAAAACAATTTTTTAGGACATTAATGTTAACAGGATAAGCAATATTCGAGAGATGTAAGTACTAGCTCTAAATACAGGGCAATGCCTATTCTCTGAAACATATGTAGTTGCTAAATTGATGAATGCAAGCACATGAAATTCAATAGAGGTTGCTGGTGTATAACAACATTGGTTGTGGGTAATTAGATAATAAAATGATGCAGGGTAAGAAAAACAATTCCAAAAATCTGTTTTAGTTTTGCTAAACAGACATATAACTTACCAGTTCCTGAACAAGAGGAACAGAGATTCACTGCCCAATCAAATTCAGTTGTTCAACGGTCATCTCAACATCCCATAAAGATCCATCTGATCTTGATGTAATAAGCTTTAGTGCATCCTTGTCAATTTCCAGATCCACTGCAAAGTATAGATAATATCTGCATCTTTCAACTTCAAAAAAAAGGAATTTCTAGCACCTGGATATGATTATATGAGGTAGTACATGAAGACGTGAACAAGTAAGGACAAAAACCACATAACCAAAAGGAGAACCTGAGTCTATATGTCATGAGATCAAAAGAACCATCACGAGGTATAAATGATACTGCCTCATCATTTTTGAAGCGGGCCAAATGAACACCCCTACACAAAGAGTAGCATGAGTAGGAGAACAAGGAGCAAGGAAGAGAGAGAGAGAGTAAAAAAACCACACCAAGGGTTAGACTACATGCTGATGAAATTTGATGTCATCTAGATCAAAGACTTTTCCCTTAGTTGATCGTCCCTGTGACTCTAACAACACTCTATCATTCAGCGCAAGCTTACACTCGGGCATACAACTGCAACAGATGATGCAAATATTTTACACTCTCCAGAAATGATCGGTAGAGATTAGCAAGCTCATCAGATAAAGAACCAAAAAAAATTGAAGTGAGACACACCCCACACCGCTATCATGGGCAGTTTCTTTTTGTCAGATTCTCTAAGCATATAGAATATAGACAGAGTAACAGATATAAACGGTAAACATTAACCAGAACAACAATAAACCAAAGAAGCATAAATTAAAGCCACATATTAGGTCTATACTTGATTAATGAGAAGGAACATGACACCTACGGTACTAGAATGACCACCACTGGGAGGTCCAGAGAGAGATAGAGAGGGAGAGAGAAACAATACCAAAATTTCGATATCGTGCGTGAGGGATACAACTTAGGATCTAAACAAGTATTCAACAAAATTAGAGCCACTGAGTTTCCTATAGAATTAATGTCAATCAAAGCAAGAAACCACATCTCACGATATAAACTTTAGCAGTATATCACTTTTGCAAAACTTTCATCGAACAATATAGTGAGAAAGGCCTAGATTTCGTTGATTCACTATAAAATATCGTCAATTCAACACAAACTACAACCAAAATCCAAAATCAAAAGTCGCCTATTAAGTCCATAACACAAAGAAGGAAATATTCATCTCATAACATCACTTGACCATGAAATCACACTCAATTTAACAAACTTGAACATGATATCAAGCATTTCGAAGGACATAAGTGAGAGATTGACGGGAGGACAAAAATTGAAAGATCTAAAAGAAAACCCTACCTTGCAATTCTTCAACACAAATACAGTAGTGGCCGTAGAACGACGACACAACACACCACGCTCACAAGATGCTCGAACAGTCAAGGGTGCCACCATTGAAATTTCAGATCTAGAGATCGAGAGGGAAAGAGAAGGGGGGGGGGGCAAAGAGTTAGGGTAAATATGAAGCGAAGAACTTTTTTTTGGGCTTATTTTGCAAAGACTTATCGATGGCAACTTTTACTGTCACTAAAATTATCGTACAGTGACGGGAAAAAACATTGTTGCTGTAAAAATTGCATATTTTTGCTGCAAGTAAAAAATTTTATCACTTAAACTTTAAATCATTAGTGGCAAAATTTAAATTGCTATGGCGGGAAGTCTAATTTCTCCCCAACCAATTACCTTCACTCAGAATGATTTTGACTTTACATTTGCAATCCCCATACTCGATCCCTGTATGTAGAGGCCTTTGTAGACCACTACCAAAAATCAAGAGGGTCTTAATAGACACTTGTGCAAAATGGAAGATTTTCACATCGAGTACAACTAGGAAGTCTCATTTTTACCCTTCCTGGTTTGCTCTTGACTACAGCTGTTCGTGCATATGACGGGACCACTCGAACCACGCAAGGTATAGTTCAACTTAATCTCCAAATAGGACCCCTTGTTCGGTCAACTCTATTCCATGTAGCGGATATACTATAAAATAAATATAAAATGTTGCTAGCACGACCTTGGATCCACGCCAACTTGGTTGTGGTATCCTCATATCATATCAATATCAATTTTTCCATTAACGGAACCATTATCACTTTAGTTAGTGAACTTGAAGTTGAGGAAGAATGCATCATATCATGCTTTACTCCCAAGATTGGTTCACTAGTAAAGAAAACCCCATCAACCCAAGCTTCATTCAAGACTTTATTATATGTTGGACTCTTCTTCTCAATCTTGTATTGATCCACGACCATCCTTGGTATCCTTTGTGGATATCCCATATGAAATTCGTGATGAGGGTTCCAAACCTCTTCTATCCCACGTTGAGATTTTATAAAAAAGCGGGCTTGACACAAGCTCAACTTCAATTGGGTTACCACCTGGGACTTGGTTTAGCTAAGGATGAGATTCGTTACCCGATTAGTTTCCCTACACTATTAGGCACCTTTGGTCTAGNGATAGAGAGGGAGAGAGAAACAATACCAAAATTTCGATATCGTGCGTGAGGGATACAACTTAGGATCTAAACAAGTATTCAACAAAATTAGAGCCACTGAGTTTCCTATAGAATTAATGTCAATCAAAGCAAGAAACCACATCTCACGATATAAACTTTAGCAGTATATCACTTTTGCAAAACTTTCATCGAACAATATAGTGAGAAAGGCCTAGATTTCGTTGATTCACTATAAAATATCGTCAATTCAACACAAACTACAACCAAAATCCAAAATCAAAAGTCGCCTATTAAGTCCATAACACAAAGAAGGAAATATTCATCTCATAACATCACTTGACCATGAAATCACACTCAATTTAACAAACTCGAACATGATATCAAGCATTTCGAAGGACATAAGTGAGAGATTGACGGGAGGACAAAAATTGAAAGATCTAAAAGAAAACCCTACCTTGCAATTCTTCAACACAAATACAGTAGTGGCCGTAGAACGACGACACAACACACCACGCTCACAAGATGCTCGAACAGTCAAGGGTGCCACCATTGAAATTTCAGATCTAGAGATCGAGAGGGAAAGAGAAGGGGGGGGGGGCAAAGAGTTAGGGTAAATATGAAGCGAAGAACTTTTTTTTGGGCTTATTTTGCAAAGACTTATCGATGGCAACTTTTACTGTCACTAAAATTATCGTACAGTGACGGGAAAAAACATTGTTGCTGTAAAAATTGCATATTTTTGCTGCAAGTAAAAAATTTTATCACTTAAACTTTAAATCATTAGTGGCAAAATTTAAATTGCTATGGCGGGAAGTCTAATTTCTCCCCAACCAATTACCTTCACTCAGAATGATTTTGACTTTACATTTGCAATCCCCATACTCCCTGTATGTAGAGGCCTTTGTAGGCCACTACCAAAAATCAAGAGGGTCTTAATAGACACTTGTGCAAANTCCAATTCTGTCAAGTGTATGCATTTACAATTATCTGAGGATCACTTCGAGGTATATCTATTTTCAAATTGCATATGTTCTCTGGTATTCACTGTTTAGGTTCAACATTAGCCATTAAAATTTACCACCTCAAATTACTACTTAAATCCTTTCTGATGACTAATGGGGCACCTAACGAAAACCTTTCTAATGGCAAACATCACAGTAAACGAAGAAAGAAAACGGACAGAATATTATCAAGTTAGGCAAAAAAAAAAGCTTTGTAGGCACGAAGAAAGTAGTCGCTAAAGCACATTCTCCAAAAACAGTAGAATGCTCCCTAAGTGCATTGGTCTAAACAAAAGGCGTGTAGATTGCTCCTCCCAACCAAGATGACTCTCTAATTGGAAACTCATAAATTTTAAGTTTAAAACATTAGCGCTGGTTTTGATTTAGTTTTATTATGTCTTAAAACTTCCACAGAACACAGTGAGAAACTCACAACCCCTGGAGGTAGAATTGAATCGAAATAGTTGACTAATTGCACGTCTATGACAGGGAATAATTGAAAGATAAATTTATTCATACTCCATAGGGGTAGACATGCATATAAAAAAGGGTTGACTTACTGCACCAAGTAACGCTCTAACAGTATGGTTGCACATAGATGCTCACAAAGTAGCAAGTGTTGGAAAACTAATGAATGGATTACACATAAATGCACATAATGACCAGGACAAATATAGAACAAACCATTTTGTCAGTACACATACACCACACTTAATGAATAGAATCCAATATGGAACAAACCTTGCCATATTGTATTCTGGTCTTGCATTGGGGGAAAGTCAAATTCCCACTCCTCCCTCATATTCATAACATGGCCTGCAAATGGAAAATGAGCAAGCATGGCAATCAATGAATAGTTCACTACCCATGTGACTAAATTCAACTTAACTTTGTCATGGATTAGTTAATACTATAATCAAATGACACAATTCATAACACTCAGTTTGCCATATTATATTTTGTTCAATCCATTTAATCATTAGGTCCTTTAATGTAGACATTAATGAATGATAAGATTCATTTTTCATTTCTTCCTAAGAAACCGATGTAAGGGTAAGAAAAAATCAGAACTTCCAGATAAAAGTTTCATGAACCTTTTGATTGCATAAATAAATTTCCTAGGAAAATAACCAATAGGAGAAAACCAGCAACAAAAAGAGAGCATAGGGGAAAATTAGAAGCACAAGCTCGGGTCGTCTTTTGGTTGACAACCCAAGGACCATTGGCAGGCAAACACTGACTTAGAACAAGACAACCATCTACTCAAGAGAACATCCCTCTTGAAGAACTTGATTCTCCAACATGGCAACATCTTCACTATTGAAATAAGAGATTCTGCTTTCGAGGAAGGTCTTAGCTGTACTTTTTGGCTTGATCTAAGCTTTGTGAGCTCAGCAATTTCATGGTCCAAAAAATTGAATGATCTGTTTGGTCGATGACTTTCGTCAATTCTTCATCATCAGAGTTACCCTCGTCAGATGGTAAGAATCTATCCCAACCTCCCTCATTATAACATACATTCCAATCCAACACTGTTGCATATAACTGGTATTAATATGTATTAGACACTATTAAGTTGTGTTGTCATCCCCAATTGGGATTTGACATGACCAATCTGAGAAAAAAAGTGGTAAATTCCATATACAAACATAAGCAACTTACTATAGGCTAAAGTAGCCAAAGGCAGAAACTACAAAAGTTCCATGAATTAACTTATTCCAATTCATTAAAACAATACATAGATGTAAATTGGACATTATCAGCTGGTTGTTTCTCAATGGGTTGTCCCAAATCAACACATTGCAAGTAGATTTAAAGAAAAAAAGATAGAATCTACCAAACTTGGAGGTAATTTTTAGGATTTTCCATTAAAAGAAACTACAATGAAATCAACTAAATCATCCAAGATAAAAGATAGGAAAAACAAAAACAATTATACATGAGCAAATAGAAGACATTAAAAATTGTTGCAGAAGATGGAACAATTGAATTCAATGATAGGATAATAATAAGAATCTATGGACCTCTGTGTTGGAGCACGATCTGCAAATTGTATAAGTTAACCGAACAAGAAACAAATGCATACGACACATATAGATAATACAACAACCAGAGAACATGGTATATCATACTTACAGTTAATAGCACAAACAACTGAAAGACCAATTCCCTTTGTTCCTTCCATGTTTTCCTGCTTTGTTAAGCAATCATCCCTAAGATACTTCATCTATCCCAAAATACATGAACCAGGGAAAAGAGAAGGGATAATAGGAAAAACAAAAAAAAATAATCTTTGAATCACTTTCTTATAAGGGCAATTTCCATCGTTTAGTGAGCATATATCAATGAATAATTACATAGTCACATTCTTGGGGGTTTATGAACATTGGGGGAGTTTTGGGCCACTCCTTTCTTATTAAATATATATAACAGGGATCAATTCTAGTGGCAGGTTTTAATTCCCGCTAGACTTAACATATATGCGAAGGGGTGGATGTATTTTAACAACAACTAATGAGGGATGCATTGTTGAATGTTGATAGGCGTTCCTCCTTTTTGAGTGTTGACATTGTTGAAGTGATGCATAATGGAGATGTGGAATTAGTGAGCTAGATGGGTTGTGATTTTGGAGTCTTTTTATCTAAAATTGTGCCTGGGATTTTGCAAGGGGAAAAAAGAAAACGGAGTTGAAGAATGAATTGAGGACTTGGGTTGTTGGTTCCCTTACTGGGTTTCAAAACATGGATTTCTTCGGTTGGCATTCTCTTTGTTTTTGTTTGAATACTGCATTAGTGAATTGTTTGTTTGTTGGAATCACTTTCGTGTAGTCTTTCTCTGCCGCAGAGATACCTAGAGTCTCCTTCAATTCCATTAATATAGAGTAGATGACCAAACCTATTATAGTGAATCAACCCATGCAAGAGATGGGTTTGAAGATCAAAAACACCATCATCCAATGGTGAGGAACTCCAATCATCGACTGGAATTCTCAGATGAGACTTTTGTTTCGACACAATTACTCCAACCTACATCAAAAAATGCAGAACAACATTGGCCATGTCAGAGCTTTTTCGGGTGTATCGAGTTTCGCCGGAGGAATCCATTGAAATTGTAAAGAATTCTCCCAAGCACCATTTAAAACGAGACTCTAAATAAGCAGATAAGCAAAGAATTCCTACTCAACTAATTGAAAATCGAAACAAATTAAAAGTAGTGTAAAATTTTCTAATCAAAGAATAAATGGTTGCGGAGGAGTAAGAAGGGCATAAAATTATCATATAATAATGCCAAAAAAAAAAAAAAACGTCAAACAGTGTTTCAGGAAAAATGAAGAATTTGCAAACGAGTGTCGCAATTCAGAACAAATCGCATGTCAACAAGAAAGGAAACATACCAAGCCTCAAGCTAATAATTCCAATTGCATATGAATACTAAGAATCCTCAAAAGGTAAAATAGAGTAGTTAACATGAATCATTTAAGAAAATTAAATATAACAGTGAATCAAAAAAATTAAACAACCTTCGCAACGTCAAGAGGGTTAACGAGGATCGCAGAGAGAATAGTGGCAGCGAGGGCTTTCTCTCTCCGACCCCAAATTGACATCATCAGTGGTTTCAGGAAAAGACTTCTTTTCTCTGTTTTGATCCAACATAGTCTCCGATACCGAAAACGTGATTATTCAACTGTTGATGCCGCAACACTAAACTACGTTGTCGTAAAATTCATTTTGATAGTCCTTCGTTGTCGTTGAAGAAGAAGATCGACGAAATGCCCAAGCCGGAAGACGATAAGGTCTCAAAAAGCAAATTGAATGTCTTAGCTATCTGTGATGTTAACAAAGCCATGGAAGATGAAGCGGTTCGACTTCTGATGGCCAACTGATATATATATACACATTAGAGATAACCTGTGTCTGAAGGCTCGGTGCAATTCAAAAAACATTGAGCACTAAATTTGGGTATGAAATAATCAAGNATGAAGCGGTTCGACTTCTGATGGCCAACTGATATATATATACACATTAGAGATAACATGTGTCTGAAGGCACGGTGCAATTCAAAAAACATTGAGCACTAAATTTGGGTATGAAATAATCAAACACTAAACTCAGACATTTACGTCTAATTATAACCCCACAATTTTGCCTAATCATTTATCAACCAATATCACGATCAAATAAATTGATACAAACAAAGTGAGAAGGCTAAGATATAACGGTCTGGCCACAATTTTGCCTAATCATTTAATAATGTATGATCATCGGCAATCAAAGGAAGTCAATAAATTCAAAAGTGAAACAATTTGTTAGGGCCATGAAGACAACAAGTTAAAATCAAGAGCACCAACTCCAGAACAAATCAAAAATTGAATTATAGGTCTCATAGAAAGCAATAATCTCAAATGTAATTGATATAAATCATTCCCAATTTTAAACTCGTAATCTAAATTGAAGCAAAAAAAATTCAATTGATATTAAATCATTCCCAATTTCAACCAAATAAGTTGTAATTTCAGTTCAAAGAAAAAAAATTCTACATAATTCACAACAAGCAATTTATATTTGTATTCGGTCATGAACTATGCTTCTATACCAATAAAAGTTAATGCGGTGAACAAACGTTTGTATTAAAAAAAAAAACTAAACCTTAAGCAACAAACTAAACTAACAACTAATAAATAGAGGTTTTGCTTACAATGTTGCAATGCGCCTGAGTTGCTTGAAGTCTACCAATTACATCAAGTCTACCAATTACCGTGCAAGAAATAGAGGTTGCTTGAAAAGCACCTGCACATACCCTCTTTCCCCCTACAAAGGCCATCGTCTTGTGCAAATCCATGGAATTGTACTTCCTATCTAGAAATCTCTAAGGAGTCCACTCCTCAGGATTCTCCCACTCATTTTTGTCCATGTTACATCCATAAATGTTTATAGAAATCTGCACAGAGATAGTCAAAATTTTAAATTGTTGGCAGTGGTAAGCATTATATAACAAAAAGAGTTGATGTGAAGAGTAACAACCTCGCTTCCAGCAGGGATATAGTAACCTCCTAATTGAGTATCTTTGTGCACATATCATAGAGGAATTACTAGGACAGGACTATGCTTTCTCAATGTTTCGTGAAAAACAGCTGATAAGTATGGAATTTCAAACAACTTGTCTTCTATGAAGCAACACATAGTCCTCATTTGACAACTTAAACGCCCTAGCCTATCCTAATACACCAAGCCCATCATAGGAAAGAAAGAAAAAATCAAATAAAATACCAAAGAACAATTCAAAATACAATAAACTCATAACATAAATTAATGAAAAACTTACTTTTAAGGGTTAGATCTCCAAATATAAAGAGAATCTGGTGAAAGAAAAATAGAACATGCCGAATAGTGGTTACTCCATAAAATGAGCACAAAAAGAAAGGGCTAATTTAGTTCAAAAAAGAAAAAAAAAACCTTAGCACCATCATAAAGGAACGTAAGGGAAGCTTCTATTGAATAGAAATAACGCACAAAGGAGTACTTTCACTTAATCTTTGATCAAACATGCAACAACAACTAAAAAATAAGAATAAAATTGCTGAAACAAACTTGATGATATGCAAAGCTTTTTGAGATAAAGTGATAAAGTTTCTTCAACCAATGAATAATTGTGAGTGAACAATCCATGCTGAAGAGCCTTGGAAGAATTCTTTCATCTTGAAGCTCATAGAGCTCATGCCAACACTGATCTTTTGGCTGACCTCAGACCCTTCGAGCTTCAAGGCTCCCACAAATCTACATATTTCTTCAAATCTTCAAAACCCTTCTCACTCACTTCCACCAAAAAAAATAAAACAATAAACAAGCAAAACTTAAAAGAATCGAGAGACATACACCCAAACCAAATCAAAATCAAACCAAAAATCAAATTTAGCTCTTAGTCACAATGAATAACTAAAATTGGAAGAAATCGGATTCCAAACAACAACAAATAAAATTGCGTAGAAGCAAGCACATTGAATTGTCTATTAGTGGTGAATAAAGAATACTAAGCAATTCTCTAAAAAAAAAAAACAACTCTATTGTGTGGGCGTGTGTGTTTTGTGAAATCACTCCAACTCTTTGTAAGTCGACCAACGTTTTCCTACAGCAGAGCAACAAAAACAAACAAAAAAAATCATCAATCCCAATTTCAAAAAGGGAAGATTTCTTAAAGCATATTATCAAACATGTGGTGGGCATATATGTGAACCATAGTAGCGACTGCACCTTGACGGAGGCTGTGACGTGAGTCAGAGTGGAACGATTCCTTAATTGCTCACCATAGCCATAGAAAGAACCAGACCAATAATTTGAAGGCCCCCTCTTCTAGATGGGGGTTGCAAACCTGCTATGTTCTGCAACACCTATGGCAATCCCATTGGTTCGCAAAACTTAGAAATTTCAACGAGAGAGAAATAGAGAGTTTCAGCGTGTACCTGGAATCAATTTGAGCAGCGGAGAATTACTGCAGAGAGTTCGAGGGGTATGAGCAGTGGAGAGTGAGTCAGCAACGGTTTGTGTGTGTGAGTGTTTTTATGTGTGTTTTCTGCGTAGAGAGAGAGAAAGAGAAAAGAGGCGTGACTGAGAGAGGAGACCGAGGGAGGGATGGAGGGAGGGAGGGAGGGGGAGAGAGAGAGACATCGTATGAGTGTGAGAGAGAGAGGTACAATAGTAGTATAGGAATACAGAGTTGTATACGAGAAGAAAGGCTTACTCAAATTTTTGAACGGGGAAAAATAAATTCAAACATCAATTAAGATTACATAATCAAAATTTAAAAAGGAACTGTTGCTACGCGACAAAAAAATTCAGTATTCATCGCAGACCGTTAAATCAAATTTTTTGGAATGATCTGAACCATCTTTTATGTTGAGATTATATTATCCGTCGGATATGTTTATATTTTATCTCAAAACGATCTAGACCTCTCTTTGTTATTTAAATTCAAACTTCGTTTTACTTTATTATATTTATATAATAAAGTAGGAGTATGTTTAAATTTTATCTCAGTCATATTTTTTCTCTCAAAATCATCATCAATCACTTATCTCACTCGTCATTCATTTGTCAGACTCAAATGTCAGATCACATCACTTATTTCTATCATATGTTTAATTATTTATATATTTTTTTCCTAAAAATATCACATCACTTATTTTTATCATATATTTAATTATTTAATATTTTATTAATTTATAGTTAATATATTTTGAAAAAAATTAATATAATGAGATTAATTTTTTAGACACTCGAATTTTATAATTTATCGTGTCTTCAAGCACGAGTTATGGCTAGTAAATATATATGTTAAAAGGATACAAGTGAGTTAAAAGAATTAGTGATGGTTAAAAATGGAAAACAAAAGTTTTACACATATGCTTACTTTTATAGGTAGTATGATATGATATGATATATATATATATAAACTAGTCATTACTCGTGTTTGAAGACATTATAAAACAAACAAATGAAATCTTAAATAATTACCCAAATTTAAAAGGAATGACGTAAAAACATTCATACCAAATTTTTTTTTTAAAATGACTCAAAATATATTGTCGGTCATATCCTGCGTATTAATGACATTGTGATAAAAATATATAAAAACTCTCAATAACAATACCAACATCATATATACAAATGCATCTAGGAAAAAAAAATACTAACATAACCTTATTGAAAGTTATAATTTTAAGTAATAAATAAAATCTTGTTCATTTATAAGACTTGCGAAGTTATCACTTTTATTACTACTCAATCCAATAATACAACATAATTATAAACTTAACCACTATATTTCTAATCCATCATATCCCCATGTAATAAATACCTCAAGCAAAAAAAAAAAATACTAATAAAATATAATTAAATTCACAATTTTTAAGCGATAAATAAAATCAACAAAATCTTACTCATTCATAAAATTTATGAATTTATCACTATTCAATCTTAAATGACACAATATCATTACAAATTTAATCACTAAATGTCTGATTCCCCACATATAAATATATACAGAAAAATATTCATATACATTTCTTTTTTTGGTTACCAAAAAATCCTCCTAACCAATAACTACTCAAGTTTTTAAGATATAATAATAAAAAATTAATGTTTAATTAAAAAATCTGGATAAAAATCATGAAAATTCCCTCAGTTGTGACAATATTACATGGACAACTCCTAACATTTTATAAATAACACAGAGACCAACTGAAGTTTGAATTCATTATATAGAGACCCCTTTGTCTCCCTTCCGACAATGTTGCTAATGAAAATTGATAATTTCATCTAAATTTTTTTTTTTTATTTTTACAATTGCTCTTCTCTAAATTTAGTATAAACAAAATTAAAAATTTAATAAAATCAAATAAAATTTAATTTTGTACCAAAAAAATTGATTAAATGAATTTTAATATTAATTTGATAATAATAAAAACTAATTTAATATTAATTCGACAAAGTTTACTATAAATTGAAAAAAATTAAATGTCAAATTTATATAAACTTATATATTGCAATTTAAGGTTAATTTTGTGTTGAATATTATTTAGTGTTTTATAATCGATGTGCTATTTTTTTTATTTATATTGAGTATTATTTACAAATTAAGAAGCAAGTGACAAAATACATGCTATCATATATATAAAAATTTTGAATTAGTTTCATAGAATAAATAATTTTATAAGATATAATTTTATATGTTTTATGAAGTATATAATAACAAAAATAACATCGAAGAAACAAAAAAAAATATAATAGTATGAGAGAGAGAAAAAAAAATTATATGAAAGTTGAGGGTCTTAGAGTTATACAAATAATGAAAGATCAATTAGAACCATACGATTAAAATAATTTAAGCCGCGAAAAACTCAAGACAAATAATCTAGCTACTTTATTATATAGATATAGATATAAATGTAAATAATAGTAGATTTTTGTTGATTATAATTATGAGAATACAATTTATTTATCTAGAAATGAACGGAGCACTCTCAACTCTTTCAAAACGAAGCACTCTCAACGGACCATGAAACCGTGAATTTGTGTTTAACAATAAACAATTCGATGTCATTGCAATACATAACATTAAAAAATTCATATCAAAACCAACAATGCATAACCCATTGGTCATTTTTGATTTTCTCATATGAGAAGGAATTGTAACACTTCTTTTATTTTTATTTTTTTGAGTGTTTTTTTTTTCTTCTCTACTGGAATTTTTTGTATTAAAATCGAATCAATTTTAATACATACATCCCCATTACAAAAAAAAATAAAAATTATTGTATCAAATTAAATTTTTGGACTTTTTTTTTTGTTCTTGAATTCAAACATGAATTTTATACATGATGTCGGTCATATAATGGATTTTGTACATGAATTCAAATTGGCATATGCCACTAACACATTAAAATAAGATCTATTAAAATTCTAATGGAATCTAATTCATTGATAAGTCTAATCTTTGTATACAATAAAAAAAAAATTGGTCAATTAACATACCATCTATTCAAATTCTATTCAAATTTGATCTATTGACAAATCTTAGATTATGTACACTAGAAAGGAAAAAAAAACAAGTTATTTCATCCATCTTCTGCATAATTACACCAAAAAAGACATAAGAGCTATTTTTCATTTGACAGTAGTTTTAGATGTAAAAAAAAAAAGGAATTGAATAAAAAATTGATTGAATAGTATGAAATTTCAGACCAAAAAAAAAAAAAAGAATAGTATGAAATTAGTTTTATAAACGATTTGTGATCATCTATTTAATATTACAACTACCAATTTGAATTGCACATTTATAAAAGCTTAACAATGGTTGAGATTAAATCTAATGTCATCTAATGGTATAATTTGTATCAAACAAAATTCATTCCAAAAAAAATTTTCATCCAAAAAATATAATATTCTTAATTTTCATAACACCCGACAACTCAATTAAGACACTCTTTAATACCAGACAATTCCTTTAATTCTCACTTATCTTTCTCTTCTCTCTTCTCTCTTCCGTCTTCCCTATCTCTCTCTTATTTTCTCAATGTTTATTTTAATTTTAAATTTTTATAATTAAATAAAAAAACATATTTAAAATATAAGTATTATACCACGAATATTCAATTTTTTTTATTTTTATTTTTTATGATAGAGTCCGCATCAAGAAGGGCCAATAATCTGTGGTGTTCCTGACCACTACGAGAGCAGCCACGTCAGCCGAGCCAATACTACCAAAATCAACCCAACGCGGAAAGCGAAGGGAAGATGATAATTACGTCATCAACTCCCGTAAGCGTGACGTCATGAATCACACTAGGCTTCTGATTGCCACGTGGCAAAATACTTATACACTGATGGTAAGGCGACCCGGAAAAATATTTTTTCTTTTCCCACACGTATACCTTGCCCGTAAAAGACACTAAGATGACCTTTTCTTTTTTCTTTTTCTTTTTTTTTTTTAGTTTTTCCTTTTTCTTTTTGTAAAAAAATTAGTTTGAATTATATCATGTGACTTGTCGGTATTTTTGTGTCATATCATTGTTATTCGTATCGTATTTGTTTCAAGACCCAGAAAAGTGATAAATATTATTTTAGACTATTTAGTATACATATTTAATAATCATATGAATTTTAAAATTATGTTGTGTTAGTTTTGTGTCGAGTTTGTATTGACTGATCATAATTAACACAATGACACTATCTTTTTGTGTACTCTTTGGTTTTATTAATTTTTTTTATTGAAATATTGTTTTTCCCTTTAACTCACTTAAATGTAATAAATCTCATTTAAATTTCTAATAAAAAAATTCAAAATTAAAATAAAATTAAGCAAAAAATTATTGACAAGACTTATATAGTAATTAATAAAAAAAGTATGACAATCAAACCTTTATATTTATCCATATAATATTGACTGGAAAATGCTTTTATTCCTTAGTTCTTTCAAACGAAATGATCAACTTAATTTCTCAACAAGCTGAAATTAATTTCCTAAAAATGGAGAAAACAGAAAGTTGCATGGCACATGCATCGTTTTTTATCATGGCTAGAGCTATCAATTCTTAAATTTAATTATGAATCGGAGACAAAATTAATAAAAAATTTATAATATGTATTATGTAGTTTTAATGGACTTGGATCATAATCAGGTTAATTGATCATACTCACTTAATAAAGAAGTCAATAAGACCCTAATTATATATAAAATACAAACCTAATTATACATAACTATATATAAACTATATGTAACATTAAGGCGACGCAATACGATTATGTATTAAGTGAATTTTAATACAACCCAACTTAATAATCGTAAAAACCAGTTGACACGTCACGGACTCATGGATTTGAGTACGGTATCGAAAAAATTATTTTTGATATCATACCTCTATTTATTATATTTGTGGATACTTTAACCAATGTCGTGGTACCAAAAAAAGGATAAAAATGGTTACCACAATAATAATAAAAATATCTCAAATGTGATAAAAATACATATAAATGTAATGAATCACTCACAAAAATGATAATTTTTTTTATACTTTAAAAAAATGATAAAAATACTCACAATAATGGTAAAAATACTTATAAAAATGATAAATCAATCACTTTGTGATAAAATAATTCACAAAAATTATAAAAATATTTTTTAAATAATAAATTTTAGAGATATAATACTAAAATATTTTTGGGGCCGGGGTACCGTAATCATATCCTAGGCTCATAGTTTACAACAATGATAATGAAAGTCAAAACCTATCTCTTCATTGGTTTTTGGGAATCAACGTCATAATAACGACGACGAAGTATAAAAGATTAATAATATTTGAATTTAAAAAATTGATCTAATTTTTGATATAATGATATGATTTTAATAAAATTATTGGATCAACACCAAGTTATAATATTTGATGAGCCCTACCGTCAATCCAAAGATCATAATAAATTAGGTCAATAAATTAGATTAATAAATTAAGTCTCAATAGCATTGCTCAGAATAAATATCATAAGAACAATACTATAGAGATTTAATTTGAAAACGTAATTTAATGTCATCATTAAATTAATTGTGTGTTTCAATATTAAGTGGAATACACTTTTAATCCAACAATTATAATTAATTAGGTCCCTAAATTAAGTTCAAATAATATTTTTTTAAAATAATTCTTATATCAATTCTTTTTTAATTTTTGGACGGGGGAGAAATCTTTGGTTTGTCCTCAGTGAGATAGAGATAACTTTCACGGAGACTTGTGAATCCGAGTAAAATCGAGAGCAAACTCTAATTACATAAATCGGTCCCTCAACTCATACACTAGTTAAATTAAAATTTATAGCTTTGTAAGAATTCAAATTCATATAAAAAAATTAGATACGGTTCATTTAAATAACTGAGTTTCAGTCTATCAATCATTTACCTTTTTGTCACTCAAGAGATTTGAACAATTGACCTCATAAAAATTAAGTCTTCTTAAAATAAAAACTACCATTAAACCAAATGCCACTCGGCACTTATATCAATTCTTATCTTCTTACAAGCACACATGGAATGATAGAGAGAATAGTGAGAGTATCATTATGTTGAATACATATTCCTCACGCGCCTTGTTGAGCTTGGGCCAGCAATATTTTCTCTCTTTTCTTTTCATTTGCTCTATCATGGCGGCATTTATTCCCCCCCCCCCCTCTCTCTATGGGGTGAATTTAAGTTGACGTAATATTATTGATGAATAATAATAAAATAATTAAATAAATATACCTCATAAAAATTTATAAATAATATTTTATGTAAATAAATAGGATAAATTACACTAACACCCCTTAATATTTGGTTTTATTACATGAACACCCCCTCACTTTTCCAAAATAACACTGAAACCCCAAAAAATGAACGTTGTTAAAAACACAAACAAAAAGACCAATTTACCCTCACCTAAACTACCCATTAAAACCCAAGATCCAAGATCCAAGACCCAATACCCAATACCCCTCCCTAGAAAACTGACCCCTCCCTTTATACGCACACTCTCTCTTTCTCAAAGCCCCAACGTCTCTCTCACTCTCTCTCCGTATCAGACCTAAAGCCCCAACGATCTTTACCTAGTGGCGCAACGAACGATCTTTAGGTGATCGATACCAAGGGTTTGTGATCTCCATCTCTCTGTCTCTCCTATCTCTTTGTGATCGATACCCTAGGTGGTGGAACAGGTGGTAATGGGTGGATTTTGCAAGTGTTGGTTGAAACCTTAACCTCTACGATGTAGTGATGTAGGTTGATGATGGGTTTGATCCAGGTGGTGGTTTCAGTGGTGGTGGAGGCAGGGTTGATTTTAGTCTCTCCTCTTTCTCTGTGTTGGTGTTGGTAGACCAATGGTGCTGGGTAGGTTTCGGTGGTGAAACAGTGGTGATGGGTGGGCTTAGGTGGTGGAACGGGGTGATGGTTGGTAAGAGTAAAAATTTATGTAATTAGATAGATAAAAATAAAAATAAAAATAAAATTAATATAGTATAATTGGATAGGTAATTATTAAGATTTTTTAAAAAATGATTAATTTTTAAACTGTACTAATAATTTCAAATATTATTTAATAAACAAAATTTTTAAAAAAATTAACTTATTAATGTAATAGATTAATAAATTAAATATGAAATATATAGATTAAAAAAAATAAATAAGAGGTTGGGTAAATTTGTTAGGTAAGAAAAATATTTATTTTAATTCTTAAACTTAATTTGGAGGGTATTTTTGGTATTTTAAGAATTATTGTTGATGACATCAATGTTGACCATGAATAATTTTAATGTCCGTTAGTTAGAGGGGATATGATTGTTACAAGTATTAAATATCAAGGGAGTTCGGTGGTATTCTTAAAATGTGAGGGGGTGTTCGTGTAATAAAACCAAATATCAAGGGTATCAATGTAACTTACCTAAATAAATATCCCCTCACCTTCCTGTTATATAAGTTCAAATAAAATTTGCATTTTTCATTTAAAATTTTATTGTTGGCCGGTGATATTACGTCGTCGACGGTGACACGGTGTCACAGTTCTCTCCTCAAAACCATATCCTCACGACCAATAAGAACTTCCCAGCACCGAATTGCTTCATATAGAAAGTGAACCCTTTTGCTCTTAAGCTTCATTTCCATCTGAAGAGATATGGATAAACTACTTAGTGTACAACAAAAAAGGACAACCAAACAGGCCAAAACCAAGAAAAAACCAGTCAAGGTTGTGTACATCTCCAATGCCATGAGGTGAAGACCAGTGCCTCAGAATTCAGAGCTTTGGTTCAAGAACTCACAGGCCAAGACGCCGACAAGCCGGACCATGCTAGGTTCCCGGAGATTGGTGGTGGTGGTGGTGGTTCCGATGACCACCACCACCACCAAGAAGTCCCCGAGGGCCCTGGAGATGAAGCAGTACATGAAGTTCCTACAATGAACCCTTGTGGTGAATTGGCTAAGAAATTTGACCTTTCATGTGAGCCGTATGATGATGATGATGATGCGTTTATGCCTCAGATTATAGAGAATTTCCTGGAATATTTCCCTCTAACATGTGGTGTGAATCTTCTCATGTTGATGTGGTCAAAAGCCTAGATGCAATGTAAATTGGGTAAGCTTTGATGGTCAAGGCCAAAATGGTCCAATCTATGTGAAAAGTTCAAATCTCATCATTTAAAGATTTATCAAGCCCAACATAACCCAAGACTAAGTTAAACTCTTTACTTAGTCACGTTATCAAGGGAGAGAGCATGAGAAACCTTATCTGCACCACCGAAGAAAACGGTCCACCCTTACCATATCTTTGACTGCATCTCATGGAGAGCTCCTCAACCACCTCGCTCGTTGAGAAGAGATCGGGAGCTCCACTGAAATGATTGTTTAGTCGCTGGAAAGTAGCTCCAATTTGTTAGAGGGCCACTATAAATTGCACGCTCCATCAACACTTGGGAGGACACTGATTGCCTGCACCACATCTTCCTTGATTCTCTATTCTCTCTCGAAGCTTGTATTCTCTATCTTCATACCCTTAAATTAATAAAGTACTCGACAACAAAAGTCATTTAAGAGTGGACGTAGGTGGAGTTGACCGAACCACTATAAATCTTGTCTCCTCCAATTCTCTTTTTATTTTTACTGCATTTATTATTTACACTTGACAGGTGGTGTTCAAAACCATTTTTGTGCATCATCAGTTTGACGCCGTCTATAAAAAATGACAAAATTCTCACTCCTGAACATTACATCCACTGAACTAATGGCGATTACAACCTGATTCATGAACCAACCTGAAGACAATCCTCCACGAGAAGAGGAGGTTACTCCTCCGCCTACCAACTCTGTCCCGAATGCTTCAGCTCCGAATCCCCAGCAAATGTTGGAGACCATGCAGCAGTTGGTGGCCCAAAATCAACAGTTACTGCAACTCATGCTTGCTGGACAAGGAGGAGCACAACTCAGAGGTGCACAACTTGGAGGACCTCAAGGAGGAGCGCAATTCAGAGGTGCACAATATGGAGGACCTCAAGTAGCTCCACGCCCTGGACACCAAGAAGCACCACGCCCTGTTGCTCTATACCTAAGCGCCCACTTGGGGGAGCCCAACATGAGGGAGTTCCACCTCTCCCTCCTCTTGTTTCCCATGGAGAGGACCCTTATCTCCAAGAGGATAAGGGCGAAAACCAAAGTATCGAGCACGTAAGTCATTTCCATGATTATTCCAGATGAGCCCCCAATCATTGGAATGAGAAAATCAAGGAAGTACAAAATCAACTGGGTGATGTCTTCAACGCCATGAAGGCACAGGGACCCGAAACTGTAGACCACCTGATAAGCCGTACGGATACGCCTTTCAAGTCTGATGAATCAAACTACCCCCTCCTTCAGAAGTTCAAAATACCATCTGTGGAGACCTTTGATGGAACTAAGGATCCACTGGACCACCTCGACACTTACAAGACTTTGATGCAACTGCACAACGCACAAGACGAAATTATGTGCAGGGCATTCCCAACCACGTTAAAGGGGTCTGCCCGACAATGGTTTGCTAAGCTCTCCCCCGCCTCCATTGCCTCATTCGCTGAACTTAGCAAATCGTTCGTCTCACATTTCATTGGAGGGCGTCGCCATCAGAAGCCTGTTACGCACCTGCTTAGTATAAAGCAGGCCCGTGAAGAAAGCCTGAGGAGTTACCTCACTCGTTTTGACGAGGAGGTACTCCAAGTTGATGAACCCGACGACAAGGTAACAATGACCGCCTTCTTGGGTGACCTCCATTCATCAAGCTTCCTTTTCTCAGTTATGAAGCAACCACCAAAGAGCATGCCAGAACTATTGGCAAAAGCTCAAAGATATATGAATGCTGAGGAAATCAACAGGTTTAGGCAAGGTGAATCATCTCGCAGATCACTAGAAGCTTGACTTGCCTCTGCACCATTTTCAAACAGACAACTTATCTCCAGCTTAGCGTCTCTCTCACGGGTCGCCAAAAAAGTTTGGCCTTTGCACTGTTCTCAAACAGGCAGCCTATCTCCAGCTTAGCGACTCTCTCACGGGTCGCCAAAAAACTTGGACTCTGCACTATTCTCAAACAGGCAATCTATCTCCAGCTTAGCGACTCTCTTGGGAGTCGCCAAAAAAGTTTGGCCTCTGCACTGTTCTCAAACAGGCAGCTTATACCTCAAGCTTAAAGACTCTCTCATGGGTCGTCAAAAGCTAGGTCTCAAAAGGTGTAGATCTCTCATGAGCAGTTCTCCAATTCTGTCTTTGCTCTCGCGCAAGTAGCCTACCTCTCTCTCTCTTTCCATGTAATTATGTGAGATATTTTAATGTTTGGAATAATATTATTTTTGTCATCGCAAGCAAGCTCGCCCAACTCAGCCTGACGGCACAACACGGTCGGAGGAATGCGATAAATAAAAACAAGTCTCGAGATATCTTCATCTAAACGGAACAGACTAGAAAGGGTACTCACCTTAGACCCATCATCATCGAGTCCCACTTTGCCTTTGCGTTTCTTCTTCCGAGGCCGTAAGGAGTAGTCTAAACCACAATTTGGGAAGTCTTGAGGAACTTGAATCAGAGGAGTCACAGTCGGGTCTTGATCATCAAAAGCAGCACCCAAAGCTTCCTTACCGCTTGCAATGTCTAGCCCAACACTTGGAGGGGTGCCTGACTGCCTTTGTTCGCCAAAACGGAGCTGCCCAGTAGTTGGAGAGGTGTCTGACCCTTCAAAATTACACAAAATAGTATTTTTGGCACACAAAACAGCATTTTTGGCACCAAAATCAGCACCTACGGTGCCCGAATCAACGCCAGGAATGGTGCTCAGATTTGCCCCTGCACCCAGGCTGCTGCCCAGCTTTCCTTGCTGCACCTTGGACTGATTTCTAGCACTTTTTGCTGAAGAAATGTTGCTGCCCAACACTCGAACGCTGCCTAGAACAGCAGAATCTGTGCTGTCCAGCGCGTTTGAGCTATCCAGGACAGCAGAAACAGTGTCCAAACTACTGTCCAGCGCACTTGAGCTGTCCAGGATAGCAAAACTGACGCCCAGGCAGCTGCCCAGCGCGCCTGGGCTGTCCAGGACAGCAAAATCAGTACCCAGGCAGCTGCCCAGCGCTCCAGAACTGCCTAGAACAACCCCTTTTTCGCTGCCTAGCTTGCCGAGGAAGTCCATCTCTTTTCTTTTCGTGCCTACCCAGGTTGGGAGCCATGCCAAAAACATCAAAACTCACATGTGTAGCACTTGAACTAGCGCCTACAGGGGCTTGCACGGGCTGCTGGTGTGCGCAAAAGGCAGCAGCGGCTAGCAAGGATTTTTCCCCTCCTCCTCCTCCTTCGATCATTGCAACTTCAAATGCTCCAAGATCACTCTCCTCAACCCTAATTTCGCCACTCCTCATGACACCAATATAGCTTCTCTATTCCACCTCCTTCAAAGCTCCAAATATCCACTTAAAAAAAAACTCCACCCAAGAATACCAACAAAATGATCTTGAGAGATTTCAAGCGTTGCCTCCCTTCTCTCAAGTCTCAATGGAATGGAAAAAATTTTGCTCACAAGAATGAGCTCTCAAGGTTCACAAGAATGAGTTCTCAAGGTTTTCAAGAAGTGGGTGCTCAACCTTCAAAGTGAGTGAAATGGGTAGAATGAAGAAAGAAGACTATATTTATAGTCTAGGGTTTTTTAAAAAGAGGAAAAAAGCCCAAATTGAAAATATGGGCCCTCTTCAAAATAAAGTGGGAAAGGCTTGGAGTTTGCACCAAAGCCAAAGATATACAAACGAAGAGTTAATGTCTCATTCTCCAAGTTTTCCTTAAACACGGGGTATTGAGGGACAAATGCTGAGTCAAGCCCAAAATGACTCAATCTATGTGCAAAGTCCAAATCCCAATTGAGAAATCCAACCTCATTTAAAAATTCACCAAGCCCAACATAACCCAGGACCAAGTAAGACTCTTTGCTTAGCCACGTCATCAAGGGGGAGAGCATGAGAAGCCTTACCTGCACCACCGAAGGAAACGGTCCACCCTTACCATATCTTTGACCGCATCTCATGGAGAGCTCCTCAACCACCTCGCTCGTTGAGAAGAGATCGGAAGCTCTACTGAAATGGTTGCTTAGTCGCTGGAAAGTAGCCCCAATCTGTTAGAGGGCCACTATAAATTGCACACTCTATCAACACTTGGAAGGACACTGATTGCCTGGCACCACATCTTCCTTGATTCTCTATTCTCCCTTGAAGCTTGTATTCTCTATCTTCATACCCTTAAATTAATAAAATACTCGACAACGAAAGTCATTCAAGAGTGGACGTAGGTGGAGTTGACCGAACTACTATAAATCTTGTCTCCCCCAATTCTCTATTTACTTTTATTACATTTATTATTTACACTTGACAGGTGGTGTTCAAAACTATTTTTGTGCATCACCAAACTTTACTAGCTATATGAAGCACAAATCTTCCGTTTAATTCGAAGTACTCGTATCAGATCATGTTAGATTTGATATTCAGAGCTACCTAGTTTTTTAGACTGTGCTCACTTTGCTTATGTGGGTAAGTGTTGATGGCCATTTACTATGTAGTTACTTATCTCTGTTCCTACCTCGATATTGTATTTGTTCTAGATGTAAACTCTGTGAGCTAGGGTTGCTAGTAAGCATTTGCTGGGCTTTTTGCCAGTCAAGGTCTAGGGTGTGTTTGGAAACATTTGACTTTGCACACTCTTTATCTGGATTTTAAAGATGACCTACCAATTATTTTAGTCTGAAATTGGACAGTAGAGGGCTAAAAGTGCAAAACGGCTGTGGGAGACCCAACACAATGTTCCTCACATAAGTACAAACAGAAGGGTCCTCTAGTAGGAAAGGTATAATTTAGTCTAAGGGAACACTGAGCCAAACATGCCCTTAAATCATCTATGGAAAATAAGTTAGAAAAACTGAAGGAGAATTAATGTAGATATTCATCATATCAGCAAGGGGGTGTTTGGGGCATCCATCAAAAATGATTTTGTCTCAATTTTTCCATCTAATGGAATGAAATCAGTTGTGGCAACTTTCACCATGCAAAATGCACCGTATTTGAATAATTTTAGATAAAAACTAAATATTCCTTACCTAGTAATTGAGCACTTAATGTTTTATTGTGAACATGTTGTATAGTGAATAAACACAAAGATTTACTTGATGGTTTGCTAGAAATTTTATCTATGTCCAAGGGAATGGTCGTTTCATTATATGTGAATCTAGACAAGGTTACAATTACTTATTTATATGCACCAGTTGAAAAACATTGTTTCTCGTTAATCACCTAACATAATTCCAGTATAAGTACGTAGTATACCCTAATCCTTGTCAATTATTATGTTGTGCTTACACCTAACCTACTTTATTACACATTGCTATGCTCTCTGCCAACGGCAATTGGACTTAGCAAATATGAGTCATCCACCTTTTGCAACATATTTGGTACTTAAAATGTGTAGCAGCTTTAGCCTTGTTCTGGGTCATTTTTTTTTGAACTCATCAAATTTTGAATTTTTTATGCTTTCCTAGACTGCAAATCTTCTTAAAGATGGTAATTTCCTCTCCGAGGAGAATGAAAGTTCAATCATTCAGGTACTTGTGGCAGAGGCTAACTTATAACATGCATGCATCTCACACTAGTCTGTCTCTAACCCTACATGAATCAGAAAATTGGCCTCTACTGCAGTCTATTGTACCTTCATTTGCAGAAAATAGTCATTAATTTGTCATTTTTATTAAAACTAAGTATAAACAGCTCTACATGTTTATTTTGGGAAAAAATATAATTGTAAACTCGGCGATTTTTTTCTTATAAATTAATGGATATGGTGAAATAGAGCATTATTATTATTATTATTTTTTTTGGGGTGAATGTAAATAGAGATTTAAATTTTCTATAATCTAATTCTAGGGTGTTCAAGTTTCAAAGCCTAAGAAGATGAAATTACACCAAAGAATGGAGCAAAAGGCAAGTGCATAGCTTTCATGTAGTTCACCCTCCTTTGTCAAGGTAAGTCCAGGACCTAATTCAATCCTCTTTATACTGACAACTTCAGTCACTGCACAATGGTCCTTTTGCTTTTGTTTTGCTTGCATTCAAGCAGTGGTGGCCTGCAATGTTCACACCTCTCCTTGCCTTTCAATGGCTACAGTGTGTTTCATTCAAGAAACATAGAATAGGATACAAAAATGAGACATCAAAACCCTCCCACATCTTCTCAAAATTTTGAATTGTTCCCAAAATAATCAATTGACTGTAGCCTAGTTGGTCACTCTTGGTTTTTTTTTTTTTTTTTTTTAAGATTTTTTCAACCGAAAGGTCAACAAATTAATATTTGCCAAAGACAAAGACTGATTTCTTGTATCCCTTCTTTCTATCTCCTTTTGGGCTTCTTTTCACTTCTCTGTTGTAATATTTCTCTAAAAAATAATTAATTGTTTATTGTAATGGTAATCTATTGATGCATATAAAAAACAGCAACATTTATCCCCATAGTTTCATCAAGCAAATCAATTCCAAATCTATCCTGCATATTTAAGTGAACCATAGAACTTCCAAAACTTCTAAATATTATGAATAAAACCCTCCAAGTTTTAATATAAACAAATCACTAATACATAGCTTTGACAGAAAAAAACAATTTGTTTTTACTATATATCCTTAATATATGATACAAATAAAGTTTAGTGAACTTTGCCTAGCTAGTAGCTTGTGATGTTGTTGTCCTGCATTCCTTCTTAACTTCAATTCCCCTCACTTGAATTTGTCACTAAGCTTAGAAGCTAAGAAGTTTGCATGCCCAATGTCTATAACATATTTGTTGCTGTAGAAACAAGTAAAAATGAATCATAAGGGTTCCCACAAAAGAAATAGCTGTAGCCCACACATACCTTACCTTGAAAACCAAACACCAAATCTAGGTGGCGATGGAGAAATAATTATAAACGAATGAGCAATGTTTTTTGGATTTAATTAACTATAGTCTTTAAATTAATTGTGTGTTGGTTCTATGAAACTGTTTCATTAATAAATTAAATCAAATTTGTAAGTCTAAATAAAATTAATCTATAAAAATTGATAGTCCATGGAAGGTGTAGGAAACCAAACCAAACCTAATTTTATGATTGTAATTGGTGTCATTCAAGACAGGAGATGACTCCTCATATAAAGATACTGGTAGATATTTATGATATGGAGTTGTCCATGGTACCGCAAAATACAACTTTCGTATTTTATCGATATTTATTACATTTGTGAGTAGTTTTACTATTATTATGAGTATTTTTATCATTATTATAGTATCAAAAAAAGTTATAAAAATAATTATTACGACAATGATAAAAATACCCACAAAAGTGGTAAATTACTTACAAAATGGTAAAAAAAATTGTACCAAGAAAAATGATAAAAATAATTATCATAATAGTGATAAAAATACCTACAGTAATGATAAAAATACCCGCAACATTAATGAAAACACCAATAAAAATGATAACGAATCTAATAAGTTAACCCATTTATTATCCAAACTCAACTACAGCTAACTTCAAATTCGCTAATTCCATACTAATTTTGCATCATGGTTGTCTAAAATTGTCGGCGTACTGTAAGCTATGCCCTGAACTAAAGTGGTGAAGAGCTGGAATTCGTGTATTTAACAATGTGTCCATTTGTTTAACTTTAGGTACTCGTCAATTTGTACAGTTGCCAACTTGATATGCAATGTAAGAGGGTGAAGCTTTTGACATTCATTAGATTTTGTCTTTTTTTATATTACTTTATATGGTTCAGTTTCGAGGCTTTGGCTTGTTATGATCATCAGATAGTTAAAAGGAAGTGTCTTCCTCAACCATATTGTCATGGGCCATGGCTCTATCTCTTGGGTCAGGCAGGGACAGTGAGCTGCCCATGTTTGGCATGGACTTAGGTTTTTTTTTTGAATAAAAATGTGAAAATATGATAAGATTCATCAATACAATATAAGTACGATATGAAATTAGAGAGTTTGAATATTCTCTAAATCACCCATTTAGTAAACGAGTGGACTCAATTCGACGTGACAAATAAAAGAATCGAGTATGCGTGAGGTCAATCGAAAGAAATATAATCCGCTACGACTGAACGGGAAACCACCTCATCCAACAAAATGACAAACCAAGTTTTGACTTATTTAAGGCTTGTTTTTTTGTTTTTTTTTTTTTGGGGGGGGGGGGGGGTGGTGAAGGGGTTGTGTAAGGTTATTTGTGCTCGAAAATGGACTAAATATAATCACATTTTAAAGATCGTTTAATATTGGTAAATGCTCAAGCTCGATCAATTTATTTTATAACACAAAAATATGTTTTTAAACCTAAGGAAATTTGACTTCTAATCAAGTGATTGAGGGTTTGTCTCTTAGATTTACTGGAATTTGAGATTAAATTGAAGTTCGGAGAATTATTATTTTTTTTTTAGGCAAAAGGTAGAAGATTAAAAATTAAATTACACCTAATTAGGGGGACGTATGTACCTTACCCTCGATGCAATCTAATTACAATGCAATAAGGAATTAAAAATTCTAATGCATGATTTTACGTAAGAATAATTTCCTAAAATGCTTATATCCAATGCAGCTTGTTTGAATCCAGCTGAAAGATATTTTAGCTAAAACCAACTGCTGAAACCAACTTATGAGCTGGAACTAGTGTGCTGGACAGTCACGTGAACAGTCCCAACAGCAGCAAAATTCCAGCTACACAATGAACCAGCTGATCAGTCGCTGTAGTGAGCTGGGAGGAGCTGAGATAAGATGAGCTTAGGCATTAAGAAGTGCTGAATTGAAGGCATGTATAAGCCGAGAGCTTGAGCCAAGGGATTGAGCTGAGAGCTTGAGCCAAGGGATTGAGCTGAGAGGAGGGCTGAGCTGAAACGGCTAACTGAGAAAACATCACGCAGCTGATAAAGTGTGGTAAGTAGCTTGACCATTCGAAAGGCCAAACAACCTATCAGATAAGGTACCCTAATAGTCCACTTCAATAAGCTATCATCTAAGCCAGGAGTATGAAAAGCTTCTTTGATAAGTCAGATTAACAGAGTCATAAACAACCTCTGCACAGATGAATATTCCCTTTGTTAGGCAGATGGATAGCCTCGGACAAAGAACATAGAAGGTCTCTGAAAAATGCAAAATTGCTGCTAAGAGAGTCCAGAACTCCTCTTGCGAATGGTGTAGAAGATGACTATCCAGCAAGACCAGACGCCAAAATTATGCAGACATACCGGCAACAGCAACCCAGATTCAGTGTCATGAAGAACATCCACAGCAAGACTCTAGACCCGTCAGTGATGCTGAACCTACTGGAATTTATCTAGTTAAGATTCTCTTTCTCAAATTTATGATTTTCCTTGTATCCAAGAGGAAGTCTACAGAAGATGAATATCCAGCGTTTGAAAACCAAGCCAGAAAACCAAGTAATCTGGAGACATGTGAAGAAGATGAATATCCAGCTTTCTTGCAAAACCCATCCATAGAAGCTCTGATGAGAAACCATACAAAGATGAAGGCCAGAATCAACAGAGAAGACACAGATCCTCCTCCTTCGTCCAGACAACGAAAGGCCTTCTGTGGGAAAAACAGAATCTCCAACAGATTTGAAGAAACCACGACAGAAGAAATATAGAAATTCAGCCAGTTCTTACTATCAGATCGACCATCAAGAAATCCAGAATGCATTACGAAGAGCAGAGACCAAAGCCAATCAGTCATCCATATAAGATTCTTTTTCTTAAACTTCTTATTTGCCTGGAATCCTGCATCATGAGTAGCTTAATTTGTGAAGGGAGACTGCTTGTAGAAATATAAGTAAAAGATCTTTTATCTGATACCCCTTTATCAGCCAATGCATCTGCAACCATATTACCTTCACGATAGCTATGCTGAATTTGAAATGAAAAATTCTGAAGGATACCCGAAATTTCATCTAAAAGAATCCAGAACTTCCAAGACGTTTTAATCCTCTTATTGACCATGTCAACTGACAATTTTGAGTCTGACTCAATTATCAGATCATAAACTTGAAGTCCATACTCTTGCAATAGTTTCAGACCACTCAACAGAGCTTTCATCTCTGCCTCCATATTTGTGCAATAACCATAATAAAAGGAACCTGCAAGAATTAATTGGCCCGTTGAATTACGAAGAATTGCCCCTCCTCCTGATTCCCCTGGATTACCTTCTGAAGCGCCTTCCACATTAAGCTTAATCAAACCATTGGCTGGGTATTTCCAGGCTATCCACCACGTGTGCATCCTCACTGTACCAGGATTAGGAACCTGTAGTAATTGTAGTAACTCGATCTCCATGGCTGAATCCATTGATTTTGGCTTAACCGTATGCACCTGCAACCTTAAAAAATGGAGGACATTTTTGACCAGAGTAGAATAATGAAGACATTGATCGTCAAAAAGCCTGTTGCATCTTTCTTTCCATAATTGCCAGTATATCAATAGAGCTACTCCCCTTATCAAAGCATGGCTCACAGACAAATGTTTGTATTCTCTTACAAATCTCATAAATCTAGTAAATGGATCCTCATTTGCAATTAAGTGGAGCCCCAGTTTAGCTGAAATAGCACCCCAAACTGAACTGACATAAACACAGTTAATAAATATATGACCTGCAGTCTCACAATCTTTTTTGCAAAAAGCACATCTGCTAGCTAGAGAAACTCCTCGAAGCTGAAAAGAAGAATCTATTGCCAATGCCTTTTGAAATGTCCTCCACCCTAATAACCTTAGTCGGTAACATAATGGCAACTCTTCGTGAATTTCCTTTCCTTTTTCTTCTATTAATTCTCTGTTTTCCAGAAGAGGGAAAAAAAGAAAGAAACAAACGAACCCAAGATTCTGATTGAAACATAATTGATCATCTAAAACATCACAACTTTTTTTTGTTTACCTCCTACTTCCTAGAAAAAAAAGAATTAGAAAGGCGCCAAAATCTGCAGGCACCATCTTTGGTAAAGCATCTAGCAACTAATCAAATGCTGGTCAGGAGAGGAGGAAGCAAGATGATTGTCTTACTTTATGGTGCTTATCATGCCACTTCGAAAAACCTTCCTCA
This sequence comes from Ilex paraguariensis, assembly GCA_963454935.2. Taxonomy (NCBI): domain Eukaryota; kingdom Viridiplantae; phylum Streptophyta; class Magnoliopsida; order Aquifoliales; family Aquifoliaceae; genus Ilex; species Ilex paraguariensis. The sequence continues at coordinate 511,301 of CAUOFW020010501.1, read as the reverse complement.
AGGGCCTCTCGCATCCATGCATGCCAACAACACTCCCAAGCCTCAGGATAAAAATGGTGATGTGTCAACCATGCATTGCTTCTACATTAATAATATTTGATATTTATTTATTATATAATAAAAGGTCACCAAATACAAAAAAAAAATTCAATCATTCTTATTTTTCATCTATCTTACCAAACAAAAAATAAAATAAAATTCAATTCTTACTATTTTTCATCCATCTTACCAAACACAAAAGAGAATAGGAAGGATTTATTCCTTAAAGAATACAAAATTTGTCACTCTCACTTTCTATCATTCTATTTTTTCATTTACCCTACTAAATGGACCAGAAGCTTCCCCATACCCAAGCCTTTAAAATGTTCTTTTATTAAATGTATATTTTCGAAAAAACAAGGTATAGTAACGTTAATATTCAGAAAAAAAAAAAAAAATTCTTACCATAAGACCAAGACTTTTATTCTGTAAAACCAAATCACAAATAAATATGACCAAGAAAGTGCCAATACCATCAACAATAAAAAATTTCCATTTTATTTATTTAATTTGGTATTTGTGTATACAATTTTTGGTTCAAAAGATGTTGACTGATCCTACATTATTTTTGTGAAACTTTTCACCCAAAAAATTCCTGATTTTGTTATTGGTTGTAATTTTTTGATGTGTAAGATTGTTCATGGTTTGAAAATGAAAGAACACGAGAAGGGAATAACAGTATAAAATAGGTAATTTTTGTAGATAGTTGTAAAGAATTTATAAGATTTGGGTCACGTACAACTATTCAATTTAACAAAAAATATGCACACATAACTTTTAGCTATTCAAATTGATTTTATAATATATCCAAGTTTACATTATAGAGTAAAATTGTTTGTAAAAGAATAAGAAAGAATTGTGTTGCTTTAAAGTACTAGGACTCTCTTCATTCATGGCCACTAAATGTGTCAATCCTACCCGTGGAATCTTTAAAACTCTAGGTGAAAAGGATACCTGGAACTTAAAATGTATTCAAAAATAAATGCACAAATGGAGTGGAAGAAATTTCTTGCATACTTTAAATTTAAATTTTTGTAGCTACAACTTCATTTTCCTAGAAAGGTTTATTTTTATTTTTATTTTTGGTTTAATGATAAGGGGTGTTTGGATTAACTTACGCGCACTTCAACTAATCCCCTCCTCAATCTCGTTAAAGGCAGACTATCTACGTCGAGATTACGATATTCATGAGAGATAAAATCCCTCATAAGCTGAGCCTAAGAGATTGTCAAAATTCAAATTTAAAACGTCTGAATTCACAGTTCGTTTTTGTTACTACTTAAACTATCACTAAATTTTTTTTCTCAAAAAGTTAGTAGTTACAAAATAAGGCGGGCCAAAACAATATTTTTTGCATCTCTAAATATTTTGTGAAAATTGGAAGTGAGTCCCCTTAGATATAGTTGTTTGGAGATAAGTTTTGCAAAGAAACTTATAATAGACTAAATTCATGTTTAAAATAATATGTAATGACTTAAGTTCATTTTTTTATCTCAAAAATATTTTTTCTTGAAAGGAAATTAATCTTTTCTCTTTCATATTTATCTATATCCATATATAGGTTAAAAGTTTGACTACCATTAAAATTTTTCCTCTCTCTTATCTATCTATACCTATAGTAACATTCAAATACAAAAAAAAAATTATACATATATATAGTAACATTAAAAATAAAAAATAAAAAATAATAACATTCAAATACAAAAAAAAAGTTACTATGAATTTGAATAGTAAAATCTAAATTCATGTTACTATTTTTTTTTATTATGTTACTGCTTTTATTGAGTATGTTACACTCCATGTACTATTATTTTTGAGCATGTTACTGTTTTTGTTGAACATGTTTCTACTATTATTTTCCTAACTATTAATATTAAATGTTACTATTTTTTTTTTGAATATTACTATTTTTTGTGTTTGAATGATACTATTTTTTGCGTTTAAATTTGAGAGAAAAAATATTGTTAAGTATGTTACAGTTTTTGTTAAGCATGTAAATATATTTGTTGAACATGTTACTATTGTTATTTTTTAAAAATATTAATATTGAATGTTTCACTTTTTTTTTTTTTTTATGTTTAAATGTTACTATTTTTTGTGTTTAAATGTATTAATTTTTGTGTCCAAATGATATTTTTTTTTGTATTTAAATGTTACTATTTTTTATTTTTAATGTTACTCTATATATATAACCTATATATAGATAGATAAGAGAGAAATTTTTTTAATGTTAATCAAACACTTAACCTATATATGGATATAGATAAATATGAGGGAGAAAAGATTTTAATGTTAGTTAAATTCTTAAGATTTATGAGTTTTTAATTTATAGTTTTATTTGACTTTTAAAAGAAAGGAATAGTATGGTAAAATTGATAAAAAAACGGATTTTATAACAAATAAGTTTCTTTAACGGACTTAAGTCCAAACAAGTTCATATAGAGGGACCGACCTCCAAATTTTTAAAATATTTTTGTTGACTTTGGTTTAATCTTCGACATTTAAAATAACATAATTTTTTTTTGAATATTTAACATATGTACGTGTGTGTTAACTAATATATATATCTAACATATGTATATGTGTGCCAACTAATATATATAAAAGAGTGTGAGTGTCTGAATGTGTGTCATTGTATATGAATAAGAGTTGTATTATGGGTGCAACGTCGACATACTTGTAAGGGCAATGTTCTCTTCAATCATTTTTTTACAATAATACTATTTAGTACAATCGTTAGATTGTTAAAGTATTTTAAAGAATAATCGAATTTTTTCGTCAATCTAATAATTATGAATGAGATTGATAATTGGGTCGAGCTACTCGAGTTCGACTCATTTTAAATATTTTTTTAAACTCGTTTACAAGCGAGCTCAACAAATTTGACTTGTACTCGCAAAATTCAGTTTGATTATTAACCTTAATTTTAAATAATTAAGTTAATAAATTAAGTCAAGAATTTAGTTTTAAATAAAATTACTCGGTTGTTTAAGTTGACATTTATTTTTGTCGTGGGTTGGTATATCAGACCCACCCATTATATAGTATTGAGTCCATTGACCAAGAACACTTGTTTGTTTGGTAGATATGGACCGAGACTTTTTAATTGGTGGATGTTGACCCAAGACTCTTGTTTATTTGGTGGATATTGGCCAAGACTTCCACGTAAGCTTAACTGCTGCGAATATAGTTTTTCTCTCCACATTGTTGCCTCTTCCGGCTGAAATTTGTTGCTCTGCAACTCCTTTTTGTGCTGCTTTAATCAATTCAAGAAATCGAGGTGCACCTAAAATGTTTTGTTTAATCTTCTTTTTTTTTTTAAATAATTTTTATTTAACTATGTTTGTGTAGAACATATTATAATGTTGAATTTATGTTATTTAAAAACACTAGTTACATCCGCCACGCTTTAGGATTTTTTTTCCCTGAAGGAACTATTTTTTTTTTTAAAGTTTTATCTTCAATATTTAATTAAAATAATTTTTCTTTGTTGTTTTAAAAAATTTGGACAAAGTTTTCCCTAAAAATAGAACCCAAGAAAATATTAATCTGAATAGCCAATCCATAAAACACTAATTACACAATCCACTCTGTATAAAATGTTAATTAAACAAATAAACTATAAAATTCTAATTAAACAAATAAATTTGTGAACCCCGACATTCCTCAAATTTAATTGCAATAATCCAATCGATATGTGTTTATAAATCAACCCCACAAATTATCCTGTGATGTTTATATAAAAGACTAAGTAAAATAGATGTGGTTAAAAAATAAACAACTTACCCCTTCGAATAACTAACTACATCATCTGCACCATATGAATACTTGAAAAAGTGATAGGTCAACCATAAAATTATTTAGTATAACCATTTTCTCAAATTTAACAATCCATAAAATTTTTCAGTCCCAATCAACTTCAATCGGCATAAACTATTTCTAAATCAATTATATTGAAATTACTCAATATTAATTGTTCCCAAAAAATAGAGTTAATCCCAAATCTCAAAATGCATGAAAGAGACAGAAATTTGCATGCAAAATAATTAGGGGGAATGAATGAGTTGATGTAAATTTCAATTGTCAAATAATTTATTGGGGAAATACATGCGGGTTATTAATTGAGCCAAATTGAAAAATTGGGTGCAAGTTCTAGGAGTGTGGGTGGGGGTTGCGTGTTGTGTGGGGTATTTTTGTGTGATGTGTGTGTATGGGTGTTTTTGTGTGCTGTGTGTGTGGGCACAGGTATGCACGTGATGATGTGTGTTTGTCTATGTGCGTATGCTACATATGGGTTTGTGTGTTGTGGGCGTGTGTATGGGTCTGATCTGTGTGTGTTCGATGTGTGGGTCACTGATGATGTATCACAAGCACATGACAATGAGGTGTCACCCAGTTGCTGGAAATGTAGTTGAAGTGTGCAAAAATTTACCAATGAAACATGTCAAACAATCATATGAAGCTGATGCATGTACGCATGCTTAAGTAAAAGGAACATTCTAATAGAAAATTAAGTTCCAATGAATGCTAAGCTAATTAAAGATCAAACTACATAGATAAACACACATAAGAGAGCTAATTAAAGACTAATCAACTGTCAAATAATCAAATACACATGATTGTGATTGGTGTTAAAAGCAGTCACCGTGAATGTCACACCCCTAACGTGGATAACTATTGATGTTAAAGCTTCAGTACCAACAAAAAGTGAAGCATCAAGGTGCAAAAACAACCAAATATATGATGTGCAAGAGAAATAAAAGTGAAAAAAATCGATAGGTTTGGAACTAATGACATTGAATTCAAAAACTAATAGTGTCGCTTTGTGACTCCGTCTTTTTCATCTTCTCTTTCTTATTCTTCTCCTCCTTATTAACTTTCATGTTCGTAATAACTTAAGCTTCTTCAAAATTATACACAACACCACCACCACTACCATTACATTCTTACAGTAACTAAGGAATTTCTCGATCTACCCTCTGTTTAGCTAATTCGTGCCTGTATGATATATAAAAAGCATAATATTATATATTAAAGCAACAAATCTAACATCAAAGCTCCAAACAATTTGACATTAAACATTATATATAAACAATAAAACATGTTTTTAGCACAACCAAGACTTTTTCCATTAGTTCCCAAGTATTGCACAACCAAAACACGTAAAAACAAATTATATTTTACCAAAATCAAACAAAACCTAGAGTTTGGGACAATATTTCTCTCAATTATTTCAACAAACACGTCATGTGCAGTGTGTGTGCTAGGTGTGCGTGCGTGTGTCCGATGCTGTGGGAGTGTGTGCATGTGCGTGTGTGTTGACTTTGGTTTAGTCTTCGACATTGAAAATAACATAAAAATAATTTTGATATCTAACATGTGCGCATGTGCGCCAACTAATATATATAAAAGAGTGAGGGTCTGTAAGTGTTTCATTATATATGAATTAGAGCTATATTATAGGAGCAACAAAGACATATCAGGAAGGGCAATGTTCTCTGCAATCATTCAATGCATGAGGGGTAGTAATTTGTTACAATAATACTATTTAGTACAATCATTAGATTGATAAAGTATTTTAAAGAATAATACGATTTTTTATCAATCTAATAATTATGAGTTAGATTGATAATTGGGTCAAGCTACTTGGGTTCGACTCATTTTGATTATTTTTTTAGGCTCGTTTACAAGCGAGCTCAACAAGTTTGACTTGTACTCGCAAAGTTCAGCTTGATTATTAACCTTAATTATGAGTGATTAAGTTAATAAATTAAGTCAAGAATTTAATTTTAAATAAAATTACTCGTTTGTTTAAGTTGACATTTATTTTTATCGTGGGTAGGTATATCATACCCACCCATTNGCTGAAATTTGTTTGCTCTGCAACTCCTTTTTGTGCTGCTTTAATCAATTCAAGAAACCAAGGTGCGACGAAAATGCATTTGTTTAATCTCCTCTCTTTTCCAATAATTTTTGTTTAATTATGTTTGTGTAGAACATATAATAATGTTGAATTTATGCTATTTAAAAACACCAGTTACATCCATCATGCTTTTGTTTTTAAAATGCCTGCTGGAATAAAAAAATCATCATCTGTTTCATGTGCAACTATCTTTTGATTCAAAATTCTTACTAGTATTCATTTATTGAAAAATAATTTTTNTTTTTTTTTTTTTTTTGTAGATAGTGACCAAGACTTGTTTATTTGGTTGGTATTGACCAAGACTCTTGTTTATTTGGTTGGTATTGACCAAGACTTTCAAGCAAGCTTAACTGGTATAGCAACAACATCACCAAGCTTTACTCTCTTTCTTAATCGCCAATTGCTGCGAATATACTTTTTCTCTCCACATTGTTGCTACTTTCTGCCTCTTCCTGCTGAAATTTGTATGCTCTGCAACTCCTTTTTGTGCTGCTTTAATCAATTCAAGAAATCAAGGTGCGTCTAAAATGCTTGCTGAANATGCTTTTGTTTTTAAAATGCCTGCTGGAATAAAAAAATCATCATCTGTTTCATGTGCAACTATCTTTTGATTCAAAATTCTTACTAGTATTCATTTATTGAAAAATAATTTTTTTGTATTAATAAATTTTAAATTTTTTTGTCTATATTTTCAGCTTATAGCATATTTAATTATATTTTGGTATCCAAATTCAACTTCAATTAATAGATTTTATATAACTAAAGCTACTGAATATTTTCAGCAAGGTCCTCCATCTTATAAGACTTTGAGAGTTGAGATATGGTGATGATTTGCCAGTGTGGACGACAAAAGTAATAAACACAACCACAAAGCATTCCAGAAGTTTATTACTGAAAAGCATACTCTCATTTCTCTTATGTTGTGATTTTGCAGCGGATACGCCTCTCTCAATATCTGCTGCCAATCTTTTGCTCAACTCTGCTCGGAAAGTATATCTGGGCTGCCCTCATTTATATAATTCAAGAGTCTTTAGAAAGTTTTGCTTACTCTTCCTTCTCTTAAAAAAGGAAAAGAAATCGGAAATGGCCGAGGCAATTGGGTTCTCTTGTTTGGGAAAATTCACAGAACTGTTTGTAGATTACTTGGTGTTCCCAATAGGACGAAAGTTTGGATATCTATTTTGCTACAACAACAATATTCAAAATCTGGAAAAAGAGGTCAAGCATCTGAAAAATATAAGAGATGGGGTGCAGCAATCAGTAGACGCAGCCAAAAGAAACATAGAAGTTGTTGCACCACATGTGCAGGACTGGCTGACAGAAGTGGAAGAGGTCGAGAAAGAGGTAGACGAAGTTGTTAAACTCAAAACCAAAGTTGAAAGGGGTTGTTGGAATGGATGGTGCCCGAATCTGGTATCTCGTTACTCGGTCAGTAGGAAAGCCACGAAAAAGACTCAGAATATCTATAAGCTCAAACAAGAGGTGGACAAGTTAACTAAATTGACGTACCCTGCACCACCCATGCAAATGGCGTCTGTATCAACAGAAGATTTCCAAGGCTTTGAATCCAGGATGTCGACGACAAATGAAGTTATGGAGGCTTTGAAGGATGGTGAGATCAGAATGATTGGGATATGCGGTATGGGTGGAGTGGGTAAAACCACAATGGTAGAAGCTGTTGCCAAAGAGCACAGATTGAGAGGTTATTTGATGAGGTTACTATGGCTGCTGTGTCCAACAATCAAGATTTGATAAAGATTCAAAGTGACAAAGCAAACATGTTGGGTTTGAGCCTTGAGAAGGAAACCAGCCTTCGTGCAAGAGCAGACAGAATTTGTACGAGATTGTCAAATGGAAAAAGAATTCTTGTAATATTAGATGATGTTTGGGAAAAACTTGATTTGAAAAAACTTGGAATTTGTTTTGGAGCTGGCCAAAAAGGGTGCACAATTGTATTGACTTCTCGAAACGAACGTGTTTGTATTGAGATGGAATTTCAAAAAATCATTGTAGTCCAAGTCCTACCTAAAGACGAAGCATGGAATTTTTTTAAGAAGCAGGCGGGAATTACCAATAACATCCCTGTGCCACAGGCCATAGCAAAAGAGGTTGCAAATGAATGTGGAAGCTTACCTCTTGCAATTGTAACTCTCGCCGAGGCACTGAAAGGTGAAAAGGAGCATTCGTGGAATAATGCACTTCGAGAACTACAGAGGTGTAACAGAATGCCAGAAAAGGTTCAAACCAGTATAGAGTTGAGCTACAATCTGTTGAACAGAGAAGAAGCCAAGTCATTGCTTCGACTTTACAGTTTATTTCCGGAAGATTCTGATATTCCTCTCGAGTGTTTGGTTAGATATGTGGTAGGACTATGTTTGTTTGAAAAAGTTGATACTGTGGCAGAAGCAAGAGACACGGTGTACTCATTAAACGATCAACTCAAAAGTCGTTTCTTGATACTCCCCGGTGATGGAGAGAAAGTGAAATTACATGATGTTGTACGCGATGTATGCATATCAATTGCATCTAAAGGTAGGGAAGCATATTTGGTAAGGTGTGATGCAGGATTGAAAGAGTGGCCACAAGAAGATACATTCAGACATTACTCAGCCATCTCATTGATGTTCGACCAATTGGACAAGTTTCCTATTGGATTAGATTGTCCGAACCTCAAGCTCTTACAGGTGCAATGCAAGGGAGTTCCACGATACGACCCTACTAATGAGAGTTGTACCAGAGTTGACTCAATAGATTTTTTTAAAGGGATGAAAGAACTCAAAGTTGTTGGTTTCAGATCAATGCCCCTTCTGCTTCCACCACCACCACCACTCAAATCTTTGCTAAATATTCGAACATTGTGTTTGGATTTTTGCCGGCTGGACAATAACACATCCTCCATGATTGGAAGCCTAAAGAGCTTGAGAGTTCTCAGCTTTTTTAAATCTTACATTGAGGAATTACCGAGTGAAATTGGACAACTTGAGCATCTACAAATATTGGATTTGAGGTTTGCGGGACGCCCTGGAAGAATTTCGCCAAATATTTTGTCCAAGCTGGATAAACTTGAAGAGTTGTATGCAGGCGAAAATGACGTGAATGATAGCATTGCAGAGTTGAACTCAATGTCTTATCTGAACACGTTAGATATTTGCACAAGTGTAACTGCTGTGCTAAAATTGAAACACTTTTGCTTTGATAACCTGAGAAGATTTCGCATAACAATTGGTTCTCCGGTGTCATTCAATCTGTTGTTATTCCGTCTGTCGGAAGGCTACGGGTTACAAAACAGCTTGAGTCTCTATGGTTGTGACTTGGGTATGCTTTATGATTTTTGTATAAAAGTTTTGTTGAAGAGATCCAAACATGTCTCGTTTCTAAATCTGAAAGGCTTGGGAAGTAATATTTTCGATGCCCTTGATGTAGATGATTCGGTAAGCTGGGAGGAACTAAGTGTTTCTCATTGTGATGAGCTCGAATATCTTATTTGTAGGGATATTCCGGCGGAGACCTTTGCCTTTGGAAAACTGCAAATGTTGAAGCTAGAGTACCTACCTGCAATGAAGGGTCTATTTCCAGAGTCCATGGTCAAATGTTTGGTGCAACTCCAAGAACTACATCTATTTCGGTGTACGAAAGTGGAATACATTGTTGCAAAGGAAGGAGGAGAAGATGAAAAAGATTCTAAAACCATCGTTTTCCCAAAACTGAAGTACTTGCGTTTGGGAGATCTGGACATGCTTAGAAGCTTTTGCTCCAACTCTGATATTTTGTTCCCCAAACAGGTGTGCTTCTCTTTCTTGAATATATCTCAAAAATTACTTTAACACAACACTGACATGTAGTTTTACTTTATTTTGATTTGTTTGTACACATCACACCTCAGCCTTTAGTGGGAAACAACTTAGAAATGAACATGTTTGTGAGAAGGCAACAAATTTATTTTCATCTGTGAAAAAACAAATAATTTAGGGAAAAGGTTTTTTTGTTAAAGATGAAGGATACTTTAGAAATGAATACCTTAACTTGTTGATACTTGTAATGCATTTATGATTAAAGAAAGCAATAGAAAGTAAGAAATTCTAGTGGGCGAAGGAATTTCACCACCACACGAAAATAGTTTCTCTAAATTGGGATTTTGCAATTCACCATCATTACGTCATCTCTGTTATCTCTCACTCTCTTTATTTCTCTTTATAAACAAAATTAATACTATTTGAACCTAAAAATTTGACTTAATTTGCTGACATAATGATGTAACTTCATAAGAATCATTGGATTAATACCAAATTCTAATGTTTGATGGGGTCTACAGTAAATCCAAAAGTCATAGTGAATTTGATCAACAAATTATGTTAATAAATTAACTCCCAATAACATTGCTCTATAAACAATAGACACTCTCCCTCTTTTAAAAAAAAAACTACAAACGTACACACATACTCTCCCCCACTTCCAAGTTATTGTTTTTTAACGAACCTACTTGGTTCTTTGGAGATTATTACGAATTCTATTGCGTTAGTACTTAATCAAAATTCTTAATTTTTTTTATAGAATTAGTTGTTAGAATGGAACATTAAATATACTTATGCATATCATATTGCATTTGTTAGAAATGTTAATTTATTTGTTATAAAATGGTATTACAAACATGTGACTAGCAATAGATATTATATATGCTTCTNTTTTTTACCAATGTATGATTTGTGTATATATATTTTTTTAATATTTTCAATTATGCCCACCCTAATATCTTTAAATAAACAAAATTGGGTCCTTTAGTAGAGCAAATCTCTCTTGGTTAATGGACTGTGATAAAAATAGAATGTACTATAGAATCTCTAGGAGTCAACAATAAAAAAAAGAAATTGTATAAAAGAATTTCTGGTCTACTCAATTCTAAAGTTCTCTCCAAAAGCACTAAAGCAAACAAAGCACCAGTAATCAGTGACGTATCACACGCCACAACCTTCAAACTTTGGTATTGATATTACAAGTTATGACTTTAATATTGATATTTTGATCACATCTCTTATATAATTAACCTCATTTTTTGTAACTTTTTTGTTTGCATTGATATTGTATACTTACTTTTGGTCCTTCTATGTTTAATCAATCTTTAAGACTTATATTGTAAATTAAAAAGACTTATTTTCAAATATAATTCNATTGTATACTTACTTTTGGTCCTTCTATGTTTAATCAATCTTTAAGACTTATATTGTAAATTAAAAAGACTTATTTTCAAATATAATTCGTCAAAATTTAATTGAAAAATGCTGCATGCCCTAAAGTGCAATTTGTCCGCAACAAGTAGAGGGTTTGATATAGGTTGATGTTTTAGTGAATGAAGCTCCTTTTTTTTTTCTGTGCTGCGTGTAGTTAATTGTTTATTGGCCATACATACGGTTTATCATGATCACTTTCTTGAAAACTTCATATAATCGCAGGTTTTTCTGCCTAACTTGGAGACACTGCATCTCGGCAGAATCAGTGTGGTGCACATAGTAGACTACCAAATGCAAGGTGGGTCCTTCCACAAACCAAGAGGCTTGGATGTGTCGTATTGTGAAAAGGTTTTCAATGTTGTTGCACCTGGTCAGCAAAAACTATTTCCAAATCTCCAATTCCTTCGTGTCAATGGTTGTTGCGAACTGGAAGCAGTGTTTAACTTCGAGGGGTTAACAGCTCGGAGAGATCATGCAGAAGTCACACTTGGTCAGTTGAAGTCATTGGAATTATTTTATTTACCTAAGTTGATGCATGTATGGAGGATGGTTCCCAAAAACCTTCAAGGTTTTCAGAATTTGACATGGATTGAAATTAGGAAGTGTGACAGCTTGAGATACCTATTGTCACCTACTATGGCAAAATTGTTTGGGAATCTAATGTTGCTACAGGTTTATGAGTGCAAGATGATTGAAGAAATTATTGACACGGAAGAAGATCTTTTGAAGATCAAGATTTTAGACGAGATTGTTACTACAAAGGAGGAAGAACAAATGATAGGGGACACAATTTTGTTTCCACAATTGAAAGAGATATCGATTGCAAATCTAGAAAACCTCAATTGCTTTTGCTCTGGAAACTGTGAATTTCAATTTCCGTCATTGAATAAACTGGAAATCAGCGGCTGTCCAAACATGAAGACTTTCAGCTCTGGACCACTAAGCACAGGAAAGCTAGGAGAAGGAAATATATCCATTGGCGGACAAGAATTTTGGATGGGTGATCTTAACACAACCATACAAAATGCAAGCGAACTGTATGTCTTTATTCTTTTCAATTTCTTCCTTTTATTTCTCACTTCCCCCTGAAAAATTAAAGAAGATAGTTATCTATGCACTATTGCCCAGTTTCATTTCAAGGCTAAACTATTTCTCGCCTTTTAAGTCACCACTTTCCTTCTTGTCATCTAGCCTCAAACACGACAATTATTATGAACAAGATGAAGATGATGATGATGACAAGCAAATAGAAGAAGCAGCAGAAGAAGATGATGATGATGAGCGTGACAAGCAAATAGAAAGAGATGATGAATAAGATGATGAAGAAGGAACAAATGAGCTTTCTTTAACAATAAGAAAAAGAGTGTTTGCTTTGAGGTTCTCTCTCTCTGTATCATACACACGGTTGAAGATCAGTAGCTGAATGATATGCCTCTATGCAATTTAATTATGTAACCTTTGTTTGAAAATTCCCAAGATTGGACAGTAAGAGAAGACCTTATTGTTGTCATTGATTGGAGTTTAATACATATTTCATTGTATTGGAACTGATAAGTTAGTCTATGCTAAATTGAGTTTCCTGGTAGAACATAATTTTTTCCATTCTTGAGTTTTGGGGGAGGGAGGGGGTGAAACACTACTTTTGTTTTTGCAGATGACCTATAGCAAGGACAAGAAGAAGTTTCCTTTCCTCATGGAACTTATTTTGGGGTTGCACTGGGGGTTCTATTTGGGAGGTGGGTCTCGGTGTAGTGACAAAGGTTATTCCATTGTCAACCAGGCATCAAAGTTTCGAGACATAAATGTATTTGAAAATAAAGGTCTGTACATGAGGTGATTCTAAACTCCACAGTAACGAAAGCCTCTTGTAGATGGGCTCAGTACTTTATTGTGCCACCCTTTCAGCTTCCCTTACCTCTACCGCAAGAAATTGGTCTTTTAGTCTCAGAAATTGTTGCAATTAAATGTATAAAAAATATCAATATATACTTTAGTGACAATTTTTATTGCCACTAGGCCGTGACAATATGTGTGGCTAAATCCTTTAACTTTGACATTTAATTGTTACCATTAAAAATAAATTTTTTAACCACAATATGAAAATTTCAATAATGTTAGCCACAATAATTATTGTAACGAGTTAACGAAATTTTGTCACTAAAATATACCATGTCATCACTAAAATTCCAATTAAAATCTGACTTTTTGTGACAACAATTAATTACGGCTAAAAGTATATATTTTACCCATAATTAAAATTACCATTAAAATTTGAAACATGCTTTTAGTGATAACTTATTGTTTCGGTTAATACATTAAAATGTACATAAAAACACCTATTACATATTTGAAAGAATTTATTTTTGAATATTTTCCAATTTCACATACCTGTTATAGTTCAATGAATCAATATATATACCCAATGAGGAAACAAATAACATAATAACACAAACACTCACTTTCAAAGATATAATTCCCAAATCAAATCATGTAAAAATAATATTATGATATTAGTATCATTAAATTGTACGTGTACAATGCATCATCATTAAAGAATAGGAATGAACAAAAAAATTATGATCATGATTTCAAATTGTGTCCTATCAACTAGACAATGATACCTACTCAAAAGAAAGTAATTGCACAACAATCAACTCTCAACTACACATTCAATTTTTGACAGGTTATTGAATCTTTCGTCTTAGTCTTTAAAAGTGAGCCTTCCAAAACTGTTATCAGAGCTTCCACTGGTTTGTACCAAACAAAAATTACCCAACATTAATAGGAAGCACAAAGAGTATAACATATGAACAAATAATCAAACAACAATTAGTAAAAGAGATAAAAATAAATTAATTAAATTGATTACAGTGTTAACTGTGTCAGCAGATAATGCTAAATCGAGTAGATCTACTAACTTCTCGTCAGATATGAGCCCAACCCGCAATTAATAATCATCTCAGCAATTCATACATAGCAACCCCCACAAATCAGTAAGAGGTTTTGAGATGTTCTGCAGGTAATACATAATTCAAGGCATGTTGAGCACTAAATTCAAGCACATTAAAGAGTAACATAAAATAAAACCTCACACATACAAGGGATGAGTCCCCCCTTTTTTGGCATTTTCAATTTTATGCAGTTCATCAAAATTCTATAAAAAGAATCAGTATTCAGCATATGGCATAAAGGATGAGCCCACTAATAGCCTTTTACAGATACTCCTATTTTTAGTTCAAATTTTATTTATTTCTTTGATGAGAGGCTCTGATCCATGCAGACGAAGTATATACATCTTTGTGAATCAAAATTATCGTACTCCATTGGCCAAGAAGCCCTAGGCCTAAAACAAGGACTTCAGTTGACCAAATGTAGACTATCTATCACCCATCATATGACAGTAATAAATTTGAGGACTAGTTAATAATTTTGGATGAGCAATAAAGTTAGCCACTGGCTGAAAGGTAGCCTTGAAGAGGCTTGAAGGATGGCATTGCACAAGCACCAAAAGGGCATTGTTTCCATGGGCCATCATAAAAGTTCCTTATCAAAAAGAAACAGATATCATTACAGTAGTATCCCTGGTCATCAACATAGTCTGACAAACCAGGAAAATTAACGGACGAAAAAACAATTTACACAAAGTTATATGCCAGAAAGGCTCCTTGGCTATGTTGACAACTAAGAACTAAAGGAAGTACTATGGCCAAACACGTGCATTAACTTGAATGAATTGTGGAACCTTATCAACCGTCTCTGGTAAAGTGTTTAACCAATTGCAAGTATCAAGTGAAGATTGCTGTAGGATAGTAATTTGTTTAGCAATAAAAACTCAACAAATTAACCAAGTCGCACAAAAAGACAAGCAGTGTTGGCAGCATCTATCTAAGCCAAGGAAAAAAACAATTTTTTAGGACATTAATGTTAACAGGATAAGCAATATTCGAGAGATGTAAGTACTAGCTCTAAATACAGGGCAATGCCTATTCTCTGAAACATATGTAGTTGCTAAATTGATGAATGCAAGCACATGAAATTCAATAGAGGTTGCTGGTGTATAACAACATTGGTTGTGGGTAATTAGATAATAAAATGATGCAGGGTAAGAAAAACAATTCCAAAAATCTGTTTTAGTTTTGCTAAACAGACATATAACTTACCAGTTCCTGAACAAGAGGAACAGAGATTCACTGCCCAATCAAATTCAGTTGTTCAACGGTCATCTCAACATCCCATAAAGATCCATCTGATCTTGATGTAATAAGCTTTAGTGCATCCTTGTCAATTTCCAGATCCACTGCAAAGTATAGATAATATCTGCATCTTTCAACTTCAAAAAAAAGGAATTTCTAGCACCTGGATATGATTATATGAGGTAGTACATGAAGACGTGAACAAGTAAGGACAAAAACCACATAACCAAAAGGAGAACCTGAGTCTATATGTCATGAGATCAAAAGAACCATCACGAGGTATAAATGATACTGCCTCATCATTTTTGAAGCGGGCCAAATGAACACCCCTACACAAAGAGTAGCATGAGTAGGAGAACAAGGAGCAAGGAAGAGAGAGAGAGAGTAAAAAAACCACACCAAGGGTTAGACTACATGCTGATGAAATTTGATGTCATCTAGATCAAAGACTTTTCCCTTAGTTGATCGTCCCTGTGACTCTAACAACACTCTATCATTCAGCGCAAGCTTACACTCGGGCATACAACTGCAACAGATGATGCAAATATTTTACACTCTCCAGAAATGATCGGTAGAGATTAGCAAGCTCATCAGATAAAGACCAAAAAAAATTGAAGTGAGACACACCCCACACCGCTATCATGGGCAGTTTCTTTTTGTCAGATTCTCTAAGCATATAGAATATAGACAGAGTAACAGATATAAACGGTAAACATTAACCAGAACAACAATAAACCAAAGAAGCATAAATTAAAGCCACATATTAGGTCTATACTTGATTAATGAGAAGGAACATGACACCTACGGTACTAGAATGACCACCACTGGGAGGTCCAGAGAGAGATAGAGAGGGAGAGAGAAACAATACCAAAATTTCGATATCGTGCGTGAGGGATACAACTTAGGATCTAAACAAGTATTCAACAAAATTAGAGCCACTGAGTTTCCTATAGAATTAATGTCAATCAAAGCAAGAAACCACATCTCACGATATAAACTTTAGCAGTATATCACTTTTGCAAAACTTTCATCGAACAATATAGTGAGAAAGGCCTAGATTTCGTTGATTCACTATAAAATATCGTCAATTCAACACAAACTACAACCAAAATCCAAAATCAAAAGTCGCCTATTAAGTCCATAACACAAAGAAGGAAATATTCATCTCATAACATCACTTGACCATGAAATCACACTCAATTTAACAAACTTGAACATGATATCAAGCATTTCGAAGGACATAAGTGAGAGATTGACGGGAGGACAAAAATTGAAAGATCTAAAAGAAAACCCTACCTTGCAATTCTTCAACACAAATACAGTAGTGGCCGTAGAACGACGACACAACACACCACGCTCACAAGATGCTCGAACAGTCAAGGGTGCCACCATTGAAATTTCAGATCTAGAGATCGAGAGGGAAAGAGAAGGGGGGGGGGGCAAAGAGTTAGGGTAAATATGAAGCGAAGAACTTTTTTTTGGGCTTATTTTGCAAAGACTTATCGATGGCAACTTTTACTGTCACTAAAATTATCGTACAGTGACGGGAAAAAACATTGTTGCTGTAAAAATTGCATATTTTTGCTGCAAGTAAAAAATTTTATCACTTAAACTTTAAATCATTAGTGGCAAAATTTAAATTGCTATGGCGGGAAGTCTAATTTCTCCCCAACCAATTACCTTCACTCAGAATGATTTTGACTTTACATTTGCAATCCCCATACTCGATCCCTGTATGTAGAGGCCTTTGTAGACCACTACCAAAAATCAAGAGGGTCTTAATAGACACTTGTGCAAAATGGAAGATTTTCACATCGAGTACAACTAGGAAGTCTCATTTTTACCCTTCCTGGTTTGCTCTTGACTACAGTTGTTCGTGCATATGACGGGACCACTCGAACCACGCAAGGTATAGTTCAACTTAATCTCCAAATAGGACCCCTTGTTCGGTCAACTCTATTCCATGTAGCGGATATACTATAAAATAAATATAAAATGTTGCTAGCACGACCTTGGATCCACGCCAACTTGGTTGTGGTATCCTCATATCATATCAATATCAATTTTTCCATTAACGGAACCATTATCACTTTAGTTAGTGAACTTGAAGTTGAGGAAGAATGCATCATATCATGCTTTACTCCCAAGATTGGTTCACTAGTAAAGAAAACCCCATCAACCCAAGCTTCATTCAAGACTTTATTATATGTTGGACTCTTCTTCTCAATCTTGTATTGATCCACGACCATCCTTGGTATCCTTTGTGGATATCCCATATGAAATTCGTGATGAGGGTTCCAAACCTCTTCTATCCCACGTTGAGATTTTATAAAAAAGCGGGCTTGACACAAGCTCAACTTCGATTAGGTTACCACCTGGGACTTGGTTTAGCTAAGGACGAGATTCGTTACCCGATTAGTTTCCCTACACTATTAGGCACCTTTGGTCTAAGCTTTGCCCCAAAAGTCCACTTTGAATTTAGAACGTCCCCCCTACTAGGAGGGGAATTCAAAGACTTAACTTGACAGGTTTTACTGTGGACTTGTACCACTAAAAGTTTTCTTCGATAAAATTTGTGATGAATTAGTGATATTTTTGCTACAATATTTAAATTGTCACTAATTGAATTTAATATCATATATTCAGTGGTAACACTAATTTTTCACCACTAATTATATATATTTTGTGGCAATATTTTTAACTACAATATAAATCTTGTCACTAAAAGCCTAATTTCTTGTAGTGCTCATATCTGACTTCTTTTTCTTATGCTTTTAATCCATTTTTATTATTATTAGCTATACACAACATGTGTTGCACGTAAACAAATTTAAATATTATTACTTTTATAGAAAATATGAATTATATGTGCAATTAAATTAAATAATAAATTAGGTTCCAATATTTAGGTATTTTTTCAACCCTTTTAAGCATTTGCACATTTAATTATATTATTGAATTATTAATTTTTATTTTGTTAAATAAATTGATTAAATCGCTTATAATATTATTATTTTATTTCATATCAAAAAATAAAATCTAATATATATTTGACTATAAAATTCAATCTGGTAATTACATGTATATATTAATTTAACATATATAACACTTTACTTTTTCATACAGATATTGATAATTGTATGTAACTGTATTACTAATAAATTAGTTCAAAAAAATTTAGAAGTTCTTATAAAAGAGTCCAAAACAAGTTGAAAGTCAAATAGGTATAAAAAAAAATAGATAAAAATATATAAATGCATATGATTGACTTTATTATAATAATTAGAAATAAAATAGAAAATCAAAAACTTTTTTGCAGATGCTGACATTTATAAGTAATTAGTTGGTGTACATGTGAACCATTTTTAGTATAAAATATTATATTACACTTAAACTTCGTCATTTTGAAGTTTTAGGCATTTTCATAAGCTTCACTCTAGTGATCAAAATTAAACATTTACGAGATCTAGTCCTTTCTCATTTTGAGATGCATCTTATATATTGAGATTCATAAATTGTACCTGCAAAAAGTAAATATTTTACGGTATGACATAGAAAAGGTTTTTAAGAGACAATGAATTACAAAGTAAACTTGATCTATGAATTATATTATCAATACTATTAGTTCTTGAGCAAACAAAAAATCCAACAACAGATATTGGTTAGAAATAACAAAAAGTTAAACAAAAAAAAAAGAGCAATAGTCATTTCTTCTTCTAATAAATACATTGTTATTTATGGGGCCTTTAGTCCAATGGTACTCCTTATTTTGTAAAGGCTTTGTTTTCTTAACGTCAAGGGTTCAAGTCCCCCTCCCCCTTTCCCCTTTTATGAAAAAAAAAAACAACAATGACAAGGGCAGTACCGATTGCTAGTCCAAAATTTATATCGAAAGGTTTTTCATGAAGAAGATATGGGGGAGGGGGGTGGGGAGAATGAATGATATAAATAATGAGTTAATTTTTTTATTAAAAATTAAAGTTAATGGATAAATTATGGAAAGGGTCAACAACTTAAAAGAAACCATGCATTGTCTTAGTAGTGGTCATATTCAAACTTCATACACATCCAATTCTGTCAAGTGTATGCATTTACAATTATCTGAGGATCACTTCGAGGTATATCTATTTTCAAATTGCATATGTTCTCTGGTATTCACTGTTTAGGTTCAACATTAGCCATTAAAATTTACCACCTCAAATTACTACTTAAATCCTTTCTGATGACTAATGGGGCACCTAACGAAAACCTTTCTAATGGCAAACATCACAGTAAACGAAGAAAGAAAACGGACAGAATATTATCAAGTTAGGCAAAAAAAAAAGCTTTGTAGGCACGAAGAAAGTAGTCGCTAAAGCACATTCTCCAAAAACAGTAGAATGCTCCCTAAGTGCATTGGTCTAAACAAAAGGCGTGTAGATTGCTCCTCCCAACCAAGATGACTCTCTAATTGGAAACTCATAAATTTTAAGTTTAAAACATTAGCGCTGGTTTTGATTTAGTTTTATTATGTCTTAAAACTTCCACAGAACACAGTGAGAAACTCACAACCCCTGGAGGTAGAATTGAATCGAAATAGTTGACTAATTGCACGTCTATGACAGGGAATAATTGAAAGATAAATTTATTCATACTCCATGGGGGTAGACATGCATATAAAAAAGGGTTGACTTACTGCACCAAGTAACGCTCTAACAGTATGGTTGCACATAGATGCTCACAAAGTAGCAAGTGTTGGAAAACTAATGAATGGATTACACGTAAATGCACATAATGACCAGGACAAATATAGAACAAACCATTTTGTCAGTACACATACACCACACTTAATGAATAGAATCCAATATGGAACAAACCTTGCCATATTGTATTCTGGTCTTGCATTGGGGGAAAGTCAAATTCCCACTCCTCCCTCATATTCATAACATGGCCTGCAAATGGAAAATGAGCAAGCATGGCAATCAATGAATAGTTCACTACCCATGTGACTAAGAAAAGTGACAAAAATCCCAAATTCAACTTAACTTTGTCATGGATTAGTTAATACTATAATCAAATGACACAATTCATAACACTCAGTTTGCCATATTATATTTTGTTCAATCCATTTAATCATTAGGTCCTTTAATGTAGACATTAATGAATGATAAGATTCATTTTTCATTTCTTCCTAAGAAACCGATGTAAGGGTAAGAAAAAATCAGAACTTCCAGATAAAAGTTTCATGAACCTTTTGATTGCATAAATAAATTTCCTAGGAAAATAACCAATAGGAGAAAACCAGCAACAAAAAGAGAGCATAGGGGAAAATTAGAAGCACAAGCTCGGGTCGTCTTTTGGTTGACAACCCAAGGACCATTGGCAGGCAAACACTGACTTAGAACAAGACAACCATCTACTCAAGAGAACATCCCTCTTGAAGAACTTGATTCTCCAACATGGCAACATCTTCACTATTGAAATAAGAGATTCTGCTTTCGAGGAAGGTCTTAGCTGTACTTTTTGGCTTGATCTAAGCTTTGTGAGCTCAGCAATTTCATGGTCCAAAAAATTGAATGATCTGTTTGGTCGATGACTTTCGTCAATTCTTCATCATCAGAGTTACCCTCGTCAGATGGTAAGAATCTATCCCAACCTCCCTCATTATAACATACATTCCAATCCAACACTGTTGCATATAACTGGTATTAATATGTATTAGACACTATTAAGTTGTGTTGTCATCCCCAATTGGGATTTGACATGACCAATCTGAGAAAAAAAGTGGTAAATTCCATATACAAACATAAGCAACTTACTATAGGCTAAAGTAGCCAAAGGCAGAAACTACAAAAGTTCCATGAATTAACTTATTCCAATTCATTAAAACAATACATAGATGTAAATTGGACATTATCAGCTGGTTGTTTCTCAATGGGTTGTCCCAAATCAACACATTGCAAGTAGATTTAAAGAAAAAAAGATAGAATCTACCAAACTTGGAGGTAATTTTTAGGATTTTCCATTAAAAGAAACTACAATGAAATCAACTAAATCATCCAAGATAAAAGATAGGAAAAACAAAAACAATTATACATGAGCAAATAGAAGACATTAAAAATTGTTGCAGAAGATGGAACAATTGAATTCAATGATAGGATAATAATAAGAATCTATGGACCTCTGTGTTGGAGCACGATCTGCAAATTGTATAAGTTAACCGAACAAGAAACAAATGCATACGACACATATAGATAATACAACAACCAGAGAACATGGTATATCATACTTACAGTTAATAGCACAAACAACTGAAAGACCAATTCCCTTTGTTCCTTCCATGTTTTCCTGCTTTGTTAAGCAATCATCCCTAAGATACTTCATCTATCCCAAAATACATGAACCAGGGAAAAGAGAAGGGATAATAGGAAAAACAAAAAAAAATAATCTTTGAATCACTTTCTTATAAGGGCAATTTCCATCGTTTAGTGAGCATATATCAATGAATAATTACATAGTCACATTCTTGGGGGTTTATGAACATTGGGGGAGTTTTGGGCCACTCATTAAATATATATAACAGGGATCAATTCTAGTGGCAGGTTTTAATTACCGCTAGACTTAACATATATGCGTAGGGGTGGATGTATTTTAACAACAACAACTAATGAGGGATGCATTGTTGAATGTTGATAGACGTTCCTCCTTTTTGAGTGTTGACATTGTTGAAGTGATGCATAATGGAGATGTGGAATTAGTGAGCTAGATGGGTTGTGATTTTGGAGGCTTTTTATCTAAAATTGTGCCTGGGATTTTGCAAGGGGAAAAAAGAAAACGGAGTTGAAGAATGAATTGAGGACTTGGGTTGTTGGTTCCCTTACTGGGTTTCAAAACATGGATTTCTTCGGTTGGCATTCTCTTTGTTTTTGTTTGAATACTGCATTAGTGAATTGTTTGTTTGTTGGAATCACTTTCGTGTAGTCTTTCTCTGCCGCAGAGATACCTAGAGTCTCCTTCAATTCCATTAATATAGAGTAGATGACCAAACCTATTATAGTGAATCAACCCATGCAAGAGATGGGTTTGAAGATCAAAAACACCATCATCCAAAGGTGAGGAACTCCAATCATCGACTGGAATTCTCAGATGAGACTTTTGTTTCGACACAATTACTCCAACCTACATCAAAAAATGCAGAACAACATTGGCCATGTCAAAGCTTTTTCGGGTGTATCGAGTTTCGCCGGAGGAATCCATTGAAATTGTAAAGAATTCTCCCAAGCACCATTTAAAACGAGACTCTAAATAAGCAGATAAGCAAAGAATTCCTACTCAACTAATTGAAAATCGGAACAAATTAAAAGTAGTGTAAAATTTTCTAATCAAAGAATAAATGGTTGCGGAGGAGTAAGAAGGGCATAAAATTATCATATAATAATGCCAAAAAAAAAAAAAAACGTCAAACAGTGTTTCAGGAAAAATGAAGAATTTGCAAACGAGTGTCGCAATTCAGAACAAATCGCATGTCAACAAGAAAGGAAACATACCAAGCCTCAAGCTAATAATTCCAATTGCATATGAATACTAAGAATCCTCAAAAGGTAAAATAGAGTAGTTAACATGAATCATTTAAGAAAATTAAATATAACAGTGAATCAAAAAAATTAAACAACCTTCGCAACGTCAAGAGGGTTAACGAGGATCGCAGAGAGAATAGTGGCAGCGAGGGCTTTCTCTCTCCGACCCCAAATTGACATCATCAGTGGTTTCAGGAAAAGACTTCTTTTCTCTGTTTTGATCCAACATAGTCTCCGATACCGAAAACGTGATTATTCAACTGTTGATGCCGCAACACTAAACTACGTTGTCGTAAAATTCATTTTGATAGTCCTTCGTTGTCGTTGAAGAAGAAGATCGACGAAATGCCCAAGTCGGAAGACGATAAGGTCTCAAAAAGCAAATTGAATGTCTTAGCTATCTGTGATGTTAACAAAGCCATGGAAGATGAAGCGGTTCGACTTCTGATGGCCAACTGATATATATATACACATTAGAGATAACATGTGTCTGAAGGCTCGGTGCAATTCAAAAAACATTGAGCACTAAATTTGGGTATGAAATAATCAAACACTAAACTCAGACATTTACGTCTAATTATAACCCCACAATTTTGCCTAATCATTTATCAACCAATATCACGATCAAATAAATTGATACAAACAAAGTGAGAAGGCTAAGATATAACGGTCTGGCCACAATTTTGCCTAATCATTTAATAATGTATGATCATCGGCAATCAAAGGAAGTCAATAAATTCAAAAGTGAAACAATTTGTTAGGGCCATGAAGACAACAAGTTAAAATCAAGAGCACCAACTCCAGAACAAATCAAAAATTGAATTATAGGTCTCATAGAAAGCAATAATATCAAATGTAATTGATATAAATCATTCCCAATTTTAAACTCGTAATCTAAATTGAAGCAAAAAAAATTCAATTGATATTAAATCATTCCCAATTTCAACCAAATAAGTTGTAATTTCAGTTCAAAGAAAAAAAATTCTACATAATTCACACCAAGCAATTTATATTTGTATTCGGTCATGAACTATGCTTCTATACCAATAAAAGTTAATGCGGTGAACAAACGTTTGTATAAAAAAAAAAAACTAAACCTTAAGCAACAAACAAAACTAACAACTAATAAATAGAGGTTTTGCTTACAATGTTGCAATGCGCCTGAGTTGCTTGAAGTCTACCAATTACATCAAGTCTACCAATTACCGTGCAAGAAATAGAGGTTGCTTGAAAAGCACCTGCACATACCCTCTTTCCCCCTACAAAGGCCATCGTCTTGTGCAAATCCATGGAATTGTACTTCCTATCTAGAAATCTCTAAGGATTCCACTCCTCAGGATTCTCCCACTCATTTTTGTCCATGTTACATCCATAAATGTTTATAGAAATCTGCACAGAGATAGTCAAAAATTTTAAATTGTTGGCAGTGGTAAGCATTATATAACAAAAAGAGTTGATGTGAAGAGTAACAATCTCGCTTCCAGCAGGGATATAGTAACCTCCTAATTGAGTATCTTTGTGCACATATCATAGAGGAATTACTAGGACAGGACTATGCTTTCTCAATGTTTCGTGAAAAACAGCTGATAAGTATGGAATTTCAAACAACTTGTCTTCTATGAAGCAACACATAGTCCTCATTTGACAACTTAAACGCCCTAGCCTATCCTAATACACCAAGCCCATCATAGGAAAGAAAGAAAAAATCAAATAAAATACCAAAGAACAATTCAAAATACAATAAACTCATAACATAAATTAATGAAAAACTTACTTTTAAGGGTGAGATCTCCAAATATAAAGAGAATCTGGTGAAAGAAAAATAGAACATGCCGAATAGTGGTTACTCCATAAAATGAGCACAAAAAGAAAGGGCTAATTTAGTTCAAAAAAGAAAAAAAAAACCTTAGCACCATCATAAAGGAACGTAAGGGAAGCTTCTATTGAATAGAAATAACACACAAAGGAGTACTTTCGCTTAATCTTTGATCAAACATGCAACAACAACTAAAAAATAAGAATAAAATTGCTGAAACAAACTTGATGATATGCAAAGCTTTTTGAGATAAAGTGATAAAGTTTCTTCAACCAATGAATAATTGTGAGTGAACAATCCATGCTGAAGAGCCTTGGAAGAATTCTTTCATCTTGAAGCTCATAGAGCTCATGCCAACACTGATCTTTTGGCTGACCTCAGACCCTTCGAGCTTCAAGGCTCCCACAAATCTACATATTTCTTCAAATCTTCAAAACCCTTCTCACTCACTTCCACCAAAAAAAATAAAACAATAAACAAGCAAAACTTAAAAGAATCGAGAGACATACACCCAAACCAAATCAAAATCAAACCAAAAATCAAATTTAGCTCTTAGTCACTATGAATAACTAAAAATGGAAGAGATCGGATTCCAAACAACAACAAATAAAATTGCGTAGAAGCAAGCACATTGAATTGTCTATTAGTGGTGAATAAAGAATACTAAACAATTCTCTAAAAAAAAAAACAACTCTATTGTGTGGGCGTGTGTGTTTTGTGAAATCACTCCAACTCTTTGTAAGTCGACCAACGTTTTCCTACAGCAGAGCAACAAAAACAAACAAAAAAAATCATCAATCCCAATTTCAAAAAGGGAAGATTTCTTAAAGCATATTATCAAACATGTGGTGGGCATATATGTGAACCATAGTAGCGACTGCACCTTGACGGAGGCTGTGACGTGAGTCAGAGTGGAACGATTCCTTAATTGCTCACCATAGCCATAGAAAGAACCAGACCAATAATTTGAAGGCCCCCTCTTCTAGATGGGGGTTGCAAACCTGCTATGTTCTGCAACACCTATGGCAATCCCATTGGTTCGCAAAACTTAGAAATTTCAACGAGAGAGAAATAGAGAGTTTCAGCGTGTACCTGGAATCAATTTGAGCAGCGGAGAATTACTGCAGAGAGTTCGAGGGGTATGAGCAGTGGAGAGTGAGTCAGCAACGGTTTGTGTGTGTGAGTGTTTTTATGTGTGTTTTCTGCGTAGAGAGAGAGAAAGAGAAAAGAGGCGTGACTGAGAGAGGAGACCGAGGGAGGGATGGAGGGAGGGAGGGAGGGGGAGAGAGAGAGACATCGTATGAGTGTGAGAGAGAGAGGTACAATAGTAGTATAGGAATATAGAGTTGTATACGAGAAGAAAGGCTTACTCAAATTTTTGAACGGGGAAAAATAAATTCAAACATCAATTAAGATTACATAATCAAAATTTAAAAAGGAACTGTTGCTACGCGACAAAAAAATTCAGTATTCATCTCAGACCGTTAAATCAAATTTTTTGGAATGATCTTAACCATCTTTTATGTTGAGATTATATTATCCGTCGGATATGTTTATATTTTATCTCAAAACGATTTAGACCTCTCTTTGTTATTTAAATTCAAACTTTGTTTTACTTTATTATATTTATATAATAAAGTAGGAGTATGTTTAAATTTTATCTCAGTCATATTTTTTCTCTCAAAATCATCATCAATCACTTATCTCACTCGTCATTCATTTGTTAGACTCAAATGTCATATCACATCACTTATTTCTATCATATATGTTTAATTATTTATATATTTCTTCCCTAAAAATTTCACATCACTTATTTCTATCATATATTTAATTATTTAATATTTTATTAATTTATAGTTAATATATTTTGAAAAAAATTAATATAATGAGATTAATTTTTTTGACACTCGAATTTTATAATTTATCGTGTCTTCAAGCACGAGTTATGGCTAGTAAATATATATGTTAGAAGGATAAAATTGAGTTAAAAGAATTAGTGATGGTTAAAAATGGAAAACAAAAGTTTTACACATATGCTTACTTTTATAGGTAGTATGATATGATATGATATATATATATATAGACCAGTCATTACTCGTGTCTGAAGACATTATAAAACAAACAAATGAAATCTTAAATAATTATCCAAATTTAAAAGGAATGACGTAAAAACATTCATACCAATTTTTTTTTTAAAATGACTCAAAATATATTGTCGATCATATCCTTCGTATTAATGACATTGTGATAAAAATATATAAAAACTCTTAATAACAATACCAACATCATATATACAAATACATCTAGGAAAAAAAAATACTAACATAACCTTATTGAAAGTTATAATTTTAAGTAATAAATAAAATCTTGTTCATTTATAAGACTCGCGAAGTTATCACTTTTATTACTACTCAATCCAATAATACAACATAATTATAAACTTAACCACTATATTTCTAATCCATCATATCCCCACGTAATAAATACCTCAAGCNTTAACCACTATATTTCTAATCCATCATATCCCCATGTAATAAATACCTCAAGCAAAAAAAAAAAATACTAATAAAATATAATTAAATTCACAATTTTTAAGCGATAAATAAAATCAACAAAATCTTACTCATTCATAAAATTTATGAATTTATCACTATTCAATCTTAAATGACACAATATCATTACAAATTTAATCACTAAATGTCTGATTCCCCACATATAAATATATACAGAAAAATATTCATATACATTTCTTTTTTTGGTTACCAAAAAATCCTCCTAACCAATAACTACTCAAGTTTTTAAGATATAATAATAAAAAATTAATGTTTAATTAAAAAATCTGGATAAAAATCATGAAAATTCCCTGAGTTTTGACAATATTCCATGGACAACTCCTAACATTTTATAAATAACACAGAGACCAACTGAAGTTTGAATTCATTACATAGAGACCCCTCTGTCTCCCTTCCGACAATGTTGCTAATGAAAATTGATAATTTTATCTAAATATTTTTTTTATTATTTTTACAATTGCTCTTCTCTAAATTTAGTATAAACAAAATCAAAAATTTAATAAAATCAAATAAAATTTAATTTTGTACCAAAAAATTGATTAAATGAATTTTAATATTAATTTGATAATAATCAAAACTAATTTAATATTAATTCGACAAAGTTTACTATAAATTGAAAAAAATTAAATGTCAAATTTATATAAACTTATATATTGCAATTTAAGGTTAATTTTGTGTTGAATATTATTTAGTGTTTTATAATCGATGTGCTATTTTTTTATATTTATATTGAGTATTATTTACAAATTAAGAATCAAGTGACAAAATACATGCTATCATATATATAAAATTTTTGAATTAGTTTCATAGAATAAATAATTTTATAAGATATAATTTTATATGTTTTATGAAGTATATAATAACAAAAATAACACAGAAGAAACAAAAAAAAATAATAGTATGAGAGAGAGAAAAAAAAATTATATGAAAGTTGAGGGTCTTAGAGTTATACAAAGAATGAAAGATCAATTAGAACCATCCGATTAAAACAATTTAAGCCGCGAAAAACTCAAGACAAATAATCTAGCTACTTTATTATATAGATATAGATATAAATGTAAATAATAGTAGATTTTTGTTGATTATAATTATGAGAATACAATTTATTTATCTAGAAATGAACGGAGCACTCTCAACCCTTTCAAAACGAAGCACTCTCAACGGACCATGAAACTGTGAATTTGTGTTTAACAATAAACAATTCGATGTCATTGCAATACATAACATTAAAAAATTCATATCAAAACCAACAATGCATAACCCATTGGTCATTTTTGATTTTCTCATATGAGAAGGAATTGTAACACTTCTTTTATTTTTATTTTTTTGAGTGTTTTTTTTTAGTGACAAATCTTAGATTATGTACACTAGAAAGGAAAAAAAAAACAAGTTATTTCATCCATCTTCTGCATAATTACACCAAAAAAGACATAAGAGCTATTTTTCATTTGCCAGTAGTTTTAGATGTAAAAAAAAAAAAAAAAGGAATTGAATAAAAAATTGATTGAATAGTATGAAATTTCAGACCAAAAAAAAAAAAAGAATAGTATGAAATTAGTTTTATAAACGATTTGTGATCATCTATTTAATATTACAACTACCAATTTGAATTGCACATTTATAAAAGCTTAACAATGGTTGAGATTAAATCTAATGTCATCTAATGGTATAATTTGTATCAAACAAAATTCATTCCAAAAAAAATTTTCATCCAAAAAATATAATATTCTTAATTTTCATAACACCCGACAACTCAATTAAGACACTCTTTAATACCAGACAATCCCTTTAATTCTCACTTACCTTTCTCTTCTCTCTTCCCTATCTCTCTCTTATTTTCTCAATGTTTGTTTTAATTTTAAAATTTTATAATTAAATAAAAAAATATATTTAAAATATAAGAATTATACCATGAATATTCAATTTTTTTTATTTTTATTTTTTATGATAGAGTCCGCATCAAGAAGGGCCAATAATCTGTGGTGTTCCTGACCACTACGAGAGCAGCCATGTCAGCCGAGCCAATACTACCAAAATCAACTCAACGCGGAAAGCGAAGGGAAGATGATAATTACGTCATCAACTCCCGTAAGCGTGACGTCATGAGTCACACTAGGCTTCTGATTGCCACGTGGCAAAATTCTTATACACTGATGGTAAGGCGACCCGGAAAAATATTTTTTCTTTTCCCACACGTGTACCTTGCCCGTAAAAGACACTAAGATGGCCTTTTCTTTTTCTTTTTCTTTTTTTTTTTTTTAGTTTTCCCTTTTTCTTTTTGTAAAAAAATTAGTTTGAATTATATCATGTGACTTGTGTATCGGTATTTTTGTGTCATATCATTGTTATTCGTATCGTATTTGTCTCAAGACCCAGAAAAGTGATAAATATTATTTTAGACTATTTAGTATACATATTTAATAATCATATGAATTTTAAAATTATGTTGTGTTAGTTTTGTGTCGAGTTTGTGTTGACGGATTATAGTTAACACAATGACACTATCTTTTTGTGTACTGTTTGGTTTTATTAATTTTTTTTATTGAAATATTGTTTTTCCCTTTAACTCACTTAAATGTAATAAATCTCATTTAAATTTCTAATAAAAAAATTCAAAATTAAAATAAAATTAAGCAAAAAATTATTGACAAGACTTATATAGTAATTAATAAAAAAAGTATGACAATCAAACCTTTATATTTATCCATATAATATTGACTGGAAAATGCTTTTATTCCTTAGTTCTTTCAAACGAAATGATCAACTTAATTTCTCAACAAGCTGAAATTAATTTCCTAAAAATGGAGAAAACAGAAAGTTGCATGGCACATGCATCGTTTTTTATCATGGCTAGAGCTATCAATTCTTAAATTTAATTATGAACCGGAGACGAAATTAATAAAAAATTTATAATATGTATTATTTAGTTTTAATGGACTTGGATCATAATCAGGTTAATTGATCATACTCACTTAATAAAGAAGTCAATACGAGCCTAATTATATATAAAATACAAACCTAATTATACATAACTATATATAAACTATATGTAACATTAAGGCGACACAATACGATTATGTCTTAGGTGAATTTTAATACAACCCAACTTAATAATCGTAAGAACTAGTTGACACAACACGGACTCATGGATTTGAGTACGATATCAAAAAAATTATTTTTGATACCATATCTCCATTGATTATATTTTTATTATATTTATGGATACTTTAACCAATGTCGTGCTACCAAAAAAAGATAAAAATGGTTACCACAATAATAATAAAAATATCTCAAATGTGATAAAAATACATATAAATGTAATGAATCACTCACAAAAATAATAAATTTTTTTATACTTCAAAAAAATGATAAAAATACTCACAATAATGGTAAAAATACTTATAAAAATGATAAATCAATCACTTTCTGATAAAATAATTCACAAAAATTATAAAAATATTTTTTAAATAATAAATTTTAGAAATATATTACTAAAATATTTTTGGGGCCGGGGTAACCGTAATCATATCCTAGGCTCATAGTTTACAACAATGATAATGAAAGTCAAAACCTATCTCTTCATTGGTTTTTGGGAATCAACGTCATAATAACGACGAAGAATAAAAGAGTAATAATATTTGAACTGAAAAATATGATCTAATTTATTGATATAATAATATAATTTTAATAAAATTATTGGATCAACACCAAGTTATAATATTTGATGAGCCCTATCGTCAATCCAAAGATCATAATAAATTAGGTCAATAAATTAGGTTAATAAATTAAGTCTCAATAGTATTACTCAGAATAAATATTATAAGAACAATATTATAGAAATTTAATTTGAAAAAGTAATTTAATGTCATCATTAAATTAATTGTGTGTTTCAATATTAAGTGGAATGCACTTTTAATCCAACAATTATAATTAATTAGGTCCCTAAATTAAGTTCAAATAATATTTTTTTAAAATAATTCTTATATCATTTCTTTTTTAATTTTTGGACGGGGGAGAAATCTTTGGTTTGTCCTCAGTGAGATAGAGATAACTTTCACGGGGACTTGTGAATTCGAGTAAAATCGAGAGCAAACTCTAATTACATAAATCGGTCTCTCAACTCATACACTAATTAAATTAGAATTTATAGCTTTGTAAGATTTCAAATTCATATCAAAAAATTAGATACGGTTCATTTAAATAACTGAGTTTCAGTCTATCAATCATTTACTTTTTTGTCACTTAAGAGATTTGAACAATTGACCTCATAAAAATTAAGACTTCATAAAATAAAAACTACCATTAAACCAAATGTCACTCGGCACTTATATCAATTCTTATCTTCTTACAAGCACACATGGAATGATAGAGAGAATAGTGAGAGTATCATTATGTTGAATACATATTCCTCACGCGCCTTGTTGAGCTTGGGCCAGCAATATTTTCTCTCTTTTCTTTTCATTTGCTCTATCATGGCGGCATTTATTCCCCCCCCCCCCTCTCTCTATGGGGTGAATTTAAGTTGACGTAATATTATTGATGAATAATAATAAAATAATTAAATAAACATACCTCATAAAAATTTATAAATAATATTTTATGTAAATAAATAAGATAAATTACACTAACACCCCTTAATATTTGGTTTTATTACATGAACACCCCCTCACTTTTCCAAAATAACACTGAAACCCCAAAAAATGAACGTTGTTAAAAACACAAACAAAAAGACCAATTTACCCTCACCTAAACTACCCATTAAAACCCAAGATCCAAGATCCAAGACCCAATACCCAATACCCCTCCCTAGAAAACTGACCCCTCCCTTTATACGCACACTCTCTCTTTCTCAAAGCCCCAACGTCTCTCTCACTCTCTCTCCGTATCAGACCTAAAGCCCCAACGATCTTTACCTAGTGGCGCAACGAACGATCTTTAGGTGATCGATACCAAGGGTTTGTGATCTCCATCTCTCTGTCTCTCCATCTCTTTGTGATCGATACCTTAGGTGGTGGAACAGGTGGTAATGGGTGGATTTTGCAAATGGTGGTTGAAACCTTAACCTCTACGATGTAGTGATGTAGGTTGATGATGAGTTTGATCCAGGTGGTGGTTTCAGTGGTAGTGGAGGCAGGGTTGATTTTAGTCTCTCCTCTTTCTCTATGTTGGTGTTGGTAGACCAATGGTGCTTGGTGGGTTTCGGTGGTGAAACGGTGGTGATGGGTGGGCTTAGGTGGTGGAACGGGGTGATGGTTGGTAAGAGTAAAAATTTATGTAATTAGATAAATAAAAATAAAAATAAAAATAAAATTAATATAGTATAATTGGATAGGTAATTATTAAGATTTTTTAAAAAATGATTAATTTTTAAACTGTACTAATAATTTCAAATATTATTTAATAAACAAATTTTTTAAAAAAATTAACTTATTAATGTAATAGATTAATAAATTAAATATGAAATATATAGATTAAAAAAATAAATAAGAGGTTGGGTAAATTTGTAGGTAAGAAAAATATTTATTTTAATTCTTAAACTTAATTTGGAGGGTATTTTTGGTATTTTAAGAATTATTGTTGATGACATCAATGTTGTCCATGAATAATTTTAATGTCCGTTAGTTAGAGAGGATATGATTGTTACAAGTATTAAATATCAAGGGAGTTCGGTGGTATTCTTAAAATGTGAGGGCGTGTTCGTGTAATAAAACCAAATATCAAGGGTATCAATGTAACTTACCTTAATAAATATCCCCTCACCTTCCTGTTATATAAGTTCAAATAAAATTTGCATTTTTCATTTAAAATTTTATTGTTGGCCGGTGATATTACGTCGTCGACGGTGACACGGTGTCACAGTTCTCTCCTCAAAGCAAGCTTAACTGGTATAGCAACAACATCACCAAGCTTTACTCTCTTTCTTAATCGCCAATTGCTGCGAATATACTTTTTCTCTCCACATTGTTGCTACTTTCTGCCTCTTCCTGCTGAAATTTGTTTGCTCTGCAACTCCTTTTTGTGCTGCTTTAATCAATTCAAGAAACCAAGGTGCGACGAAAATGCATTTGTTTAATCTCCTCTCTTTTCCAATAATTTTTGTTTAATTATGTTTGTGTAGAACATATAATAATGTTGAATTTATGCTATTTAAAAACACCAGTTACATCCATCATGCTTTTGTTTTTAAAATGCCTGCTGGAATAAAAAAATCATCATCTGTTTCATGTGCAACTATCTTTTGATTCAAAATTCTTACTAGTATTCATTTATTGAAAAATAATTTTTTTGTATTAATAAATTTTAAATTTTTTTGTCTATATTTTCAGCTTATAGCATATTTAATTATATTTTGGTATCCAAATTCAACTTCAATTAATAGATTTTATATAACTAAAGCTACTGAATATTTTCAGCAAGGTCCTCCATCTTATAAGACTTTGAGAGTTGAGATATGGTGATGATTTGCCAGTGTGGACGACAAAAGTAATAAACACAACCACAATGCATTCCAGAAGTTTATTACTGAAAAGCATACTCTCATTTCTCTTATGTTGTGATTTTGCAGCGGATACGCCTCTCTCAATATCTGCTGCCAATCTTTTGCTCAACTCTGCTCGGAAAGTATATCTGGGCTGCCCTCATTTATATAATTCAAGAGTCTTTAGAAAGTTTTGCTTACTCTTCCTTCTCTTAAAAAAGGAAAAGAAATCGGAAATGGCCGAGGCAATTGGGTTCTCTTGTTTGGGAAAATTCACAGAACTGTTTGTAGATTACTTGGTGTTCCCAATAGGACGAAAGTTTGGATATCTATTTTGCTACAACAACAATATTCAAAATCTGGAAAAAGAGGTCATGCATCTAAAAAATATAAGAGATGGGGTGCAGCAATCAGTAGACGCAGCCAAAAGAAACATAGAAGTTNTTACCTCTTGCAATTGTAACTCTCGCCGAGGCACTGAAAGGTGAAAAGGAGCATTCGTGGAATAATGCACTTCGAGAACTACAGAGGTGTAACAGAATGCCAGAAAAGGTTCAAACCAGTATAGAGTTGAGCTACAATCTGTTGAACAGAGAAGAAGCCAAGTCATTGCTTCGACTTTACAGTTTATTTCCGGAAGATTCTGATATTCCTCTCGAGTGTTTGGTTAGATATGTGGTAGGACTATGTTTGTTTGAAAAAGTTGAAACTGTGGCAGAAGCAAGAGACACGGTGTACTCATTAAACGATCAACTCAAAAGTCGTTTCTTGATACTCCACGGTGATGGAGAGAAAGTGAAATTACATGATGTTGTACGCGATGTATGCATATCAATTGCATCTAAAGGTAGGGAAGCATATTTGGTAAGGTGTGATGCAGGATTGAAAGAGTGGCCACAAGAAGATACATTCAGACATTACTCAGCCATCTCATTGATGTTCGACCAATTGGACAAGTTTCCTATTGGATTAGATTGTCCGAACCTCAAGCTCTTACAGGTGCAATGCAAGGGAGTTCCACGATACGACCCTACTAATGAGAGTTGTACCAGAGTTGACTCAATAGATTTTTTTAAAGGGATGAAAGAACTCAAAGTTGTTGGTTTCAGATCAATGCCCCTTCTGCTTCCACCACCACCACCACTCAAATCTTTGCTAAATATTCGAACATTGTGTTTGGATTTTTGCCGGCTGGACAATAACACATCCTCCATGATTGGAAGCCTAAAGAGCTTGAGAGTTCTCAGCTTTTTTAAATCTTACATTGAGGAATTACCGAGTGAAATTGGACAACTTGAGCATCTACAAATATTGGANAAAAGAATTCTTGTAATATTAGATGATGTTTGGGAAAAACTTGATTTGAAAAAACTTGGAATTTGTTTTGGAGCTGGCCAAAAAGGGTGCACAATTGTATTGACTTCTCGAAACGAACGTGTTTGTATTGAGATGGAATTTCAAAAAATCATTGTAGTCCAAGTCCTACCTAAAGACGAAGCATGGAATTTTTTTAAGAAGCAGGCGGGAATTACCAATAACATCCCTGTGCCACAGGCCATAGCAAAAGAGGTTGCAAATGAATGTGGAGGCTTACCTCTTGCAATTGTAACTCTCGCCGAGGCACTGAAAGGTGAAAAGGAGCATTCGTGGAATAATGCACTTCGAGAACTACAGAGGTGTAACAGAATGCCAGAAAAGGTTCAAACCAGTATAGAGTTGAGCTACAATCTGTTGAACAGAGAAGAAGCCAAGTCATTGCTTCGACTTTACAGTTTATTTCCGGAAGATTCTGATATTCCTCTCGAGTGTTTGGTTAGATATGTGGTAGGACTATGTTTGTTTGAAAAAGTTGATACTGTGGCAGAAGCAAGAGACACGGTGTACTCATTAAACGATCAACTCAAAAGTCGTTTCTTGATACTCCCCGGTGATGGAGAGAAAGTGAAATTACATGATGTTGTACGCGATGTATGCATATCAATTGCATCTAAAGGTAGGGAAGCATATTTGGTAAGGTGTGATGCAGGATTGAAAGAGTGGCCACAAGAAGATACATTCAGACATTACTCAGCCATCTCATTGATGTTCGACCAATTGGACAAGTTTCCTATTGGATTAGATTGTCCGAACCTCAAGCTCTTACAGGTGCAATGCAAGGGAGTTCCACGATACGACCCTACTAATGAGAGTTGTACCAGAGTTGACTCAATAGATTTTTTTAAAGGGATGAAAGAACTCAAAGTTGTTGGTTTCAGATCAATGCCCCTTCTGCTTCCACCACCACCACCACTCAAATCTTTGCTAAATATTCGAACATTGTGTTTGGATTTTTGCCGGCTGGACAATAACACATCCTCCATGATTGGAAGCCTAAAGAGCTTGAGAGTTCTCAGCTTTTTTAAATCTTACATTGAGGAATTACCGAGTGAAATTGGACAACTTGAGCATCTACAAATATTGGATTTGAGGTTTGCGGGACGCCCTGGAAGAATTTCGCCAAATATTTTGTCCAAGCTGGATAAACTTGAAGAGTTGTATGCAGGCGAAAATGACGTGAATGATAGCATTGCAGAGTTGAACTCAATGTCTTATCTGAACACGTTAGATATTTGCACAAGTGTAACTGCTGTGCTAAAATTGAAACACTTTTGCTTTGATAACCTGAGAAGATTTCGCATAACAATTGGTTCTCCGGTGTCATTCAATCTGTTGTTATTCCGTCTGTCGGAAGGCTACGGGTTACAAAACAGCTTGAGTCTCTATGGTTGTGACTTGGGTATGCTTTATGATTTTTGTATAAAAGTTTTGTTGAAGAGATCCAAACATGTCTCGTTTCTAAATCTGAAAGGCTTGGGAAGTAATATTTTCGATGCCCTTGATGTAGATGATTCGGTAAGCTGGGAGGAACTAAGTGTTTCTCATTGTGATGAGCTCGAATATCTTATTTGTAGGGATATTCCGGCGGAGACCTTTGCCTTTGGAAAACTGCAAATGTTGAAGCTAGAGTACCTACCTGCAATGAAGGGTCTATTTCCAGAGTCCATGGTCAAATGTTTGGTGCAACTCCAAGAACTACATCTATTTCGGTGTAAGAAAGTGGAATACATTGTTGCAAAGGAAGGAGGAGAAGATGAAAAAGATTCTAAAACCATCGTTTTCCCAAAACTGAAGTACTTGCGTTTGGAAGATCTGGACATGCTTAGAAGCTTTTGCTCCAACTCAGATATTTTGTTTCCCAAACAGGTGTGCTTCTCTTTCTTGAATATATCTCCAAAATTACTTTAACACAACACTGACATGTAGTTTTACTTTATTTTGATTTGTTTGTACACATCACACCTCAGCCTTTAGTGGGAAACAACTTAGAAATGAACATGTTTGTGAGAAGGCAACAAATTTATTTTCATCTGTGAAAAAACAAATAATTTAGGGAAAAGGGTTTTTTGTTAAAGATGAAGGATACTTTAGAAATGAATACCTTAACTTGCTGATACTTGTAATGCATTTATGATTAAAGAAAGCAATAGAAAGTAAGAAATTCTAGTGGGCGAAGGAATTTCACCACCACACAAAAATAGTTTCTCTAAATTGGGATTTTGCAATTCACCATCATTACGTCATCTCTGTTATCTCTCACTCTTTTTATTTCTCTTTATAAACAAAATTAATACTATTTGAACCTAAAAATTTGACTTAATTTGTTGACATAATGATGTAACTTCATAAGAATCATTGGATTAATACCAAATTCTAATGTTTGATGGGGTCTACAGTAAATCCAAAAGTCATAGTGAATTTGATCAACAAATTATGTTAATAAATTAACTCCCAATAACATTGCTCTATAAACAATAGACACTCTCCCTCTTTTAAAAAAAAAACTACAAACGTACACACATACTCTCCCCCACTTCCAAGTTATTGTTTTTTAACGAACCTACTTGGTTCTTTGGAGATTATTACGAATTCTATTGCGTTAGTACTTAATCAAAATTCTTAATTTTTTTTATAGAATTAGTTGTTAGAATGGAACAATAAATATACTTATGCATATCATATTGCATTTGTTAGAAATGTTAATTTATTTGTTATAAAATGGTATTACAAACATGTGACTAGCAATAGATATTATATATGCTTCTTGTGAAAAAAAAATAGTCAATTACCCTTGAGGTATGTCACCTAACTTTTTTTTTTTTTTATGTTGATCGTAAAATGCTGTGGCGACTAAGTTTTTTGAAAAAGAGAATTTATTTAATTATTAAAATGTTGTTAACAGTGGCAAGGCACACATGGGCCAGGGGGCCCAGGCCCACCTTATTATTATTATTTTTTACCTATGTATGTCTTGTATATTTTTTTTAATATCTTCAATTGTGCCCACCCTGATATCTTTAAATAAATAAATAAAATTGGGTCCCTTGGGAGAACAATCTCTTGGAGTCAATAATAAAAAAAAAGAAATTTATAATAAAAAAGTTTGGCCCACTCCATTCTCAAGTTTTGCCCAAAAGCATTAAAGCAAACAAAGCCCCAGTAATCAATGAAGTATCACGCGCCGTAGCCTTCAAATTTTGGTATTGATATTACAAGTTATGACTTTGATATTGATATTTTCATCACATCCCTTATATACTTAACCTCATTTTTTTGTAAACGGCTATAATTAACCTCTTTTTTGTAATGTTTTTTTGTTTGCATAGATATTGTATACTTACTTTTGGTCCTTCTATGTTTAATCAATCTTTAAGTATCAAGTATGATGTAAAAAAATAAAATGTATCACATTATTTTTACTTATTAGAGGACAAATAGTTAGAGTGTGCCCACCTTTTAACATATTTTTGGCTCCGCCACTGGTTATTAACAAAAATTTCAAAACACCAAATAGTACTAAAACAAGTGATTGATGGTTTTTTGTTTTTTGTTTTTTATGATTAGAAAGACAATATTGATGATACAATTAATTGAAGGGAATTCAAATATTAACACGTATTTGATAAGTTATAATTTTACAAATGTTAGTGCCCCTCAATAGGACATCATAGGAGAAACAAGTTTAACACAAACAACCATGATAGCATGTGGTTCAAAAGAAAAATATGATAATTAATATAGCACAAAGACGAAATAGAATTCATGTAATCGACTCTAGTTTAAACAACCCTTTGTTGGGTTAAAATTTTTAATCCAAATATGCCTTTAGCATCCAATTATTGTTTTGGAATTAGATTCCAATCATATTAAAGAGGATTGCATAGTTACCTATG
This sequence comes from Ilex paraguariensis, assembly GCA_963454935.2. NCBI lineage: Eukaryota > Viridiplantae > Streptophyta > Magnoliopsida > Aquifoliales > Aquifoliaceae > Ilex > Ilex paraguariensis. Next base: position 472,228 of record CAUOFW020010501.1, on the reverse strand, counting down.
AAAGTGGTTTACATTTTTATATTGATCAGTACTTTTGTTTAATCTTATTGACCCTCCTTAAAAGTTGATATTTTTGCCAAAGCTAAAAATCATTTACTTCAACATGGTTTTTTTATGAATATTGAAGATACTAAAAATAAAAAACAAAGAGAAATGGAAAATTAGAGGGTTTGGTAAAAGTTAGTCAGGATAAAAATTCAGAAGATCGTGAGTGAAAATTAAATAAATTAAAAAGACTTATTTTCAAATATCATTTGTCAAAATTTAATTGAAAAATGCTACCCTAAAGTGCAACTTGTCCGCAACATGTAGAGGGTTTGATATATGTTGAAGTTTTATTGAATGAAGCTCCTTTTTTTGTTCCGTGCTATGTGTAGTTAAGTGCTATTGGACATACATACAGTTTATCATGATCACTTACTTCAAAACTTTAAATAATCGCAGGTTTTTCTGCCTAACTTGGAGAAACTATATCTCCAACGAATCAGTGTGGTGCACATAGTAGACTACCAAATGCAAGGATGGTCCTTCCACAAACCAAGAGGCTTGGATGTGTCGTATTGTGAAAAGGTTTTCAATGTTGTTGCACCTGGTCAGCAAAAACTATTTCCAAATCTTGAATTCCTTCATGTCGATGATTGTTGCGAACTGGAAGCGGTGTTTAACTTCGAGGGGTTAACAACTAGGAGAGATCATGCTGAAGTCACACTTGGTCAGTTGGAGTTGATGAGCCCCGATTCGATTGGGTCAGACCCAAGTAATTAAATAAGCCCAAATTTGTTACATGGCAGTTCAAACTTAGTTCATGGATTCGGCCTACACTAGAGTTCAAGGAGTCCAAGAAGATTATCGTACGTGGAGAGTAATTGTCGAGATAGCCACTCTCAAAGATCAAGGGTATCTTTAATTGTACATATCCTTAATTGTAGTTATCCTCCCCATAGAACTAGTATCTTTACCCTCACGTCATCGTCTTAACCAAAGTTTTGTGCCTATAAATGTAAGCTCTCTCTATATGAGAGGAACATCTCTAGATCTCTCTACACACCCCTCACATAGCTATTTCTCTCTCAGTTATCATATCTCTTCCAGAGCTCATATTTGTTCGCTCTCTCTCTCTCTCACCTACTACTTCATCAATAAAGAACATTGGCTACCGTTGTTATCTTTAAAGTTGAGTAAATCACCTTAACCGAACTACTATATATCTGTGTGTTGACTCAGTATTTATCTTTTACTATTAATTGCTTATTGATTGTCTCATTAATTACCCAAAATCACATACTCGACTGTTGATTGTGCATAAGCCTGTTTTGTGTATCATCAGTTTGACACCGTCTGTAAGAAACGACTGAGTTTTTTATTACCTTGCTACTATCTTTCAAATCCATAGCAATCACGACCAGGTTGATGAATCAACAACCAGAGGACAACAACCTAACACGCCAAGAAAAGGCTCAGGCTCAGGCTCTGCCTCTGCCTGTATCTGCAGAATCATCCACTGTGCAACTCCCATGGTCGGGCAATAGCTTTTGGAGATCATACAGTTGTTGGTAAACCAAAACCAGTATATTATTTAGTTGATGCTCGCCTCGGGAGGCATCGACCCTCATCCTATAGGAGGAACACCACTCTCTTCAATAGGAGAAGTACCACAACTTCTCTACTTTGGGCTCTAAGGCGCCCCCCAGCGCCAAGGCATCCCCATGCAGAGCCAGGGCACCCCTCGCCATGGAGTCCCTCCTCAGCATACAGGTGCCTCACATGTTCCCCCTCCTCATGTACCTGCTCCACATGCTACCAACTATCTTAGGCAGGAAGATGATGGAGAGAACCAGTATATTGATCATGAAAGCCACTACAATGATCTAACGGGGAATATCCCCAACTAAGGGGATGAGAAGATCAAGGAAGTGTAAAACAAGCTTGGCGATGCCCTCAAAGCCATTAAAGCATAGGCACTGGAGATGGTGGATTATTTGGTAAGGCGCATGGATACGCCGTTTGTTGCGGATGTTGTCAATTACCCCTACCCTCAAAATTCAAGATGTCTGTCATCGAGATCTTTGATGGTACCAAGGACCCTCTAGATCATCTTGACACATACAAATCTCTCATGCAACTCTACAACATGCTTGATTAGATCATGTGTAGAGTCTTCCCCACCACCTTGAAGGGGTCTGCTCGACAATGGTTTGCGAAGATCAAACTCTCTTCTATTCACTCATTCGCAGAGCTGAGCAAATCTTCCTTCATTAGGGGACGCTGACATTAGAAGCCTGTTACCCAATTGCTCACCATCAAGCAGGACCAGGATGAAAGCCTTAGGAGCTACTTGACTCGTTTTAATGAGGGGGCTCTCCAAATCGAGGAGACATATGATAAGATAACCATGACTGTCTTTTATTGCAAGTCTGCGCTCCTCTAGTTTCATATTTTTTGTCCTGAAGAAGCCGCCCTCTAGCATGCTTGAGCTACTGTCAATGACACAAAAGTACATGAATGTAGAGGATGTCACCAATGCCAGACGAGGTGAGTCCTCTCAAGGAGGATGGAAAAGGAAGGACACCCTTGAGTAGGGGTGTTCAAATTTCTGATTAGCCTCAATTTTCTACCCTACTCGACCCTATTGAACGGCTAATCGAAAAAATCAGATAAGAGTGCAGAAGAGTTTTTGGTCTTTCAATTAAATTGGGTAGAAATGCAGAATAACCATTAATTTTCGTATTCCTACCTTACCCTACCCGTATTAATATCTCTAACTAGATGGTTTGAACTTAAAATAATTGTTATTGTATTTGTGCAACAATTATGATGCATTGATGTTTATGATTTCTTGTGTTTTATTGTAATTGTTGTTGTAATTGTTTTAGGTTTTAGTGTTATTAAATTGGTGAATGTTATTTAATTGAATTGTTAAAATAATTCAAAAATTAATAAATATAAAAGTGTTTACCAATTTTTTACTCGATTAATTTGACCAAAAATCAGGTAGGAATACTACACTTGATTGGGTAGGGTAGGTCAAGAATTTTTTTTTTCACAAAGTATTGGGTAGGAAGACAGAAAATTATATTTCCTATCTGTAGGGTAAGGTGAACACCCCTACCCGCAAGGACAAGTAAGAGGCAGAGAACAAGAGAAAGAGGACAAAGAGAGTCTCTGTCCCACACCCCAGAGAGAACGACAGGCTTTCATGCCGCTCAATGCCTCGGTGGAGCACTTCATGTTCTTGATACAAGACGATCCTACGTTCTGCTAGCCTAAAAAAATGAAGTTTGCCTCGAACGGAAGAAATCCAAGTAATTATTGTCGCTTCCACTGTGACCATGGCCATGACATTGACAACTAATTTGAGTTAAAAAAGGCAGATCGAAGAGAATATTCAGCATGGTTTGTTACAACAGTATGTGGCTGGCTGAGGATAGGCCCTATCTCTGGGTAGGAATCAGGAGGATCGAGAGCGCTAGCAACCCCTTGGAGAAATCTAGATAATCTCTGAAGGGTTAAAAGAAGGAGGTAACTCCAACTCTGCTAGGAAAGCACACACCATGAAAGTCAGGCAGGTAGAGTCACAAGACTCTCGCCCAACAAAGACACCCTGGCACAGGGACGAGGAGATCATCATCTTCTTGGACAAGGACCTCGAGGGAATCCAAGCCCCTCACAATGATTCTGTAGTCTTAGCCATGATGGTAGCCAACTATCAGGTTAAGAGAATTCTAGTTGACAGCGGCAGCTCAACCGATATCCTATTTATACTAGCCTTTGACAGCCTTCACCTTAGTAGAGAGAAAGATTGCAACTCGTCAGGACTCCCCTTGTTGGCTTATCGGGGGAAAGGGTTTACCCCTTGGGTTCCATCACTTTGTCAGTCACAGCAAGGACAACACTAAGAAGTTTCACCATCATGGTGAACTTTATTGTACTAGACTGTCCCTCTGCCTTCAATATTATTCTTAGACACCCTGCCCTCAACGCCTTAAGGAAAGTGTTGTCCACCTACCACGTGCTCCTCTATTTCCCAACCACTAGTGGGATTGGAGAAATCAAAGGAGACCAGGTCTGTACTCGGGAATGCTACGTGGCCTCTATGAGGGCCTGAAGGCCATAAGAAACCCTCCAAGTCAAAATATCAGACCCTCGGGATGACATTACCTTGGAGAGAGGAGAACCAGTAGAAGAACTTCAGCCAATAGAGCTGGATGAAAGCCTTTCTGAGAGGAGAATTTATATTGGCTCCTCACTTTTTCAGGAGCAAGCATCCAATTTGGTAGACTTCTTCAGGCGGAACATGAATGTCTTCACTTGGTCCCACAAATACCTGGAGAGCATCAACTCCGAAATGGCCTCCCACCAACTTAATGTTGATCCCATGTACAAACCCGTCTGCCAGAAGTTAAGGAATATGAGTGTTGAGAGAGGCCAAGTTATGGAAAAGGAAGTGGAAAAACTATTGAAAAATGGGTCAGTAAAGGAGGTAGCCTACCCAAATTGGCTATCAAACATAGTGATGCTTACGAAGGCCAATGGAAAGTGGTGCCTCTTTATGGATTTCACGGAGATCAATAAAGTCTGTCCCAAAGACAACTATCCTCTCTCATGCATCGATCTCCTTATTGATGCCACTGTGAGACACATGCTCCTAAGTTTTTTGAATGCTTACTCCGGGTACAACCAGATTAGAATGTTCTCTCCGGACCAGCAGAAAACCTCATTCATCACCCCGAACGTCACCTACCGCTACATAGTGATGTCCTTTGGACTCAAGAACACCAGAGCCACATATTAGCGCCTCGTGAACAAATGTTCGAGGCTTAGATTGAGAAGACCATGGAATTCTATGTGGACGATATGTTGATGAAGAGTATGGCCGCGACAGACCATGTGACACACTTCTAAGAGACCTTTGATGTACTAAGAGCCTATAGGATGAAGCTAAATCTTGAAAAATGTGCCTTTGGCATTAGTTCAGGAAAATTCTTAGGTTTTATGGTCAATAAAAGGGGCATTAAGGCTAACTCATACAAGATTAGAGCTATCTTGGAGATAAAGTCCCTAGCCTCTATGAAGGAGATCTAACGTTTTAACAGGAAGATAACAACTTTCAACAGGTTTGTCTCAAAGTAGGTGGACAAGTGTATGCCTTTCTTCACAATCCTCCGCAAATCTTTTCAGTGGGGATCAGATGCAGAGGTGACCTTCCAGAAGTTAAAAACCTACCTCGTTACACCCTTTGCTGCTCCCTTGTTGTACTAGGAGAGACCTTGTATATTTACCTTTTCTCCTCAGCCTCTGTAGTGAGCTCTGTCCTTGTTAGGGAGGATAGAGGCATCCAAAAGCCTGTATACTATGTAAGTTGGGCATACCGAGGTACGGAGGTAAGATACTCAGAGCTTGAGAAATTGGCTCTCGCACTTGTCATCGCTGCCAGACACGTACGTTATTACTTTCAGAGTCATACCATCGTGGTTATTACAGATCAACCCCTTAAGAGAATTTTAGAAAATCCTAATGTGTCCGGCCAACTACTTAAATGGGCCGTTGAGTTGAGTGAGTTCGATGTATAGTACCAGCTGAGGACAGTCATGAGGCAAGCCCAGTCATTATCCCCAGAAAGCCTGACGACCTGGAGACAGACCCTCAGGTTCCAGAAGACTAGACCCTGAGGCTAGAAGCCTCCACCTCTTGTACCTACTCCACATCAGCCCTCAGCACCCTCGTTATCCACTCCTTCGTCTACTGTACTATGCTGGAAGCTGTATGTTGATGGGTCCTCCATAAGTGAGGGCGGTGGCATAGGATTAGTGTTGATCAGCCCCCATGGCACTCTACTCAAGTATACTGTCTCTCTTCACTTCACAGCATCAAACAACCAAGCTAAATATGAGGCCCTCATATTAGGCTTGAAGCTCGCGATGAAGATGGAAGCCCTCTTTTTGATAGCTTACAAGGACTCGCAACTGATAGTCGATCAGGTAAAAGGAGACTTTGAAGTGAAGGAGGAAAAGATGCAAGAATATTTGTTAGTGGTCCAAGCATTATTGGAAAAATTTAACCACTTCCAAATCCATCTTGTGCCTAAAGAGGAGAACGTCATGACAGACGCCCTCGCCAAGTTTGCATCTGCCAATATACTCATGGGCCCAACACTGATATGCCACTAGTTTGAGTTGAGCACGATCAGGGCAGAGAAACATGATGTTAATTGTACATCATTTGAAGCCAACTGGATGATGCACATCTAAGCTTACCTAGAGGAAGACACTCTCCTAGACAACCAAATGGAAGCTAAAAAGTTGAGAATAAGAGCGTCCAGATATGTTATCCTACAAAACACCCTCTATAAGAAGAGTTATTCATTGCCACTACTTCACTGTCTTACCCCCGAGGAAGTCGATTATGCCATGAGGGAAATCCACGAGAAGATATATGAAAATCACTTATGAGGGCGTGCACTGGTTCACACGGTAATAAGGCAAGGTTATTACTGTCCTAGCATGATCAGAGACACCTACAAGTTCTTGAAGAAGTGTGACAACTGTCAATACTTCGCAATTGTGCCCAGACAGGCACCAGAAGAGCTCATCACCATCCAGAGCCCATGGGCCTTCTCTATATGGGGGATCAACATTTTAGGTCCTCTACCCATGAGTCGGGACCAGAGCAAGTTTGTAGTAATAGCCATCGACTACTGCACTAAATGGACAGAAGCCAAGGCCTTAGCCAAGATAATATACAAGAATGTGAAAGACTTCAGTTGGAGGAGCATAGTCTACTGTTTTGGAGTACCTCATGTCATAGTAAGTGATAATGCCAAATAGTTTGACAATAAATTTCTTAATAGCTTCTGCGCTGACCTACAGATCAAGCAGCCCACTCTAGCCCAGCCCAGCCTAACCCAGCCCATCCACAAGCGAACGGACAGGCAGAGGTCACCGTCAGAACCATCATCCGCAACCTCTTGGAGAGTGCAAAGGGGCGATGGGTGGACGAGCTCTCAAGAGTACTAAGGGTTTACCGGACAATGTCAAGAAGCCCCAAGGGTGAGACCCCTTTCTCCTTAGCATATGGGATAAAGGCGGTCATACCAGTCGAGATTGGGATACACTCTGGTAGGGTCTAATACCATGACCCAACCACTAACGAAGAAGGTCTCTATATCGACCTCAATTTAGTAGAAGAAGAGAGAGAGAAACAATCATGCTCAGGAATGCAGAGTAATGTAAAATCTGAAAAAATTGAAACTTTTTATGAAAAAGGGTAAAATGATAATTTGTTACTACAGTGTAGGTTGAAAACCTGTATTTATCTAGAGCTCAGATGACGACACAGACCTCACAGTTAGACTCCTGTGTCGCAAAATCTAGTTAGCCAAATAATTTTCGTTGAATTTTGAGATAATTAAATNTCACAGTTAGACTCCTGTGTCGCAAAATCTAGTTAGCCAAATAATTTTCGTTGAATTTTGAGATAATTAAATTTTTTTACATTTTTCGAGACATTCAGATGACCTTAAAAATAACCCAAAAATAAAATTTTAAAAATTTTATAATAATTTAAAGAAAGTTCATATAAAAATATTTTGAGTTTGAATCGGGATGAAATTTAATCATTTCGGGGCAAAAATTGACCCGGGAATAGGGAACACGTGGCGTGACGTGAACCAAGCAGTAAAGGGTATAAATAGGAGACAAAATTTGGTTTTTCTCCACAACACATTGCTGGGTTTTAATGTTGGAAGAGGAGAAGGAAGAGAGAAAAAAAGAGAAAAAACTCCACCTTCTCACTACGATCTATGGAGTTCCACCGGTCAAAATCTTTGGGTGAAGTATTAAAGTCAATCTACGCGACGAAGGCTATGCAACTATACCACAAAGGGCTGGTTTTACTAAAGATTCAAAGACGAAATTTTAGAAAAAGTTTGATTTTGGGCGAGATTTGGGTTCCTAGCATTGTCTTACGCTTCAAGAGGTAAAGTTTTCATCCTAAATAGGTTTATTTCTAGCATAGGACGACTATATGAAATGGGTGGGCTGTTATATGTACTTTAACACTTACTTATTACAGTTGATTTAATGAAAATGAGTAAATTCAATTCTTGTATGTATTGGTAATTAGGAATTGATAACTTGTGATTTCTTGGAAGTTTGGATAATTGGATATGTAGAAATCAATTAACGTGATTTTTTGAATTATGTGATGAATTTGGGCATTTTATATGATTAAATAATTTGGTGCCTTGAAGGTATTTGATTAAATACCTATGTGAAATAAAATGTGTTAATTGCATGAGATTATGTGAAAACATTCTTGAGAATTGTTATTGGATAAAAATGTTGATATATATTTGATGATGTATTGGCATTGTGATGATTTATAGAAATTATATGCTTTGAATATAATTGCCCATGGAATGTGTTGAAATGTGGTTGAAATAGTTCATATGACTTTCATTACATATTGGACATGATATTGATATTACAATGGTTCGTTACATTGCATATGCACAGAGATGTCGCATTTGGTGGGTGTGTATGCATTGTTTGATCAAACACCATTCTTGATAGTTGATAAGTGAACTCGGGAAGGCTGGACCTAGGTTTGGCTGAATTACATGATTACATGAAAAATTTGTGTTGGGTATAGCAAGCAGGGCTAGATTCTTTCTCAGGTACAAGGTCCGGTTACTTGGTTTATACACTTTCGGGTGGTACAAATCCAAAAAAGTGAATCGGTGTGGGGAACCGACGGTAAGACACCAAAATTTCGCTACCCAACAAAGACACATGATTTTGTTTTATAAAAAGATAAAAAAATGTCATTGGATATGCAACATCAATGGTAAGGGATTGGAATGTCCCATTTTACACTCATGGCATTGCATGGGTGATGGGAGCCAGTAATGACTCGTGTTGAGTTGCATGAGTGAATTTCATCTCATTTTATGGTATTACATAGTGAATTCTAATATTGAATTGCATATTCTTTATTGGAATGGTTGTTACTTGTTGAATGTTGCATGTGAACATTTCATATACACTTAAGTTGGGGAGTAGTCTCTTTAGGAGATACCCTATTAAGCGTGATTCACCCTTTATGAGAAAATATTTCAAGTGCGAGTGATACACTAGTGGACAACTCGTAGTTAGGGTCTCAAGGATGAAGAAAAGTCGACTTATAGCTTTTAAACCATCTTTTGTAAAACATTTGCTAAATTTATTTTTGGGCATGTAAATCTATGAAAAAGAATTGTAATCGAATTCATATGGACTATTTTTAATATAAAATTGCATATTGTTATATGAGTGTGGATAAATAAACCCGGTTTGGTTAATATTGTATGATTGCACAGGTTGTATTTTGGGTAGAGCTCCCCATACAAAGGAGACCCTGTCCGAATTTTTTTAAATTATGGGTCTCGATAAATAGGGCATAACAGNTCTCCTTAGCATATGGGATAAAGGCGGTCATACCAGTCGAGATTGGGATACACTCTAGTAGGGTCTAATACCATGACCCGACCACTAATGAAGAAGGTCTCTATATCGACCTCAATTTAGTAGAAGAAGAGAGAGAGAAACAGTCATGCTCAGGAATGCAGAGTAATGTAAAACCTGAAAAAATTGAAACTTTTTATGAAAAAGGGTAAAATGATAATTTGTTACTACAGTGTGAGTTGAAAACCTGTATTTATCTAGAGCTCAGATGACGACACAGACCTCACAGTTAGACTCGTGTGTCGCAAAATCTAGTTAGCCAGATAATTTTCGTTGAATTTTGAGATAATTAAANTCGCAAAATCTAGTTAGCCAGATAATTTTCGTTGAATTTTGAGATAATTAAATTTTTTACATTTTTCGAGACATTCAGATGACCTTAAAAATAACCCAAAAATAAAATTTTAAAAATTTTATAATAATTTAAAGAAAGTTCATATAAAAATATTTTGAGTTTGAATCGGGATGAAATTTAATCATTTCGGGGCAAAAATTGACCCGGGAATAGGGAACACGTGGCGTGACGTGAACCAAGCAGTAAAGGGTATAAATAGGAGACAAAATTTAGTTTTTCTCCACAACACATTGCTGGGTTTTAACGTTGGAAGAGGAGAAGGAAGAGAGAAAAAAAAAGAAAAAACTCCACCTTCTCTCTACGATCTATGGAGTTCCACCAGTCAAAATCTTTGGGTGAAGTATTAAAGTCAATCTACGCGACGAAGGCTATGCAACTATACCACAAAGGGCTGGTTTTACTAAAGATTCAAAGACGAAATTTTAGAAAAAGTTTGATTTTGGGCGAGATTTGGGTTCCTAGCATTGTCTTACGCTTCAAGAGGTAAAGTTTTCATCCTAAATAGGTTTATTTCTAGCATAGGACGACTATATGAAATGGGTGGGCTGTTATATGTACTTTAACACTTACTTATTACAGTTGATTTAATGAAAATGAGTAAATTCAATTCTTGTATGTATTGGTAATTAGGAATTGATAACTTGTGATTTCTTGGAAGTTTGGATAATTGGATATGTAGAAATCAATTAACGTGATTTTTTGAATTATGTGATGAATTTGGGCATTTTATATGATTAAATAATTTGGTGCCTTGAAGGTATTTGATTAAATACCTATGTGAAATAAAATGTGTTAATTGCATGAGATTATGTGAAAACATTCTTGAGAATTGTTATTGGATAAAAATGTTGATATATATTTGATGATGTATTGGCATTGTGATGATTTATAGAAATTATATGCTTTGAATATAATTGCCCATGGAATGTGTTGAAATGTGGTTGAAATAGTTCATATGACTTTCATTACATATTGGACATGATATTGATATTACAATGGTTCGTTACATTGCATATGCACAGAGATGTCGCATTTGGTGGGTGTGTATGCATTGTTTGATCAAACACCATTCTTGATAGTTGATAAGTGAACTCGGGAAGGCTGGACCTAGGTTTGGCTGAATTACATGATTACATGAAAAATTTGTGTTGGGTATAGCAAGCAGGGCTAGATTCTTTCTCAGGTACAAGGTCCGGTTACTTGGTTTATACACTTTCGGGTGGTACAAATCCAAAAAAGTGAATCGGTGTGGGGAACCGACGATAAGACACCAAAATTTCGCTACCCAACAAAGACACATGATTTTGTTTTATAAAAAGATAAAAAAATGTCATTGGATATGCAACATCAATGGTAAGGGATTGGAATGTCCCATTTTACACTCATGGCATTGCATGGGTGATGGGAGCCAGTAATGACTCGTGTTGAGTTGCATGAGTGAATTTCATCTCATTTTATGGTATTACATAGTGAATTCTAATATTGAATTGCATATTCTTTATTGGAATGGTTGTTACTTGTTGAATGTTGCATGTGAACATTTCATATACACTTAAGTTGGGGAGTAGTCTCTTTAGGAGATACCCTATTAAGCGTGATTCACCCTTTATGAGAAAATATTGCAAGTGCGAGTGATACACTAGTGGACAACTCGTAGTTAGGGTCTCAAGGATGAAGAAAAGTCGACTTATAGCTTTTAAACCATCTTTTGTAAAACATTTGCTAAATTTATTTTTGGGCATGTAAATCTATGAAAAAGAATTGTAATCGAATTTGTATGGACTATTTTTAATATAAAATTGCATATTGTTATATGAGTGTGGATAAATAAACCCGGTTTGGTTAATATTGTATGATTGCACAGGTTGTATTTTGGGTAGAGCTCCCCATACAAAGGAGACCCTGTCCGAATTTTTTTAAATTATGGGTCTCGATAAATAGGGCATAACAGCGTGATATCGAGTTATACGGTATCCACGGATATTCCGCGGGTTGATGGGTTGATCAACGGGTTAACACAAGACCCCCGATTTTTGGGGCGTCACAGTTTGGTATCAGAGCCTAGGTTTATGATTTACCTAGGGTTTGCGGGGCATGAGTTTAGACCATTGCATCCATTTTATATTACATTTTATGTGCTTTAAATAATACATGTTATGTGTTATATGTTATGTGAAGAATATGCATCATAAAGTGTATATGAAAAAGAGATATTAGAGTTAGAGAACATAACCTTGGGGTCGAAAAAAGAATGAACGTGATGGTTTAGGATGTAGATGTCTACTAGTTGGCGGCACATGCTCTACTAGTGAGACAAGTAGAGAAATCTCAAAATTTGAACTTGATCCCTATCTTGGGATACTAAATAAGTGCTTTGTTGCTATTTGACAAGTGTGAGAGATTTGGGCTTAGATGTTGAGACCTTAGAAGAACCATTGCATGTGAGTTCTCCCCTAGGGGCTAGGGTGAGTATTGATCAGATATGTCAGGTTTGTGAGCCAGAGATCTCGAAGATTCTACTCATCATGGACCTTAGGGTCATAGATATGTCAGAATTTGATATCATCCTTGGGATGGGTTGGTTGACGGCACACCGAGTTGTTATCGATTGTAATCGGAAGAGGGTCACTGCCTACACACTGGAGGGTATTTTTTTCAAGTTTCAGGGGAGAAACACGATGTTTTACCCTATGTAATGTATGGTTCCCATTGGCACGGACAGTTGACAAACTACTGAGATTACAGGGAAGTAGACTTCACTATTGAGTTGCACCCCGGTACATCGCTCATTTTCTATGACTCCGCATAGAATGACACCTGTAGAGTTGCAAGAACTCAAGATCCAATTACAAGAATTGAGGGACAAGGGCTTCATTAGACCGAGTACCTCACCTTGGAGCTCTCCAGTGTTGTCTGCCAAAAAGAAGGATAAGATTGTTTGGCTATGCACAGACTATCGATAGTTGAATCGGGTTACTATCAAGAATAGATACTCGTTGCCGAGAATTGATGGCTTATTTGATCAACTGAGAGGGGGCGCGGGGTAACTTCAAGATAAATCTACATACGGGTTACCATCTGTTGAGGATTAGGGAGACAGATATCCCTAAAATGGCGTTTAGGACACGGTATGGGCATTTGAAGTTCACTATAATGCCTTTCAGATTGACGAATACTCGGGTGGCATTTATGGATCTCATGCATAGGGTGTTTCAACCCTACCTGGATCAGTTTGTCGTAGTCTTTGTTAACGACATTTTGATCTACTCCAAGTTTAAGGAGTAACATGAGGGTCACTTGAGAGTTGTTATCCAGATCTTGAGGAACCATCTGTTATACACCAAGTTCAGTAAATGTAAATTTTGGCTTATAGAAGTAAAGTTTTTAGGACACGTGGTGTTAGCTTCAGCTGTATTTGTGGACCCGGAGAAGGTTGAGGCGATTATGAATTGAGAGAGACCTAAATCAGTCTTTGAGATACGCAATTTCTTAGAATTGATAGGGTATTACAAGAGGTTCATTGTGGATTTTTCCCGACTAGCTGCACCTATGATGAGGTTGACCCGGAAGGAGGTCAAGTTTGAGTAGAATGACTCATGAGAAGACATTCGAAAAGTTGAAAGGAAGGCTTAATTCAGCTCCTATTATGATATTTCCAAAGAAAGGACAGAGGTACACAGTGTATTGTGACATCTCTAAGGACGGACTTGGTTGTGTTTTGATGCAGTCCGGGAAAGTGGCAACTAATGGTTTTCGACAGTTAAAGAACCACGAGCAAATTACCCTACGCATGATATGGAGTTGGTGACCATTGTCTTTGCCTTGAAAGCTTGGCACTACTATTTGTATGGTGAGTAATTTGAGGTATTTTCGGACCATAAAAGTTTAAAGTACATCTTTACACAACGGGACCTCAATATGAGGCAACGTAAGTGGATGAAGTAGTTAGAGGACTACAATTTCACTTTGCATTACCATCCTGATAAGGCAAATGTGGTGGCTGATGCACTCAATTGGGAGTCAGTCACAGGGAGTCTTGGCCAGTGTGGCTTTTTGGGAATGACAGATGCTCGAGACTGTGGGGCAGTTCGGGCTATACTCTAAAATCAGGTTCAGGGCACTTTGAGAAGTTTGGTGGCAACGCTTTCCCTACTAAGCAGGGTGATCAAGTCTTAGGGATAGGATACAAAGATATTGTCTATTAGGGACTGGGTACAGTTGAGTACAGGTGACAAGGGTTGGGCCATTCGCGCGAATGGTGGTTTTCGATATAGGGGAAGGGTTGTAGTTTTTTAGTTAGTGGATCTGAGAGAGGAGATCCTTAGAGAGTTTCATTGTTCCCGTTTTGTTGTACATCCCGGTGGCACGGAGATATACCATGATTTTTGCCGCTAGTACTATTAGAGTGGGATGAAGAGGCACGTTGGAGACTTTGTCAGTCGATGTCTCACGTGTCAACAGGTTAAGGCTAAGCACTAGGGACCTGTAGGTTTGCTCCAGCCTTTGGAGGTGGTTGAATAGAAGTGAGAGCACGTCACAATGAATTTTACGACCCACTTATCACAGACATTGTGGGGACATGACACGGTATGGGTGATAATGGACCACCTTACGAAGTCGGCACATTTTTTGGCAGTGTGAATGACTTTTACACTAGAAGAATTCTGCAGGTTATATATACGGGAGATAGTTCGGTTGCATAGGGTACTCGTATCTATAGTATCGAATCGAGATCCCAGGTTCACGGCCTATTTTTGGAAGAGTTTCCAACGGGTCATGGGGACACAGTTAATGATGAGCACAACTTTTCATTCTTAGATGAACGATCAGTCATAGAGAACCATTCAGAATTTAGAGGACATGCTTCGGGCATCCGTCATAGATCTCAACAGTTATCAGACGAGCATATAAATGACACTCTATTAGGCACTATATGTGAGGCTTTGTCATTCTTTGATTTGTTGCACGGAGGTGGGAGAAAGACCTTTTACGGGTTCGAATTTGGTAAAAGACACCTCGAAGAAGGTGGACTTGATACAGAAGCATCTTGTCATGACTTAGAGTCGATAGAAGAACTACGTCGACAGACAGCGGTGACCTCTAGAGTTTGAGATGGGAGATCACAACTTCTTGAAGGTGATGCCTAAGAGGGGAGTGGTCAAGTTCGAAAAACAGAGAAAGTTGTCGCTGAGGTATATCAGGCTTTTCGAGGTACTCGAGAGGGTTGGTACAGTTACTCACCGGCTGGCGTTACCGCCAAATTTATCGGGTGTTCACGCGGTGTTTCATGTTTCTATGCTTCGAAAGTATACTTCAGATCTGACACATGGTGGATTGGGGTGAGTTGATTGTCGATGCAGATGTGACCTTCAAGAAAGGACTAGTGCGTATCATGAATAGTCAAGAGCAGATTTTGTAAGGTAAGACTGTGAGGTTGGTGAAGGTACTGTGACAGCACTAAGGAGTGGAGAAGGTGACATGAGAGAGTGAGGACACTATACGTACCAATTATCCTTTCTTATTTATAGAGGTACATTCTTATAGTCGTTTAGTATTATATGATTGTCACATATGCATGCAGTTAAATGTATATGTTTATGAATTTCGAGGATGAAATTCTTTTAAGGGGGGAAGAATGTAAAACCCGAAAAAATTGAAACTTTTTATGAAAAAAGGCAAAACGGTAATTTGACACTACAGTGCAGGTTGAAAACCTGTATTCTCTAGAGCTCGGATGACGAAACAGACCTCATAATTGGATTCATCTTGCAAAATCTAGTTATACAGATAATTTTTGTCAAATTCTGAGATAATCGGATTTTTTCATGTTTTTCGAGGCGATCGGGGGATCTCAAAAACGACCTTTAGAATAAAATTTTAAAATTTTTATAATAATNTTTTTCATGTTTTTCGAGGCGATCGGGTGATCTCAAAAACGACCTTTAGAATAAAATTTTAAAATTTTTATAATAATTTAAAGAAAGTTCATATAAAAATATTTTGAGTTTGAATCGGGACAACATTTAGTCGTTTTGGGGGCAAAAAGGGATCCGAGAATAGGGAACACGTGGCGCAACGTGGACCAAGCATTAAAAGGTATAAATAGGAGATAAAAATCTGATTTTTCTCCACAACACACTGTAGAATTTTAACGTTGGCAGAGAAGAGAGGGAAGAAAGGAAAAAAGAGAGAAAGCTCCACTTTTTCTCTACAATCTATGGAGTTCTGCCGGTCGAAATACTTTGGGCAAAGTATTAAAATCGATCTATGCAACGAGGGCTGCGCAATCATACCAAAAAANGAGAGAAAGCTCCACTTTTTCTCTACAATCTATGGAGTTCTGCCGGTCGAAATACTTCGGGCAAAGTATTAAAATCGATCTATGTAACGAGGGCTGCGCAATCATACCAAAAAGGACGAGCTTCACCAAAGATTCAAAGACGAAATTTTGAAAAAAGTTTAGTTTTGGGTTCTTGGAGCTTCCTAGTATTGTCTTACGTTTCAAGAGATATGGTTTTCATCCTAACTAGATTTATTTCCAACCTAAGACAACTATATGAAATGGGTGGGTTGTTATATGTATTTTAACACTTGCTTATTGTAGTTCATTTAATGAAAAT
Source organism: Ilex paraguariensis (assembly GCA_963454935.2). Classification (NCBI taxonomy): domain Eukaryota; kingdom Viridiplantae; phylum Streptophyta; class Magnoliopsida; order Aquifoliales; family Aquifoliaceae; genus Ilex; species Ilex paraguariensis. The sequence goes on along the minus strand of CAUOFW020010501.1, from coordinate 455,753 downwards.
GAGTAAATTCAATTCTTGTATGAATTGGTAATTATTAATTGCCAGATTGTGATTTATTTGAAGTTTGGATAATTGGGTATGTAGAAATCAATTAATGTAATTTCTTGAGTTATGTGATGAATTTGAGCATTTTATGTGATTACATGATTTGGTATCTTGAAGGTGTTTGATTAAATACTTATGTGAAGTAAAGTGTATTAATTATATGAGATTATGTCAAAACATGTTTGAAAATTGTTATTGGATAAAAATGTTGATATAAACTTGATGATGTATTGGCATTGTGATGATTTATGAAAATTATATACTTTGGATATAATTGTCCATAGAATGTGTTGAAATATGGTTGAAATAGTCCATATGACATTCATTACATATTGTATATGATATTGATATTGTAATAGTTCATTACATTACATATGTACAAAGACGTCGCATTTGGTGGGTGGTTGATAAGTGAACTCGGGAAGGTTGGACTTAGGTCCGACTGAGTTACATGGTTGCATGAAAAACTTGTGTCGGGTATAGCAAGCAGGGCTAAATTCTCCCTTGGGTGCAAGGCCCGATTACTTGGTTTATACACTTTTCGGCAGTGCAATTCCAAAAAAATGTATCAGTGTGCGGAGNAGCAAGCAGGGCTAAATTCTCCCTTGGGTGCAAGGCCCGATTACTTGGTTTATACACTTTTCGGCAGTGCAATTCCAAAAAAATGTATCAGTGTGCGGAGCCGCCGGTGAGACACCAAAACTCCGCTACCCAACAAAGACACATAATTTTGTTTTATAACAAGATGAAAAGAGCCATTGGATGTGCAACATCAATGACAAGGGCTTGGAATACCCGATTTTACACTTATGACATTGCACAGGTGATGGCAATCGGTAAGGGCTCGGATGGAGTTGCATGAGTGAGTTTTATCTCATTTCATGGTATTACATGGTGGATTTTAATATTGAATTGCATATTCTAGATTGGAATGATAGTTACTTGTTGAATGTTGCATGTGAACATTTCTAATGCACTTAGATTGGGGAGTAACCTCTTTAGGAGATACTCTATTGAGCAGAGCTCACCCTTTATGGGGAAACATTTTAGGTGCGGGTTATACACTGGTGGACAGCTCGTATTCAGAACCTCAAGAATGAAGAAAAGCCGACTTGTGACTTTTAAACCAACTTTTGTAAAACATTTGCTAAATTTGATTTTGGGCATGTAAATCTATGGAAAAGAATTATAATCGAACTCATATGAATTATTTTTAATATAAAATTACATGTTGTTATATGAGTATGAATAAATGGACCTGGTGTGATCAATGTTCTATGATTTCAGATGTTATGTTTTGGGTAGAGCTCCCCGTACAAAGGAGACTTTGCTCGAATTTCTTTAAATTATGGATCCCGATAAATGAAGCATAATGGCGTGATATCAAGTTACACAGTATCTACGGGTATTTTGCGGGTTGATGGGTTGATCAATGGGTTAACAAAGGACCCCCGATTTTTAGGGCGTCATGGCTTGATATTAGAGCTTAGGTTTACGATTTACCTAGGGCTTGCAGGGCATGAATTTAGACCATTGCATCCATTGTGTATTACATGTTTTGTGCTTTAAATGCTATATGTTATGTGTTATATATTATGTGAAGAATATGCATGATGAAATGTATGTGAAAAAGAGACACTAGGGTTAGAGAACATAACCTTGGGGTCAGAAAAAGAATGAACGGGATGGTTCAAGATGTAGATGTCTACTAGTTGATGGCACATGCTCTACTAGTAAGACAAAGAGAGAAATCTCAATGTTTGAACTTGATCCCTATCTTGGGATACTAAGTAAGTCCTCTGTAGCTATTTGACATGTGTGAGAGATTTGGGCTTAGAGGTTGAGACCTTGGAAGAGCCATTGCATGTGAGTTCTCCCCTAGGGCCTAGGGTGAGTATTGATCATATATGTCAGGATTGTGAGCTAGAGATGTCAAAAATTCTACTCACCATGGACCTTAGGGTCATGAACATGTTGGAATTTGATGTCATCCTTGGGATGGATTGGTTGACGACAAGCATCGCATGACCAAGTACTACAACTCGTGGGTGAAGTCTTGCTTCTTCTTGCCTAGAGATCTAGTCCTAAAAAAGGTTATCCTATGTACCATGGACTTTTGAGAAAGGAAGCTAGGCCCAAACTGGAAGGGACCTTACACAGTCACGGAAGTGGTAAGATCGACCACCTTTAGAACTCTGAAGGGAAAGTCTTGGTTCATCCATGGAGCGCAGAACACCTGAAGAGATATTACCAATAACTGGGGGCAAGATTGTGGGTGGACAAGGTAGTAGTCACCATTTAAATTATTTCTTGTTGTTTTAGTCAATTTTCATTGCTATTTACTTCAGATTATGAAATACAATTTATGTCATTCCATAAGGCTCATAAACTATTTACAAAAGATAGAACATGGCCTAACAATAAAAACACGAAGATAAAAATACCATACTCCTAACATCGATCATTGCTCCCAGATCTGCTCCTATCTAAGCTCCTCTCCTCGTCATCAATCCTTGATGCCTCATAGGGGACGAAGCCAGAAAAGTCATAGGCAGGAAAAGCTACTGAGACCTTCCCCTTAAGCACCTCATAACCATTGATAAAGGCACCTGCCACGGCCCTCTTAGCAGTATCTTTCTTCTTCTCCATCTCAATAGAGCGAGCCTCTGCCACGACAACCCTCTCCTGAGCTACGCAAAGCTCGGCCTCTGCTCCACGGCCTTCTCACGGGATGCTTGCAGCTCTGTCTATGCTCTTTCACAGGCAACTTCTCTATCAGCCTCTAGCTAGGTGGCTCTCTCACGGCACGCCAAAAGCTCGGTCTCAAGTGGGGCAGCTCTCTCAGGTGCTAGTCTTAACTGCTCCTCGACAGCCTCTCGCACCTATCTCTCGAGCCCCAACTGTTCCTCAATAGACCTTCGTGCCTACCTCTCTGCTGCTTGACCAATGGGTGCCTCTCTAAGCTTCATCGTACTTGAAAATAAGTAGAAAAAAGCAGCAGTTACCTATATGCATCCAAAAGGAAGAACATGAAAGAAAGCAGCCAGGTACAAGACCAAAGATGAGTAAAAGGTATACCATAGCAAAACCCTCTATAATAGTATCAATGATGCCCTCTAGACCTCGAGAGCCGACCTTTTGGATCTTTGCAGTGGTCACAAACCCCCAAAGTCGCTCCTTGACCAAATTCATATCCTGCAACATGGATACTAAACCACAACTAGAGACAGGGCGGCTAAGCGGAGCTCCAGTCCTCATAGGAGACCACACTAGAACCTCAATTCCTACAGCTATACTGGTGCTATCCCTAGAATATGATGGAGTCATAGTTGGGGGAGGAGTGGGGGCATCACCGGGTCTCGCCTCTTGGGGACTAACTTGGCCAGCAGACATTAACTGAGAAGCACAAAGGGCATCAGACTTTGCCCTCTTAGAGGAAGGAGGGGAAGATGCCACACTGCAAGCATAATGAGCCTCTACCATCTNTATCAGCCTCTAGCTAGGTGGCTCTCTCACGGCACGCCAAAAGCTCGGTCTCAAGTGGGGCAGCTCTCTCAGGTGCTAGTCTTAACTGCTCCTCGACAGCCTCTCGCACCTATCTCTCGAGCCCCAACTGTTCCTCAATAGACCTTCGTGCCTACCTCTCTGCTGCTTGACCAATGGGTGCCTCTCTAAGCTTCATCGTACTTGAAAATAAGTAGAAAAAAGCAGCAGTTACCTATATGCATCCAAAAGGAAGAACATGAAAGAAAGCAGCCAGGTACAAGACCAAAGATGAGTAAAAGGTATACCATAGCAAAACCCTCTATAATAGTATCAATGATGCCCTCTAGACCTCGAGAGCCGACCTTTTGGATCTTTGCAGTGGTCACAAACCCCCAAAGTCGCTCCTTGACCAAATTCATATCCTGCAACATGGATACTAAACCACAACTAGAGACAGGGCGGCTAAGCGGAGCTCCAGTCCTCATAGGAGACCACACTAGAACCTCAATTCCTACAGCTATACTGGTGCTATCCCTAGAATATGATGGAGTCATAGTTGGGGGAGGAGTGGGGGCATCACCAGGTCTCGCCTCTTGGGGACTAACTTGGCCAGCAGACATTAACTGAGAAGCACAAGGGGCATCAGACTTTGTCCTCTTAGAGGAAGGAGGGGAAGATGCCACACTGCAAGCATAATGAGCCTCTACCATCGCTCTATCAATAGAGGTGCCTACGGAGTTGGTGTGAGACAAAAAGCTTACAACGTCGTAACCATGAAGAGTCTATTGGAAGGACTAGATACCTTTCCTGTTTGGCCTAGGGGAGACTTTGGGACGACCCAATGCGAACATAATCTTTGAAAACTCCTTGAAATGATGGTAATGCCCTAGTTGGAGTCTACTCTCCTACTCCGTAGATAATGTAGGTGGAGCTACAAAGGAACCAATCACACAATAAGTAAAAATACCTAACGACTAGATGTAAAAGCAAAAGTAAAAGTAAAATTCTTACCTAGCTTGGTCCTCAAAACCGTGTGCCACCTTGAAGCCACCAAGTCATGGTCTCCCTCAATGGCCCCCTTGTCTCCAACAAAGAATAACCTAGACTTCCAACTATGATAATTCGAGGGTAGTACAGTGATAAGTTTGCCCGTCCTCGTGGCAAAACGAAAACACCCTTGATGAGGAGTAGGGTTCTCCAAAAGCACGTGCGAAGTCAAAAACTCCTCGAAAAGGGGAGGAATATTAGCACTGTGAACTAGCCGCCATAATAAGAAGAATGTCAGGATCACGCTTCACCCATTTGGAGTAAACCTCCTTGGAGCCAGTGATAAGTATCCCAGGATCTGACATATGGGCCCAGGTATCGGGAACCTCAACCCTGCATCCAGGACGTCCTCGTAGAGGACGATCTCTCTAAATGAGTCATGACAGGCCGGCTCGTCCCCTTCGACCCGACGATATAAGACAGTAAGATGAATACAAAACGAGGAAACAATGACGACAATGTCATCGTCACAATCTATAGAACTAAAAATAGAGAGTATCTTCGAACTGTCGTCCTTAGTGATCCCTCTGCCTCACTTAGAGCCTCGTGTAACAACCTTCGTTATGTCCTTGTCAGAGTGGGTGCCTGCCAACAAATGGAACCAAGATAGAATCAAAGTCAATTTCAAGGAAATACCAGCATTAAAGTATGGCGAGCTGAGTCCTCGCATAGTCGGAAATACAAAAAGTAGACACATGCAAAATCTATTTTTGCGATTAAAGTTCAATTTCTGTGAGAATGAAGCATTTTTTTAGAGAAAATCGGTGCACCAACTGCATAGCAGTTGGACATCATAGATCTAAAAAAAATACTCAGATTCAAAAAAAAATTCACCTCAAACGAACATCCGAGTGCAAAGTTATGACCGTTCAAAGTTTTGTTGTGCCAACGCCCGTGCCAAGTGCCTTAGGCATCACCCAGCTGCCAGGGGGCGTCGCCCAGCTGCCAAGGGGTATTGCCCAATCGGGCCACTAGCCACTGGCATAGCCCAGTGCCTGGGTCGACGCGTTGTCGCTCCTGCCTCCCCCAAAATCGCAACCTATCTCGCAAAGGGACCTACCAGTAATGGCGTTGCCACCATATTCGTAACCATGGATACTTGCAACATGGGCATTGCTTGTCAGCTCTCCGCAAAGACCTAACACTCTTCTCCAAGCGTTGTCATCCTTCCTGGTCCCGCCTCCCTCATGGGCGCCATCTCAATGGACTCCTCGCCTCGATGCATCACTTGTACCTCCTACGACTGAGGCGCCTTCGCCTAACTCAATTACTCCACCCCCCAACTCAACTACTCCACCCATGTGGGCATCGTCGTCATCCTTTAGGAGTCCAAGCCACTGTCGACGCCACCTAGTTTCCCATCTGTTGCGCCTCTAACGCCCCAACAGCCTGGAGCATTGCCTACGAAATCGGCGCCTTCTGCAACGACTTTCTTTGCACTATGGGCGTCACCCAGGCCAAATCCACTGCTTCTCATTGCTTTCCTTACGCCTTCCAGCGTGTTGGTGCTGCCCAGCAACTCGTTGGCGTCGCCCAACCCCTGGGCCATGATCCTGTCACCATCCGTGTTCATCGTCTGTCCTTTGCGATTGCTGCCTGAGATCCGAGGCTTTTTTTTCCTTCTCCTTCATTGAGATTTTCCACGTAGATCCACCAAAGATACCTCTCTTCATCTTCTCCCTTGTCCTCATACTCATCTCCTGCAAGTTTGCCTAATGATTTGTAGAATGTGAAGGGGGAAAATAGTGAATTTAAGCCCTAGTTCTAAAGAGGGATATGATGGGTTTGGCAAGAAATGCCCTTTAAATCCAAAAGGCAAGTACTTGAGTAAAAGAGGAGACCTTGCTGTCAAGTTTACCAAGCTATTGAAATATAGTCGTTGGAACAATGGTTTTTCAACCACGATGATTATCAAACCAAGAAAAGGAGCTCTACAGTTGAAGAATGGAAAAAGGATGAGCCGTGGGACGCAAGAAACCCTTAGCTATTTAGAGGCTCACTCTTGTCCCCAATACCTTTTTTGTAATCAAGGCTTGGGGCATGGGGCGCAAATGATGAGCCTGAATTCGACTAAGTCAGGCCCAAGTAATTAAGTAAGCCCAAATTAGCTGCAAGGCAAGTCAAGTCCAGTTCATGAATTCGGCTCACACCAAAGTTCAAGGAGTCCAAGAACATTAGTACACATGGAGAGCAATTATCGGGATTGCCACTCTCGAAAATCAAGGATATCTTTAATTGTACCTATACTTAGTTGTAGCTATCCTCCCTAACGAACTAGTATATATACCCTCACATCACCGCCTTAACCAAGGCTCTCTGCCTATAAATTGTAAGCTCTCTCTATACACCCCTCACATTGTTATTTCTCTCTCTTAGCTACCATACCTCTCCCAGAAATTACATTTGCTCTCTCTCTCACCTACTACTTCATCAATAAAGACCACTGGCCACCTTTGTCGTCTTCAAAATGGAGTAGGTCATCGTGAACGAACCACTATACATTTGTGCGTTGACTATGTTGATTTCACCTTATATTTATTGAATTTATTACCTACATTAATTACTCGACAGGTAGTGCATAAATCCACATTATCAGGAGTCTTTGACATTAGGTAATTTACCTAGGTTAATGCATGTATGGAGGATCGTTCCCAAAAATCTTTGAGGTTTTCAGAATTTGGCAATCTTTAATATATTGCAGTGTGACATTTTGAGAAATCTATTGTCACCTACTATGGCAAAATTGCTTGGGAATCTACAAATCCAACTTGTTTGCCGGTGTAAGATGATGGAAGAAATTATTGACATGGAAGAAGATCTTTCCAAGATCAAGATTTTAGACGAGATAGTTACTACACAGGAAGAAGAATAAATGACGGGACAAAATTTTGTAACCACAATTGAAAGAGATATGGCTTGAAAATCTAGAAAACCTTAATTGCTTTTGCTCTGGAAACTGTGAATTTCAATTTTTGTCATTGAATCAATTGAAAATCAGTGGCTGTCCAAACATGAAGACTTTCTGCTCTGGACCACTGAGCACAGGAAGGCTTGGAGAAGGAAATATACCCATTGGCGGACAGGGATTTTGGATGAGTGATCTTAACACAACCATACAAAATGCAAGCGAACTGTATGTCTTTATTCTTTTCAATTTCTTCCTTTTATTTCTCACTTCCCCCTGAAAAATTAAAGAAAATAGTTATCTATGCGTTATTGCCAATTTCATTCAAGGCTAAACTATTTCTCTGCTTTAAGTCGTCACTTTCCTTCTTGTCATCTAGCCTCAACGATGAATCAGAAGAAGAATGATGATATTTGACGATGACAACGACAACGATGATGATGAAGCAGCAGAAGATGATGATGATGATGATGTCAAGCAAATGGAAGGAGAGATGATGAGGATGCTGAGGATGGAACAAATGAGCTTTCTTTAACAATAAGAAAGAGTGTGTTTGCTTTGATGTTCTCTCTCTCTCTCTCTCTCACACACACACACACGATTGTAGATCAGTAGCTGAATGATATACAATTTAATTATGTAACTTTTGTTTGAAAAATGCCAAGATTTGACAAGAAGAGAAGACCTTATTGTTGCCATAGATTGAAGTTTAATACATATTTTCATTGTATTGGAAATGATAAGTTAGTCTATGCTAAATTAGGTTTCCTGGTAAAACATAAGTTTTTGCATTCTTGATTTTGTGGGGGAAAACACAACTTTTGTTTTTGCAGATGAACTATAGCAATGACAACAAGAAGTTTCCTTTCCTCATGGAACTTATTTTGGTGTTCTACTGGAGGTTCTATTTGTGAGGTGGGTCTCAGCGTAGTGGCAAAGGTTATTCTATTATCAACGAGGCATCCAAGTTTCGAGACAAAAATGTACGTGCTTAAAGCTAGACTCCACAGTGACGAGAGTCTCTTGTATTAAGCCGCCCTTCTATATTGTGCCATTCTTTTAGCTTCTCTTAGCTCATATCTGACTACTCTTTCATCTCATTTTAATGCATTTTTATTATTATAATAGTAGATTGTAGTTGATTATAATTGTGATAATACGATTTATTTATCTAAAAAAGAACAGAGTACTCTCAAACCCTTTCAGAAGCAGCTCTTTGCTAGCAAGTAAACTATTTCAAAAATCAAAATTTAGGTACCTGTTAGACTGATTCTAGGATTTAGGCCTTGTAAGAGCTAGCACTAACTTTTCAACACCTAAAATTTTGTAATGGTTTAAAATTTTCATTTGGTTTACGGAACAGTCAATCATGTTTTAATACCACAACACATTTACGGAGATCATTTATTTTTAACAGTAAAAATTATAATTAGGCAGAATAGTTGGAGTGGAGCATAGTAAAATAACTATGTCATTAACTTGGGTTAAATTTGAGTGGTTCCTTGCAAGATTATACAGCCCAAAGGAATCAAAAACAAAGGGAATTTTTTTTGTATTATAATCGAATCAATTTTAATACATATATACATCCCATTACAAAAAAATAAAAATAAAAATTGAATCGAAATAGATTTTTGTACTTTTTTATTATTCGCAAATTCAAACATGAATTTTGTACAAGATGCTAGTCATATAATGGATTTTGTACATCAATTCAAATTGGCATATACGTTTAACACATTAAAATAAGATCCATTAAAATCCTGACGGAATCTAATTCATTGATAAGTTTAATCTTTATATACGATGAAAAAGAAAAAAAACTGGTCAATTAAAATATCTTCTATTCAAATTTGATGTATTGAAAAATCTAAGATCATCATGTACACTAGAAAGGAAACAAACAAACAAACAAGTTATTTCATGCATTTTCTGCATAATTACACCAAAAAAGCCTAATCGTTGTGAANCTTACCAAACACAAATGAGGGAAGAAAAGATTTATTCCTTGAAAAATAGAAAATGTATTACTCTCACTTTTCGCATGCACATGTGCGCCAACTAATATATATCAAAGAGTGAGTGTCTGTATGTGTGTCATTATATATGAATCAGAGTTGTATTATAGGAGCAACAACGACATATCAAAAAGGGTAATTTGTTACAATAATACTATTTAGTATAATCATTAGATTGATAAAATATTTTAAAGACTAATAAGATTTTTTGTCGATCAAATAATTATGAGTAAGATTAATAATTGAGTCAAACTATTCAGGGTTCAACTCGTTTTGAATAATTTTTTAAGATCGTTTAAAAAGACAAGTTAGACATGTGCTCATAAAACTCAACTAGGTTATCAATCATAATTATGAGTAATTAAATTAATAAATTAAGTCCACAATTTAGTTTTAAATAACGTTAATCCTTTGTTTAAATTGACATTTATTTTTAACGCGGGGGAGGTGTATCATACACACCCATTACTATATGGGGCCGATTATGGGCCATATAGTATTGAGTCTATTGACCAAGACTTTTTGATTGGTAAGTATTGACCAAGAGTCTTTGTTTTTTTTGGTGGATATTGACCAAGACTTTCAAGCAAGCTTTAACTGGTACAGCGACAACATCACCAAGCTTTACTATCTTTCTCAATCGCCAATCTGCTGTGAATATACTTTTTCTCTCCACATTGTTGCCTCTTCCTGCTGAAATTTGTTTGCCCTGCAACTCCTTTTCGTGCTGCTTTAATCAATTCAAGAAACCGAGGTGCGCCTAAAATGTTTTTGAATAATTTTTGTTTAACTATGTTTGTGTAGAACATGTAATAATGTTGAATTTATGTAATTTAAAAACACAATCTATCGTGTGTTTCGTGTGCAACTATCTTTTGCTCTAAACCNGAAAATGTATTACTCTCACTTTTCGCATGCACATGTGCGCCAACTAATATATATCAAAGAGTGAGTATCTGTATGTGTGTCATTATATATGAATCAGAGTTGTATTATAGGAGCAACAACAACATATCAAGAAGGGTAATTTGTTACAATAATACTATTTAGTATAACCATTAGATTGATAAAGTATTTTAAAGACTAATAGGATTTTTTGTCGATCAAATAATTATGAGTAAGATTGATAATTGAGTCAAACTATTCAGGGTTCGACTCGTTTTGAATAATTTTTTAAGATCGTTTAAAAAGACAAGTTAGACATGTGCTCATAAAACTCAACTAGGTTATCAATCATAATTATGAGTAATTAAATTAATAAATTAAGTCCACAATTTAGTTTTAAATAACGTTAATCCTTTGTTTAAATTGACATTTATTTTTAACGCGGGGGAGGTGTATCATACACACCCATTACTATATGGGGCCGATTATGGGCCATATAGTATTGAGTCTATTGACCAAGACTTTTTGATTGGTAAGTATTGACCAAGAGTCTTTGTTTTTTTTGGTGGATATTGACCAAGACTTTCAAGCAAGCTTTAACTGGTACAGCGACAACATCACCAAGCTTTACTATCTTTCTCAATCGCCAATCTGCTGTGAATATACTTTTTCTCTCCACATTGTTGCCTCTTCCTGCTGAAATTTGTTTGCCCTGCAACTCCTTTTCGTGCTGCTTTAATCAATTCAAGAAACCGAGGTGCGCCTAAAATGTTTTTGAATAATTTTTGTTTAACTATGTTTGTGTAGAACATGTAATAATGTTGAATTTATGTAATTTAAAAACACAATCTATCGTGTGTTTCGTGTGCAACTATCTTTTGCTCTAAACCAGAAATAATTTGAATCAATCTTGGTTGAGAACTATAATAATTTGATTCAAAATTCTTACTCGTATTCATTTATTGAAAAATAATTTTTTTGTATTAATAACTTTTCAATTTTTTTTGTCTATATTTTTAACTGATAGCATATTTAATTATATTTTGGTATCCAAATTCAACTCTAATTAATGGATTTTATATAACTAAAGCTACTGAATATTTTCAGCAAGGTCCATCCTTCTTATAAGACTTTGAGAGTTTGAGATATGGTGATGTTTTGCCAATGTGGACGACATAAGTAATAAAAACAATTACAATGCATTCTAGAAGTTTATAACTGAAAAACATACTCTCATTTCTCTTACGTTGTGATTTTTCAGCTGATACGCCCCTCTCAATATCTACTGCCAATCTTTGTTCAACTCTGCTCGGAAAGTATATCAAGAGTCTTTTGAAAGTTTTGCTTACTCTTCCTTCTCTTAAAACAGGAAAAGAAATCGGATATGGCCGAGGCAATTGGGTTCTCTATNTATGAGTAATTAAATTAATAAATTAAGTCCACAATTTAGTTTTAAATAACGTTAATCGTTTGTTTAAATTGACATTTAAATAACGTTAACGTTATCGTACACACCCATTACTATATGGGGCCGATTATGGGCCATATAGTATTGAGTCTATTGACCAAGACTTTTTGATTGGTAGGTATTGACCAAGAGTCTTCNTGTGTGTCATTATATATGAATCAGAGTTGTATTATAGGAGCAACAACGACATATCAAAAAGGGTAATTTGTTACAATAATACTATTTAGTATAATCATTAGATTGATAAAATATTTTAAAGACTAATAAGATTTTTTGTCGATCAAATAATTATGAGTAAGATTAATAATTGAGTCAAACTATTCAGGGTTCAACTCGTTTTGAATAATTTTTTAAGATCGTTTAAAAAGACAAGTTAGACATGTGCTCATAAAACTCAACTAGGTTATCAATCATAATTATGAGTAATTAAATTAATAAATTAAGTCCACAATTTAGTTTTAAATAACGTTAATCCTTTGTTTAAATTGACATTTATTTTTAACGCGGGGGAGGTGTATCATACACACCCATTACTATATGGGGCCGATTATGGGCCATATAGTATTGAGTCTATTGACCAAGACTTTTTGATTGGTAAGTATTGACCAAGAGTCTTTGTTTTTTTTGGTGGATATTGACCAAGACTTTCAAGCAAGCTTTAACTGGTACAGCGACAACATCACCAAGCTTTACTATCTTTCTCAATCGCCAATCTGCTGTGAATATACTTTTTCTCTCCACATTGTTGCCTCTTCCTGCTGAAATTTGTTTGCCCTGCAACTCCTTTTCGTGCTGCTTTAATCAATTCAAGAAACCGAGGTGCGCCTAAAATGTTTTTGAATAATTTTTGTTTAACTATGTTTGTGTAGAACATGTAATT
>CAUOFW020010501.1:404845-442733 GCA_963454935.2 Ilex paraguariensis | reverse complement strand
GGTGTACTCATTAAACGATCAACTCAAAAGTCGTTTCTTGATACTCCCCGGTGATGGAGAGAAAGTGAAATTACATGATGTTGTACGCGATGTATGCATATCAATTGCATCTAAAGGTAGGGAACCATATTTGGTAAGGTGTGATGCAGGATTGAAAGAGTGGCCACAAGAAGATACATTCAGACATTGCTCAGCCATCTCATTGATGTTCGACCAATTGGACAAGTTTCCTATTGGATTATATTGTCCGAACCTCAAGCTCTTACAGGTGCAATGCAAGGGTGATCCACGAGACGACCCTACTAATGAGAGTTGTACCAGAGTTGACTCAATAGATTTTTTTAAAGGGATGAAAGAACTCAAAGTTGTTAATTTCAGATCAATGCTCCTTCTGCTTCCACCACCACCACCACCACTCAAATCTTTGCTAAATATTCGAACATTGTGTTTGGATTTTTGCCGGCTGGACAATAACACATCCTCCATGATTGGAAGCCTAAAGAGCTTGAGAGTTCTCAGCTTTTTTAAATCTTACATTGAGGAATTACCGAGTGAAATTGGACAACTTGAGCATCTACAAATATTGGATTTGAGGTTTGCGGGACGCCCTGGAAGAATTTCGCCAAATATTTTGTCCAAGCTGGATAAACTTGAAGAGTTGTATGCAGGCGAAAATGACGTGAATGATAGCATTGCAGAGTTGAACTCAATGTCTTATCTGAACACGTTAGATATTTGCACAAGTGTAACTGCTGTGCTAAAATTGAAACACTTTTGCTTTGATAACCTGAGAAGATTTCGCATAACAATTGGCTCTCCGGTGTCATTCAATCTGTTGTTATTCCGTCTGTCGGAAGGCTACGGGTTACAAAACAGCTTGAGTCTCAATGATTGTGACTTGGGTATGCTTTATGACTTTGGGATAAAAGTTTTGTTGAAGAGATCCAAACATGTCTCGTTTCTAAATCTGAAAGGCTTGGGAAGTAATATTTTCGATGCCCTTGATGTAGATGATTCGGTAAGCTGGGAGAAACTCTCTGTTTGGTATTGTGATGAGCTCAAATATCTTATTTGTAGGGATATTCCGGGGGAGACCTTTGCCTTTGGAAAACTGCAAATGTTGAAGCTAGGCAGCCTACCTGCAATGAAGGGTCTATTTCCAGAGTCCATGGTCAAATGTTTGGTGCAACTCCAAGAACTAATTCTATTTCGGTGTAAGAAAGTGGAATACATTGTTGCAAAGGAAGGAGGAGAAGATGAAAAAGATTCTAAAACCATCGTTTTCCCAAAACTGAAGTACTTGCGTTTAGAAGATCTGGACATGCTTAGAAGCTTTTGCTCCAACTCAGATATTTTGTTTCCCAAACAGGTGTGCTTCTCTTTCTTGAATATATCTCCAAAATTACTTTAACACAACACTGACATGTAGTTTTACTTTATTTTGATTTGTTTGTACACATCACACCTCAGCCTTTAGTGGGAAACAACTTAGAAATGAACATGTTTGTGAGAAGGCAACAAATTTATTTTCATCTGTGAAAAAACAAATAATTTAGGGAAAAGGTTTTTTTGTTAAAGATGAAAGATACTTTAGAAATGAATACCTTAACTTGCTGATACTTGTAATGCATTTATGATTAAAGAAAGAAATAGAAAGTAAGAAATTGTAGTGGGGCGAAGGAATTTCGCCACCACACAAAAATAGTTTCTCTGAATTGGGATTTTGCAATTCACCATCATTACGTCATCTTTTTTCTCTTTCACCCTCTGTTTTTCTCTTTACAAACAATACACAAATATTCTCCCCCACTTCCAAGTTTTTGTCTTTTTAGGAACCTACTTGCTTTTTTGTAGATTATTAAGAATTCTATTGAGTTAGTACTTAATCTGAATTCTTAATTTTTTTTATAGAATTAGTTGTTAGAAATGTTAATTTGTTTATTATAAAATGGCATTACAAACATGTGACTTGCAATAGACATTGGGTAATAGTCAATTACCCTTGAGGTATGTCACCCAATTTTTTTTTTTTTTTTTATGCTGATCGTAAAATGTGGTGGTGGCTAAGTTTTTTGAAAAAAATAATTTATTTAAATATTTAATAACTAAAATGTTGTTAACAGTGGTGGAGGCACACATGGGCCAGGGGCCCGGCCCACCCTGAAATTTGTTTTTTACCAATGTATGATTTGTGTATATATATTTTTTTAATATTTTCAATTATGCCCACCCTAATATCTTTAAATAAACAAAATTGGGTCCTTTAGTAGAGCAAATCTCTCTTGGTTAATGGACTGTGATAAAAATAGAATGTACTATAGAATCTCTAGGAGTCAACAATAAAAAAAAGAAATTGTATAAAAGAATTTCTGGTCTACTCAATTCTAAAGTTCTCTCCAAAAGCACTAAAGCAAACAAAGCACCAGTAATCAGTGACGTATCACACGCCACAACCTTCAAACTTTGGTATTGATATTACAAGTTATGACTTTAATATTGATATTTTGATCACATCTCTTATATAATTAACCTCATTTTTTGTAATTTTTTTGTTTGCATTGATATTGTATACTTACTTTTGGTCCTTCTATGTTTAATCAATCTTTAAGACTTATATTGTAAATTAAAAAGACTTATTTTCAAATATCATTTGTCAAAATTTAATTGAAAAATGCTGCATGCCCTAAAGTGCAATTTGTCCGCAACAAGTAGAGGGTTTGATATAGGTTGATGTTTTAGTGAATGAAGTTCCTTTTTTTTTTCTGTGCTGCGTGTAGTTAATTGTTTATTGGACATACATACGGTTTACCATGATCACTTACTTGAAAACTTCATATAATCGCAGGTTTTTCTGCCTAACTTGGAGAAACTGCATCTCAGGAGAATCAGTGTGGTGCACATAGTAGACTACCAAATGCAAGGTGGGTCCTTCCACAAACCAAGAGGCTTGGATGTGTCGTATTGTGAAAAGGTTTTCAATGTTGTTGCTCCTGGTCAGCAAAAACTATTTCCAAATCTCGAATTCCTTCATGTCGATGATTGTTGCGAACTGGAAGCAGTGTTTAACTTCGAGGGGTTAACAGCTCGGAGAGATCATGCAGAAGTCACACTTGGTCAGTTGATGTCATTGGAATTAGGTGATTTACCTAAGTTAATGCATGTATGGAGGATGGTTCCCAAAGAACTTCGAGGTTTTCAGAATTTGACATACATTGATATTAGGAAGTGTGACAGCTTGAGATACCTATTGTCACCTACTATGGCAAAATTGTTTGGGAATCTAATGTTTCTACGGGTTTATGAGTGCAAGATGATTGAAGAAATTATTGACACGGAAGAAGATCTTTTGAAGATCAAGATTTTAGACGAGATTGTTACTACAAAGGAGGAAGAACAAATGATAGGGGACACAATTTTGTTTCCACAATTGGAAGAGATATCGCTTGCAAATCTAGAAAACCTCAATTGCTTTTGCTCTGGAAACTGTGAATTTCAATTTCCGTCATTGAATAAACTGGAAATCAGCGGCTGTCCAAACATGAAGACTTTCAGCTCTGGACCACTAAGCACAGGAAAGCTAGGAGAAGGAAATATATCCATTGGCGGACAAGAATTTTGGATGGGTGATCTTAACACAACCATACAAAATGCAAGCGAACTGTATGTCTTTATTCTTTTCAATTTCTTCCTTTTATTTCTCACTTCCCCCTGAAAAATTAAAGAAGATAGTTATCTATGCACTATTGCCCAGTTTCATTTCAAGGCTAAACTATTTCTCTCCTTTTAAGTCACCACTTTCCTTCTTGTCATCTAGCCTCAAACACGACAGATAATTATGAACAAGATGAAGATGATGATGATGACAAGCAAATAGAAGCAGCAGAAGATGACGATGTCAAGCAAATAGATGGAGATGATGAGGATGGTGATGAATAAGATGATGAAGAAGGAACAAATGAGCTTTCTTTAACAATAAGAAAAAGAGTGTGTTTGCTTTGAGGTTCTGTCTGTCACACACACGGCTGAAGATCAGTAGCTGATATGCAATTTAATTATGTAATTTTTGTTTGAAAAATGCCAAGATTGGACAGTAAGAGAAGACGTTATTGTTGTCATAGATTGGAGTTTAATACATATTTCATTGTATTGGAACTGGTAAGTTAGTCTATGCGAAATTGAGTTTCCTGGTAGAACATAATTTTTTTGCATTCTTGAGTTTTGGGGGGCTAACACAACTTTTGTTTTTGCAGATGACCTATAGCAAGGACAACAAGAAGTTTCCTTTCCGCATGGAACTTATTTTGGTGTTCTACTGGAGGTTCTATTTGGGAGGTGGGTCTCTAGTGGCAAAGGTTATTCCATTATCAACTAGGCATCAAAGTTTCGAGACAGAAATATACGTGAATAAAGCTAGATTTCACGGTGACGAAAGTCTCTTGTATTAAGTTGCCCTTCTTTATTGTGTCATTCTTTCAGTTTCTCTTAGCTCATATCTGACTACTTTTTTAATATGCTTTTAATGCATTTTTATTCTAATTAGCAGTGCACAACGCACGTTATATCTAAATTAATTTAATAATATTAATTTTATAGAAAACATAAATTATATGTGTAATTAAATTAAATAATAAATTAGGTGCCAATATTTAGGTATTCGTTTGACTCCTATAATCATTTGTACATTAATTATATTATAGAATTATCAATTTTTATTTTGTTAAATAAATTGATTAGATCACTTATAATATTACTAGTCATTATCCATGCATGAAGACACTATATAACAGACACAAAAATAAAAAATAATTATCCATATTCAAAAAGAATAGTTCAAAAATATTCATACCAATTTTTCTTTTAAAATGACATGAAATATATTGTCGATCATATCTTCAATATTAATGGAATTATCATAAAAATGTACAAAAAAACTCTCTAAAATAACACCATACATACAAATACCTCAAAATAACACCACGCGTGTTTTATCACCACTATCACCATTCAACCCTATAACACAACATAATTATAAAGAGCAATACTATTAGGACCTAATTTACTGACATAATTTATCGACCTAATTCATTGTGACATTTGAATTGATTGTAGGCCAAATCAAACATTGAAACTTGGTGTTGATTCAATGATTCCTATAAAACTACATTATTATGTCAGTAAATTAGGTCAAATTTTTAGGCCCAAATAATACTATTCAATTATAAACTCAATTACTAAATTTTCAATCCAACCTATGTAATAAATACTTCAAGCAAAAACAAACAAATATTAATAGAACATAATTAAATTTATAATTTTTAAGCAATAAAAAAAATCAACCAAATTTTTCTCATTATAAAACTCATGAATTTATCACCACCATTCAACTTCAATGACAACATAATTGTAAATTCAATAACCAAATGTCCAATCCCCACATGTAAATATATACAAAAACACACCCACATACTTTCTTTTTTTTTGTTACCGACAAACCCTCCGAATTAATAATTGCAATTGTTAGAAATACAACAATTTAAGTCTTTAAGATAATATAGTAATAAATTATAATCTAATTAAAAATTAATGTTAGAAATTTGTCAAAAATACCTCATAATTCTTGACTAATTAAGTTTCTAGAGAAGGATGAAAACTCGTTCACATAATCCTGAAAAAGTAATAGAAAATATCATATTCAACATAACCATCATCCAACCACATTCATACTACCAATCATGTATGCAAAAGAAGGATGAAAAATCTCCATCAACTACGCTAATTATTTTTCTTTAAAATATAGCAATTTCCTTTGAAAGATGACCCCAAAAAATATTAATCCGTTTACACCATTTATATGCATTGTAAAATAAAATCAAAACAAAAGTTGAATCATTGCAAGTCTTTTTTTTTTACCACAATTTATATCCTTAGAAAAAAGCTAAACCCAATGGCATATCACAATCAAAAAGAAATGGTGCTTGATACTAAATTGGATCAAGAATTATAAGCAAAAGAAATGGTGTCAAACAATGTGAATTAAAAGCAAAACACACAGTGTTTGCAAAGGAAACCCAAAACCTGTTTTTTTAACTTTTGGGGGAGAGGGTTTCATTCCAATAGTTATGGATAGCAATTTTTTAAATACAGGTTTCAATTACTATGGGGTAACTACAAACATGGAGTGTTTTTTTTTGACAAACATGGGGTTAGACTATGGTATCTTTTGAAAGATTAAACTATCATGGACTTTGAAATACAACATGTATTCAGGGAAGGAAACTACTTAGCATATTTCTTGGCTAATAAAGGGATAGAAGATAGACTATTCAAGAGGTATGATTGTTTTAAATCTTTACCATATCACCATAGAATTTTAATCTGGCAAGACTTCCTAATGCTTAGAAATTGTTGAAAAGCATAGTAATTTCATCAAAGGTGGACATCATTGCTTAAAAAAAAATCAAAATCAAAATAAACCACACAACTCACAACCACTGTAATACACAACCTGACAGTCGTCGCCATTACCTAATTCCAAACCAATTCAATCAAAAAACATGGATAATGAAATTTGGGTGCTACAAAAAACTGAGATTACAACAAAATATATAATGTCCACCAATTCTTGATTGAATAAGATGTAGAATATCTTGAAGAGAATGATGTACAGGAAACCAAACAAAATGGGGAGGAATCGAACACACCAGCTTTCAACATTTCCAGCAATTGTCACTCCTTCGAAAAACAACACTCTGAGAACTAAAATGAAACCAATACATAAATGAAAAAAATGACTATAGCTCAAGAAAAATAAAACTTAGAAACCAAATAGCTCAATCCAAATAGAAGTCTAGATCGGTGACCATCGTCGTTGTTTGATGCTTTGATTGGTGATGACAACCTTCATATATATTGTCCTTTACACGATGACATCTCAGTATGTTTGACTTGATTTCAACTTCTTTCAATGCTCTATCCATTCTAGGGTTAGAATTTATGCTTCAAATGGAGAAAGATGGGAGAGAGATTAGTTAGGGAGAGGCCAGATAAAAGAGATAAGTGAGAGGGAGTCGATGGAGACAGAGACGTGAGGAGAGTGGGAAGAAAGAGAGAGAGAGAGAGAGAGAGAGAGAGAGAGAGAGAGAGAGATTAGGCAGAGAAGTTAATGGGAGAATGTGAGACAAAGAGAAAGTTGTGTATTTGAGAGAGAGTGATAGATGGGTAGAGATAGGAATCTAGAGTCCTATGTTGAATGAGATTGAATTAAATTTTTTGGGCAAAAAAAAAAAAGAGATTAATTAAGATCCTCAGATCAATAATACTGAATTGAACTAAGTCGCGAAAAGCTCAAGACAAATTAAGTTAACTACTTTATTATATAAATTATTTTATTTCATATCAAAAAATAAAATATAATATATATTTGACTATAGAATTCAATCTTGGTAATTACATGTGTATATTAATTTAACATATATAACACTTTATTTTTTTCATACAGATATAAATAATTGAATGTAACTGTATTATTAATAAATGAGTTTAAAAGAATTTAAAAATTTTTATAAAAGAGTCTAAAACAAGTTGTGGGCATAAAGTTTATCTAACTAATATTTTGTGGGCATAATTGACTTTAGTGTAATAATTACGGGTGAAATAGGAAATTAAAATTTTCCTAAATGCTGACCTTTATAAGTAGTATAAATATATATTTCAATATTGATAATAGTACATTGTTGTTGATTATTATTATGATAATACAATTTATTTATCTAAAAAGAACGGAGCACTCTCAACCCTTTCAGAAGAAGCTCTCTGCCTACATTAAACAATTCAACACTTTCAAAACGAAGCACTCTCAACGGACCATGAAACCGTGAATTTGTGTTTAACATTAATCAATTCGACGTCATTGCAATATATAACATTAAAAAATTCATATCAAAACCAACAATACATAACCCATTGGTCACTTTTGATTTTCTCATATGAGAAGGAATTGTAACACTTTTTTTTTTTTGAGTGTTTTTTTTTCTCTACTCGTATTTTTTGTATTAAAATAGAATCAATTTTAATACATACATCTCATTACAGAAAAAAAATTGTTTTGAATTAAATTTTTGGACTTTTTTTATTGTTTGCAAATTCAAACATTCGTATATGATGCCTCATATAACGGATTTTGTACATGAATTCAAATTGGCATATACCACTATCATATTAAAATAAGATATAATGAAAACAAATTTTATTGGGTCAGGCCTAAATAATGAGATAGACCCAAATCACCTTAAAAGCATGTCAAGCACAATTCGTAAATTTGACCTAGTCGAAGGTCCAAGGAATCTAAGAAGGCTAAACCATGTGGGGAGCGGGATACTCACTTTTGAAGATTAAGACAACCTTTAATTGTATTTACCTTTTGTAGCTCCCGAATAAATAATATATGTACCCTCAAGTCATCGTCTCAACTAAGGTTTTGTGCGTATAAATTGTAAGTTTTCTCCATTGAGAGGAGCATCTCAAACATCTCTCTACACACCTCATACATAACTTTTATCTCTCTTATCTATTGTACCTCTTCCGGAGTTAACATTTACTCTCTTTGTCATCTTACTTTATCAATAAAGATCTCTCGGCCACCGTTGTCGTTTCTTAAAGTGGAGTAGGTCACCCGAATCGAATCAACTCAACTGTTGATTTTGCATAAACATATTTTGTGTACCATCAAGATCCATTAAAATTCTGATGGAATCTAATTCATTGATAAATCTAATCTTTGTATACGATGAAAAAGAAAAAAAAAGTGGTCAATTCATTTGTCTTCTATCAAAATTCTATTCAAATTTGATATATTGACAAATCTTAGATCATGTACACTATAAAGGTAAAAAAAATAAGTTATTTCATACATCTTCTGCATAATTACACCAAAAAAGACATAAGAGTTGTTTCTCATATAACGGTATAATTTGTATCAAACAAAATTCATTCCAAAAAAAAATTTACTGAAAAAATATCATATTTTTTCATAACACCTGATAACTCAATTAATATACTATTCAATATCAGACAATCCCGTTAATTCTTATTTACCTTTCTCTTCTGTCTCTTATTTTCTCAATGTTTATTTTAATTTATTTATAACTAAATAAAAAAATAAATTATTTAAAATATAAATATTATACCATTAATATTCAAATTTTTTTTAATGATAGAGTCCGCATCAGGAAGGGCCAATAATCTGTGGTGTTCCTGACCACTACGAGAGCAGCCATTTCAGCCGAGCCAATACTATTCAAATCAACTCAACACGGGAAGCGAAGGAAAGATAATTACGTCATCAGCTCCGGTAAGCGTGACGTCATGGCATCACACTAGGCTTCTGATTGCCACGTGGCAATTTACTTATACACTGATGGTAACGCGACCTTGCAAAATATTTTTTCTTTTCCCACGCGTGTACCTTGCCCTAAGAGACACGAAGATGGCCTTCCCCTTTTTTTTTTTTTTTTTTTTTTTTCTGTAAAAATGTTTTGTACCTTGTCGTGTCACCTGCGTACCGGTATTTTTATGTCGTGACATTATTATTTATATTATGTTTGTGTCAAGACCTACAAAATAAAAATATATTTAGTATATTTAAAATGTCAAATATTAATTTAAACTATTTTAATACACATATTTAATAATTTTAAAATTATATCGTGTTAGTTTCGTATCGAAGGTATAGAGTTGGTTCAATGAACACAAGTTTTATATCCCTTAAAATATTGTTTTCCCTTTAATTTTTCATTGTGAGACTACCAAACATGAATGAAGTCACTTAAATGTAATAAATCTCATTTAAATTTCCAATAAAAAATTCAAAATTAAAATAAAGTTAAGCAAAAATTTGACACCCTGTATATGCAGTAGGTCCGATGGTTTGCAATTTCACACTCTGCCTTTTGGTGAGTGGAAAACGGCTAAATGTAGATCCATTCAAACTATTAGAGAGAATTGAATGAGACTCCGTCCTTCCATGCTCCATAACATAAAAGATAAGACGAGGTTCATTGTTTAGTCACGTTTTGTACTCGATTCTATATAGGATAAGAATCACTTGCAGTAGGATTGACATCAAATACGATATGCTTGATTAGATAACCATAGCACTGTTATTCATATTCCAATTAATAAAAAAAGTATGTTAATCAAACCTTTATATTTATCCATATTATATTGACTGGAAAATGCTTTTATACCTTAGTTCCTTCAAACGAAATGATCAACTTAATTTCTCAATAAGCTGAAATTAATTTCCTAAAAATGGAGAAAATAGAAAGTTGCATGGCACATAATGCATCGTTTTTTATCATGGCTAGAGCTATCAATTCTTAAATTTAATTATGAACCGGAGACGAAATTAATAAAAAATTATAATATATATTATTTAGTTGTAATAGAATTGGATCAAACTCGGGTTAATTGATTGTACCCCACTTAATAAAAAAGTCAATGCGAACCTAATTATACAAATAATACAAACTCAATTACACATAACTATTTATGAACTATACGTGGCATTAAGGCGACAATATACAACTATAAACGATTATGTATTAACTAAATTTTAATACAACCCAACTTACTAATCGTAAGAACCAGTTGACACAACACGAACTCATTGATTTGAGTACGGTATTGAAATTTTTTTTTTTTAAACCATACCTCCATTTATTATATTTGTATTTATTTTTATTATATTTGTGGATACTTTTACCATTATTGTGGTTCCAAAAAAAGGGGTAAAAATAGTTACCACAACAATAGTAAAAGTATCTTAAATGTGATAAAAATACCCACAAAAATGATAATTTTTTCTGTACTTTAAAAAATTGATAAAAATAGTTACTATAAATGTGATAAAAATACTTACAACAATGGCAAAAGCACCCATAAAAATGGTAAAATAACCACTTTATAATAAAATGATTCACAAAAATTATAAAAATATTTTTTAAAATAATAAATTTTAGAGATATTGTACCAAAATTTTATTGGGGTATCCTAGTCAAATCCTAGGCTCATAGTTTACAACAATGATAATGAAAGTTGAAACCTATCTCTTCATTGGTTTTTGGGAATCAAGGTCATAATAACGATGAAAAATAAATGAGTAATATTATTTAGACCTCAAAATTTGATTTAATTTATTGACATAATAATGTGGCTTTAATATAATCATTAGATCAATACCAAATTCTAATATTTGATGGATCTCACAGTCAATCCAAATATTATAATAAATTAAGTCAACAAATTATATCAATAATTTATGTCCCAATAGCATTGCTCAAAATAAAATATCATTAAAACAATTCTATAGAGATTTAGGGATTGTTTGGAAACTGTCTTTGTCTTGCGTTTTCTGTTTTTGTTTCTAATTTTTGTCAAAGATGAAAACAAAAATATGTTTGAGTACTGTTTTTGTTTTTGTTTTAGATTAGTAGTTTGAAAACAAAGACAAAAAAATAGAAAATAAAATGTTTTAGGAAACACCAAAAACAAAGACAACATGCGAAACAAGCTTAGGAATTAATGAGATCCAGATTTTGACTCCTTTTAACAGCAAAATAAGACTTTTTTTTGTAGAAGTATAAAAACTCATTTCATTCCTCTCTCCTCGCATCGCTTCTTTCTCTGTCTCTCTCTCTCTCCTCTCTCCTCTCTCCCTCTTCTTTGTGAAACTCAAAAGTTGTGCATATATACACAAATTTGTGCCTAAAAGGTGAAGAAGAGGATGAGGTGATTGCCTTCAAGCCATGACCTCCACTCTGAGGAAGAAGATCAGGTTGCCATTGGCAAGCAAAGCAATGAGCCGATCTTTGATTCCCATCACCAAAAAGTTAAAAATGCTGCCTAATTTATTTTAGCAATTCATTTATAGTCTTATGATCATCAGCTGCAACAACCTGTGCACAATGAATAAGCATGGTTCTCAAATCTACTACTTCCTTTTTCCCATTTTGCCTCTTACCACGACCTTAATGCACAGATCAGTGCATGTGTGTGTGTGTACGCACGTGTGTGTTGTGTTGATTTGGAATTTAATTGCCAAATAGATACGAATATATTTAGGATAATATTTGAATTCGTTACCAAACATATTTTTGTTTTTATTCTCATAATTTGATAAACAAAAACAACTCTCAAACATATTTTCAGTTTTGGTGTTTATCACAAAACAAAAAAAAAAATTTCTCTGTTTTTAATTTTTTTCAAGATGCGAAAACAAAAACGTTACCAAACGACTCTTTAATTTGAAAACGTAATTTAATGTCGTTATTAGATTAATTGTGTGTTTTAATATTAGGTGAAATGCACTTTTAATCCAACAGTTATAATTTATTAGATCTCTAAATTAAGTTCAAATAATAATTTTTTTAATGATACTTACGTCAATTCTTTTCTTTTTTTTTTTTAATTTTTGGATGAAGGGAGAACTCATTCACTTGTCCTCGGCGAGATAGAGATAACTTATTCACGCAAGTTCGTGAGTCCGAGTAGAATTGAGAATAAATTCCAAGTACCTGAACTGATTCCTCAAACTATACACCAGTTAAATTAGAACTTAGGCTTCGGTAGGAATTCAAATTTATACCAGAGAATTAGATATGATTTGTCTAAATGATTAAAGTTCATTCTATAAACGAACTAAACTTTTGTCGCCCAAGAGATTTGAACCATTAACTTGATGAAAACTAAACTTTGGAAAGATAAAAGAGTACTACAAAACCAATTATCCGATGGTTACTTGTATTAATTCTTATCTTCTTACAAGCATACATAGAATGATAGAGAGAATAGTGAGAGTATCATTATGTTAAATACTTAAACCGCACGCGCCTCTTTGAGCTTGGGCCAGCAATATTTCTCTCTTCTTTTCATTTGCTCTATCATGGCGGCTTTTATTTCCCCTTCTCTTCTCTTTCTAAAAAATATTCATTGTAATGGGATATTCCGTGATAAAATAATATAATATCACTAATTAATGATATTAAAATAAATAAAAAGACATATCCTATAAAAATTTAGAAGTAAACTGTCGCGTAAACTAATAACTTTCCATCACACCCTTCTATCAAGTAAGTTCTAATAATATTCATTTATTTTATTTAAAATTTATTATTGGTTGTGACATGATATCACCGTTCTCTCCTCAAAACCATATCCGCAAAACCCATAAGAACTTCCCAGCACCGAATTGCTTCATATAGAAGTGAACCCTTTTGATCTTAAGCTTCATTTCCATCTAAAGAGATATGGATAACCTACTTAGTGTACAACAAAAAAGGGCAGCCAAACAGGCCAAAACCAAGAAAAAACCAGTCAAGGTTGTGTACATCTCCAATCCCATGAAGGTGAAGACCAGTGCCTCAGAATTCAGAGCTTTGGTTCAAGAACTCACAGGCCAAGACGCCGACATGCCCGACCCTGCTAGGTTCCCGGAGATTGGTGGTGTCGGTTCCGATGACCACCACCACCAAGAAGTCCCTGAGGGCCCTGGAGATCAAGCAGTACATGAAGTTCCTACAATGAACCCTTGTGGTGAATTGGCTAAGAAATCTGATCTTTCATGTGAGCCTTATGATGATGATGATGTGTTTATGCCTCAGATTATAGAGAATTTTCCTGGAATATTTCCCTCTAACATGTGGTGTGAATCTTCTCATGTTGATGTGCTCAAAAGCCTAGATGCAATGTAAATTGGGTAAGCTTTGCTAGCTATATGAAGCACAAATCTTCCGTTTAAATCGAAGTATTCGTATCAGATCATGTTAGATTTGATATTCATCGAATACGCGAGAGCTACCTAGTTTTTTAGACTGTGCTCACTTTGCTTATGTGGGTAAGTGTTGATGACCATTTACTATGTAATTACTTATCTCTGTTCCTATCTTGATATTGTATTTGTTCTAGATGTAAACTCTGTGAGCTAGGGCTGCTAGTAAGCATTTGCTGGGCATTTTGCCAGTCAAGATGTAGGGTGTGTTTGGAAACATTTGACTTTGCACACTCTTTATCTGGATTTTAAAGATGACCTACCAACTATTGTAGTCTGAAATTGGACAGAAGAGGGCTAAAAGTGCAAAATCGGAGACCCAACACAGTGTTCCTCACATAAGTACAAACAGAAGGGTCCTCTAGGAGGAAAGGTATTGTGAACATGTTGTAGTGAATAAACACAAAGATTTACTTGATGGTTTGCTAGAAATTTTATCTATGTCCAAGGGAATGGTCGCTTCATTATATGTGAATCTAGACAAGGTTACAATTACTTATTTATGAGTCATCCATCTTTCCCAATTTATTTGGTACTTAAAATGTGTAGCAGCTTTAGCCTTGTTCTGGGTCATTTTTTTTTTTGAACTCTTCAAATTTTGAATTTTTTATGCTTTCCTTTTTTCATTTCCTAGACTGCAAATCTTCTTAAAGATGGTAATTTCCTCTCTGAGGAGGATGAAAGTTCAATCATTCAGGTACTTGTGGCAGAGGCTAACTTATAACATGCATGCATCTCACACTAGTCTGTCTCTAACCCTACATGTATGCATACATGCATCAGAAAATAGGCCTCTACTGCAATCTATTGCTTCTTCATTTGCAGAAAATAGTCATTAATTTGTCTCGGTCATTTTTATTAAAACTAAGTATAAACAGCTCTACATGTTTATTTTGGGAAAAAATATAATTGTAAACTCGGCGATTTTTTTCTTATAAATTAATGGATTTGGTGAAATAGAGCATTATTATTATTTTTTTTTTTGGGGTGAATGTAAATAGAGATTTAAATTTTCTATAATCTAATTCTAGGGTGTTCAAGTTTCAAAGCCTAAGAAGATGAAATTACACCAAAGAATGGAGCAAAAGGCAAGTGCATAGCTTTCATGTAGTTCACTCTCCTTTGTCAAGGTAATTCCAGGACCTAATTCAATCCTCTTTATACTGGCAACTTCAGTCACTGCACAATGGTCCTTTTGCTTTTGTTTTGCTTGCATTTAAGCAGTGGTTGCCTGCAATGTTCACTCCTCTCCTTGCCTTTCAATGGCTACAGTGTGTTTCATTTAAGAAACACAGAATAGGATACAAAAATTAGACATCAAAATCCTCCCACATCTTCTCAAAATTTTGAATTGTTCCCAAAAAAATCAATTGACTATAGCCTAGTTGGTCATCAAATTAATATTTGTCAAAAACAAAGATTTATTTCTCGTGACCCTTCTTTCTATCTCCTTTTGGACTTCTTTTCACTTCTCTGTTGTAATATTTCTCTAAGAAATAATTAATTGTTTATTGTAATGGTAATCAATTGATGAATATAAAAAACAGCAACATTTATCCCCATAGTTTCATCAAGCAAATCAATCCCAAATCTATCCTGCATATTTAACTGAACCCTAGAACTTCCAAATCTTCTAAATATTATGAATAAAACCCTCCAAGTTTTAATATAAACATATTTGTTGCTATAGAAACAAGTAAAAATGAATCATAAGGGTTCCCACAAAAGAAATAGCTGTAGCCCACACATACCTTACCTTGAAAACCAAGCATCACATCTAGGTGACGATGGAGAAATAATTATCAAGGAATGACCAAAGTCCAAGTCTTTAAACTAACTGTAGGTTTCATTTAAAATTAGAACTTAGTGTTGATTGGTTGGTTCTATAAAACCGTATCATTAATAAATTAAATCACATTTGTAAGTTTAAATAATTATTCTATAGAAATTGATAGTCCATGGAAGGTGTCGGAAACCAAACCTAATTTTACGATTGTAATTGGTGTCTTTCAAGACAGGAGATGACTCCTCATATTATAAAGATACTGGAAGATATTTAGAATACGGAGTTGCCCATGGTACCGCAAAAAAGAATTTCGGTATTGTATGGATATATATTGTATTTGTGAGTAGTTTTATTATTGTTACGAGTATTTTTATCATTGTTATGGTATCAAATATCCACAAAAGTGATAAATTATCTACAAAAATGATAAAAATAATTATCATAACAGTGATAAAAATATCAACAACATTGATAAAAAAACACTAATAAAAGTAATAACAATCTAACGGGTCAAGTTATTTAATATCCAAATCCAACTGCAACTAAATTCAAACTCACTAATTTTTTCGTATTAATTTTACGTCGAGTTTGTCTGAAATTGTCGGCGTACTGTAAGCTATACCTTGAGATAAAGTGGTGCAGAGCTGGCAAAGGTACCTTAGATGAATGATAGAGCAACTCCTGTATTTAACAATGTGTCCAAAGGACACATGTTTAACTTTAGTTGCCCGTGAATTTGTATAGTTGCCAACTTGATAGGCAACGTAAGAGGATGAAGCTTTTGACATTCATTAGATTTTGTCTTTTTTTTATATACTTTATATGGTTCACTTTCGAGGCTTTGGCTTGTTATGATCATCAGATAGTTAAAAGACAGTGCCTTACTCAACCATCTCTATCTCTTGGGTCAGGGACACTGAACGTGAACTAAAGTAGCCAAGTAGCCAAGTAGCTGTATGACCTGTGCCCCATGATGGCTAGTGAGCTGCCCATGTTAGGCATGGACTTAGTTCTTTTTTTGACCAGGAATGTCAAATATGATAAAAATACGTTAATATGACGTGAAAATAATATAAAATTAGAGAGTTGAGTATTTTTTTTAAGTCATTCATTTATTAAACGGATAGACTTAACACGACATGATTAATAAAAGAATTAAGTATGTGTGAAATCAATCAAAAGAAATATATAATACTATTCATTTATATATCAGTTATACACGATTTATAAACGATACGAACTCATATCATTCATTAGACACAATTTAATAAACGAATCGGGTATGGATAGAGTGTTTTTTAACACGAACCTACTAAGATTTGACAGAAATTCATCTCACCCGACACGATTGACAAGCCAAATTTTGACTCATTTAAACCTTGGGAAGGAGCTTGTGTAATGTTATTTGTTCTCGAAAATGGACTAAATATAATCACATTTTTAAGATCGTTTAATATTAGTAAATGCTCAAGCTTGGTCAATTTATTTTATAACAAAAAAATATGTTTTTAAACCTAAGGAAATTGGACTTCTAATCAAGTGATTGAGGGTTTGTCTCTTGGATTTACTAGAATTTGAGATTAAATTGAAGCTCAGAGAATTAAAATGGGCTGAATCGAGCCAAACTTGGACATATGATCTGAAAATATGACTACACATAAGAAAGGAAGGGGGAGGGGTGTTATATCCATTGTTATGGAATAGTAATACTTTTTAAATCTAAAAATATGACATATTATCATAATTTAATGATGTGTTAAATGATATGCTAGTAAAGAAGTCAAATACTAGAGAGTTACAAAAAATACAAATAGACCATCTTAACCGCTACATCATTATGCCAAAAAATTATGTTAAATTTTTAAGTTTTAATAACATTGTTTATTATCAAATAGTTTACATTAGGCTGTAAAGATTCATTTTTAATATTTTTTAATCATAAATAAATAGAATTTTTATTGCAAACTAGCATGAAGGAGAGGAATAAGAAGCTTGGACAACCCTATTCTTCAAGCAAATAGGGAATCAATCAATCAACATTTCCTAAGACACTAGATCACCAGGAATAAATTCAGCTACTTTTCTGTTATAATCCTAAGTTTCCCATGGTTAAGTATGAACTTGACTATGTGTAAACTAAAATTTTTAATAAATGAACATAGATGAGTGAATCAGTGGATCCGACTGACAAAAGTAAATGGCACTTATTGATTCAACAATTTTTATTGATTTTATAAGTAAAATTTGATAAGAAATTTGGTAATAGGAGTATTGTTTATAATTTTAGCTTCTAGAAAAAATGAACCCATTTAGGTAATGCCCGAGATTTAATTGTTTTTTATTGACCAACGATCAGAAAACGATTACTGTATTAAAAAAAGAGTTCCTGAGGCACATCTTTGGAAGAGTCATAACATTAAGAAACAATGTCTAAGAATGAAGAAGGGATAGAATTACTTAATTAATACGAGACCTAATCATCTAACTTGGTGGGTTAAATATAAAGGCCCAACTCATGTTATAAGTCTGGTCTGAGTTAAAGGCCTAACTCCAAAAGATCTCCCAAGTCTAGCCCAATATGGTCAACTTGGTCAAGCTCAAGGAGCTACATCAGCAGGGAGCACGCAAGGTCATTCAAGAGCTTCCTCCTAGCCACTTTGGAGTAAGTGTCATCCAAGAGTCTCCTCCTAACCACTTTAGAGTAAGGGTCATTTAAGAGTCTCTTCCTAACCGCCTTGAAAAGAGTCAACCTTCATCTCATCCATTGACCGAGTCATATGGAGAGTATTGTAACTGTCTCACCCGTTGTAAAGAAGTCACCACCTCCGCCGAATCAGCTATTAATTATTAATAAATCACCCTAATCTGTTATAACCGTTAGACTAACTATTCAATTACTATGTGTTATGAGACGACTATAAAATATAAGCCCCGCCAACACTTAGAGAGCATTACACTCATTCAAGCATATCTCTACTCGCCCTCTCATAGCTTGTAACTCTCTGCTCTCTCTACACACTTGAGTTAATAAAATACCCGACGATCCTAGTCATTCAAAGTGGACGTAAGTTAAGTTGACTGAACCACTATAAATCTTATCTTGATTTTGTCTCTATCTCTCACTTATCAATTACTGCATTTTTACTATTCAATTGACATGTGTTGTATAAACCCAATTTATACATCATTATAACTTAATATCATAACCTAATGATTTGTCAACGACCATCTTCCCAATAAAAAAAAAATCCAACAAATGTGCTTACAATATTGGATTTCACTATGATATCGTTTCTCCAAATTTTACTACTTAATGAATGTTTTTATAACTTTTGTGTATTATTTTATAACTAAAAAATTTATCACTTTTATTAGTGATTTATCACATTTGTTGGTAAAAAAATTTAAAAAAAAATCACATTTGTGGATGTTTTTATTACTGTTATGGTAACTATTTTTATCACTTTTTTCGGTACTACAACAGTGATAAAAATACCTACAAATATGATTAAAATTGATATAGCTAACCATCAAGCTCAACAGAGTGAGGTTACTGTCCTTGTTCCTATGCACAGCCAATGAGCCAGGCCACATCCCCCACCCATTGTACTGTAAATGACCCCTTTTCTCCACCATTGAAATTTCACAAATCAATACCTACAATGAATTCAATCAACTCGGTACAAATTGAAGAGCAAAATGCAGATTGGTGAGCTATTACATTTACACCTATAATGCTATTTCCACATAAAATTGATCTACACATGGACTAGTTCACTCTTGCATCAGAATTAAAAACAAACCCCACTCACATTTTGGGCAAATTCTCAATCCGATGAAACTATATTTTAGCACCTTATGGGCATTGCCAAAAAGATGAAAAAGCAAAGGAGATTTCTAAAATTGTAATGCTGACTGACTTGAAAAAACATTAGTCAGTAACATAATGGCAACTGTTCATGAATTTCCTTTCCTTTTTCTTCCATTAATTCTCTATTTTCCAGAAGAGGGAAAAAAAGAAAGAAAGAAATGAACAAACGAACCCAAGGTTCTGATTGAAACATAATTGAACATCTAAAACAGCACAACTTTTTTTTGTTTACCTCCTTCCCAGAAAAAAAGAATTAGAAAGGCCCCAAAATCAACTTCAGGCACCATTTTTGGTAAAGCATCTAGCAACTAATCAAATGCTGGTCAGGAGAGGAGGAAGCAAGATGATTGTCTTACTTTATGGTGCTTATCATGCCATCGGCATGCCACTTCGAAAAACCTTCCTCAAGGGCCTCTCGCATCCATGCATGCCGACAACACTCACTAGCCTCAGGAACTGTTAACCAACTTCTTTGGCGATGATCCTGTTCTGGCCAAGACTCGAGTTCTTCCTTGACAAGCAAAGCAAACATGGCAGCTTTACATAAACCTTCAGGACTAAACTCATCTTGAAGCGTCCTGCTCTTGAATTGGTAGTAACCCAGGAAATGCTGAAATGCAGAATAGTGTAAATGTCAACAATGAAATGGCAGCAAGTTAAATAGGTAATAAAAATACAGAAAGATGACTTATTCATTGTGCATCAGCAGCATGACTAGAAAACCTGCTATAAAGGTCAAACATATCGGGGAAAAACAGGAAAGAGAAGACAATAAAAGAATGCTGAGAAGGTAATCGATCACAGAAAAAATGTTCAACTTTATTGGCACATTAAACTACTAATGTTGATGCTTGGATTGATTTAAAATAAAACTTCTGCATCTCAACAAGACATTGGCATGGTTAATATATATGCAGCAGGGCAGAAACATTTAGAGCCAAGGGAGGAAGGAAGATGGGTTGTTTAGTAGGAAGGAAGATGGGTGGATGGAAAAGGGAGGGTGAAAAATTAGAGCGAAGGAAGGATTTTCAATTGTTTAGTCTCAAGGGAAAATATGTTGGAAAGGAAGAAGTGATGGAAATGTAATCCATCCCGCCCACAAAAATCTGTCCAGTTTTGGGAAGAAAACTGAGAAAAGGAACTTGGAATGGCCACCCCTGGTTTACTCTAAAAATCAAACATTCCTAAGGGTTCGTTTGGTTAGCTAGTAAATACTAAAAAACACAAGAAAGGAAAAAAAATAGAACTTTTTTTTGTTTGTTTAGCAAGAAAAAAGGAGAAATTATAGCAAAGTGAGATCATGGGGCCCACTAAATTTTATTATTTATGACACTTTTGATTTCCTGCAAAATTAACAGGGAAACTTTCCTGTGAAAATGTGGGCTACTACTCATACTTAACCCTTTTGCCCATAATCATATCATTTCCCATATATGGATATCAAATTGAACAATTGCACTAACTAGGGAACAAAAAAACAAAAAGCCCTCAACAAATCTAAACTTGATTTAATATAATTAAGGGTAATTTAATTATAGTATATTTTTTTATTTAGATCGATTTAATATAATTAAGGGTAAGTTAAATAATTAAATAAATTTTTTATAACTTTCTTTTCTTTTAAACAATAGAATACATGCATGAAAATATATTTTCTTTCATTTTTTTTTTCTTTTACTTCACTTTCTAAATTTTAACATCTCTATTTGAAGAGATAAAAATGGTGATGTGTCAACCATGCATTGCTTCTACATTAATAATATTTGATATTTATTTATTATATAATAAAAGGTGGATAAATGCACAATCTTTCAAGTTCAGCATCTTTTTTAATATAGATAAGGATTTTTTGAGACAATTCTCAAAATTTTCTATCAACTTTACTATCTTTCGACCAATAGAATGAATTTTTTTTAAAAAAATTCTTTCAAAATTTTCATGCTAACCAAATACATGAAAGATAATATCTTTTCTTTTCTTTTTCCTTTCTTTTCTACTACTTCTACTTTCCACAATTCTTCTCTTTCTAATCAAGCGGACCCTAATGTGATTCCATTTCTAAGTTAAACACAAAGCCTAAACTAGTAAACGAAATCCAATAAACCTTGCATATACAACAGTAGTAAAATAATTTCAAAACCCTTAATATTCAACTCTAAGCTTCATCCAACACCTTTCTGATCCTCATCAAGCAAGCTTGTTCAATTCTTTTGTCTCACACATTAATACGGATCAATTTTTGAGTTATGAATTGGGACAATATTTTAGGTTATGTTCTATTCCGATTTCTTCTATATTATGACTTTTTTTGGTCATAGATGCCTTAGATGAAATTTATATGCACATCTCATCCTTTTACTTTTAGGATTGTGATTGCAGCATTTCAAAACGTACATTTATTGTTACAGAGAAGAAAGCAATCTATACACAAAACATAAGCAACTTTAATCTGATTTATGCATAGCTCGGATACATGGAAAGTGTATGGGTGCTCCTGCACATGAGCGATACAATCAACACAAAGTTCAAGCACTTGACTAACAAGATAAACATTTCATGATCTAAGCATTAAAGCAAGCAACCAGCTAAACGATGAGTATTAATCCAGAATTTACAAACACACAAAAAAATCAGAAGACTGCTTCTTCTTACCATTAATTCCCCTCGAACCCCAGCCTCTTCTATAGCTTCACGTACAGCTGCCTCCTCCACTGTTTCATCATTTTCCCATCCACCCTGTAATTAAGAGTGAATAAAGAAAGGAACAGTGTTGAACGAGAGTGTGATATTCTTCTCTGATTTCATTATCTTTAGGATAGGAATGGAAAAAAGGATATAAGAATTTGTGACAAATAACAACGACTAACAAAAATGCATACAAACATGTCACGTCATGTTATACATACCATAGACTCGGCAATTTTTCATAGAATTTCGTTTATTGAAATGATTCCAGATGTCCACGGTGATAAATATATCTACATGCATTTCAAGGTTCTAAAGTTGGCTCCAGTTAAACATCTATGCTAAATGCTCGTGCATGCTAGTGTATGCAGTATTCTTCGGTATCAAAACATAAATGAGCTTTTCTCGTCTCAAGTTGGTACACGAGATAATGAAACCTTTCAAACTTGTTGTGAATAAAAAGGCCCAATAAACAGATTAGCTAAAATTTTAAATTGTTTTTCAAAATTTGAGACCTATGATGGATTTTTCATTCAGTATAGTAAAAATGTCAAATTGGTTTGTATGAAGTACCAGTCCAAGCACAACCCAGCTTGCATAATAAGATGGAGCATGTATAACTTGGATATAACGCGGTCAAAAGTTTCATATGTAAGTATGTGACAAAACCAATTGTGGACTTTTAGAGTTGTTAGGATATATATAGGAGTGGTAGTCCAGTAATAAGTATATCCCTAAAGGAAAGTATACATGGAGGGAGAAGGGCGTGGTATGCTGTCTCTTTGCCTCCTCTGTTTTCTTCATCTCCAAATCCTAACTTTAAGTGACGAGGGGGTGAGAAGCCATAGAATATTATATTCATTTCAGGCCTTGGTTTCTGCACCATGATCCACCTAATATGGGTATTGCGACTGCCATATGAATTTAGAGAATTATCGGAGGGGACTTTTTTGGATTTATGAAGGTGGAAATGGGAGAACTGACATGGAGGATTGTAGAGTGACTAATGAGCTACTTAGGATTTGAGGAATGCCGATCAGAGCCTTCTTAATCGACTCACACAAAATCCCATACTCTTTCTTTTCTCTCCTTCCTTCCTTCTTTTCTTTTTTTTGTTCCCCTTCCTTCGTTCATCTATTGACAGAAATCGACAACAGCATGTGATGATCCTTGGATTTTGAGATCTGTTTTAGAGTTGTTGCAGCGTTGATCGCACTAATGCAATCGACTTCTGTTTGCTCCTTGACTTCCACTGGTTGGTGAATCTTTGTGGTTGAGTTGTGGTTTTGTAAGTTGAATCAGCTGTGGGTGTCGTGGTTGTGTTGCTTCTCTCCAGTGGCAACATCTGTAGCATTGCAATCGTAAGTGGTGAAGATGACAACGTTGTTTGGCCACTAAGAGAATTAGCCCTCTTCAGGTTTAGCATATCTCCTCACTGGATACCTCATCCGGATTCATTGTGGTATGGGCTAAATTTACTTAACCCACTAAGCTCAGCCCCCTTGAATTACTAATTAGTAATTTAGAAAGGCTCAGGTCTAAGGCTCAATCCTGATTCATTCGAGGTCCAAGGCAGTTTGTTCAGGCCGGTTCAGGCGCACTGCAGTTAGGTCTAGACTTGTTCACTTCAGTACAATCATTTTCTCTGCCGGTTCAGGCCCCTGCACCCTTCTTTTGATCGACTTCAGTCCACTACAGGACTTTTCTCCGTTGGTTCAGCCCCAGAAGGCTTCTTCTCAACCAGTTCGGCACCCTACTATTCCAGTTTATATTCCAGCAAATCTATGTTAGTCCGGTTCAGACTTTAGGAGTTTTTCTTAGT
Organism: Ilex paraguariensis; assembly: GCA_963454935.2. NCBI lineage: Eukaryota > Viridiplantae > Streptophyta > Magnoliopsida > Aquifoliales > Aquifoliaceae > Ilex > Ilex paraguariensis. The sequence continues at coordinate 418,744 of CAUOFW020010501.1, read as the reverse complement.
CCGGTTTAGGCTTGATACGCATTAGTTTCTTCTTGTCCAGTCCTGGTTTCTCCTAATCTGCACAGGGTCATCTTGTCCCGCACATACTCAGTTTTGTTTGGGTATCATTTCTTATGGGAATGGATTCTAAGGTAGGTCCAACAGATCCTCCAACTCTTTCACCAAACTTTTTCTGCCCCTTTTTTTAATGCTCCCATGACCTCAATTAAATTAAATGGTAGTAATTATGTCTCATGGATGGGCCTGTTAAAGTCTTTCTTAAGGGTAAAGATCTATGTAAGCATTTGGTGGAAGCCAAACCAAAAGACAATGCCTTGGTTTCGCCTAATGGGAGCAAGAAGATGTGCAAATTATTTCAGTCATACTAAATAGCACTCAGCCTCATATCAGCTCTACCTTGCTTTATCTCAACAATGCCAAAGAGATCTAGGATCAATTAACCTAAATGTACTCTGGTAAGAGTAATCTCACACGTATTTATGAGGTGCATATATAGTATTTGGGTCTAGAACAAGGTAGTTTGAGCCTCGAGAAGTACTTTTCCAAGGTTTGAGGGGTTTGTGAATAACTTAAGATGTATCAGTCCTTCTCTTCTACGATTTTATGTCTGCGCAGCAACGTGACAATCTTGATGTAGTCCGATTTTTAGTCGGGCTAAAACCAAAGTATGAGTCCATCCATGCAGAGATTTTAGGTAGCCCTTCTAGATGTATTCTCCTCTTTTCAGAGAGCTGCCTTGAGTGAATATTAAGCAAAGTGGTGATCATTTAGCTTTTCAATTCTCTAAGAGAGATAGGAATTGACGGCCCTCGTGGAGGTTGCTGTGATAAAGGGAGGACGTGGCATCCGTTGTGGAACTGGTGGTTCTTGTAGAGGTTGTGCTGATAGAGGTGATTGTGACACTTGCAAATATACTCATTGTTGTCAAAAGAATCATACATTGATTATTGTTGGAACTTGCATAGTAAACAATCATTTTATGCTCATAAGGCTTCTTATCAAGAAGATGGTCCTACCCCGGTTCCACCTATGGACCCACTCAGCCTCTTGCTACTGATCTTATTACTATCTCTCGGCATGAGTATGCTCAATTCATGTACCATACATAGGTCATGTCTTCTTCCATTGCTACGTCTGCTCAGTCAGGTACAGCATCTACTTGTTTGCTATCTCCCACTTCCAGCCCATGGGTCATTCATTATGGAGATTGTATGACAAGCTCTTCTGGTTACTCTAATTTTCACCTTGTATGCCCGATCTCGAACCATTACACTCACTCATGGCTCATCATCCAAGGTCTCACGTTTGGTACTACACAATTTAGTCCCTTAGTATCCTTCTCGTCTGTTTTGTTTGTTCCCAAGTTCGTTTTAGTTTGCTATTTATTAACAAGATCACTGGATCTGTTAACTGCTCAATAATATTTTATCTTTTAGATTGTTTCTATCAAAATCTCAAGACGACGAAGAAGAAGAAGAAGATTGATTTGGGGCATAAATTAGTAAGTCTCTATTACATTAATTTCGAGCCTACTCCCAAAGCCTTATAGATCTCACCATCTCCATCCCCGCTGCACTGCCATTGCTATCTTGGACTTCTGTTTCTTCTAGTTTTGAAGTCTCAAATTTCTCATCTTAGACGCGTGTCATCCCTGTCTTGTGAAGCATGTCAACTTAGTGAGCACCATTGGGTGCCATTTAAACCTATGATTGATAATCAGATCTCTGTCCCTTTTAAATTAGATCACTCCGATGTATGAGGTCCCCCAACAATTCTTCTGTTAATGGATTTCATTATTTTGTGACATTTGTAGATGGTCATTCTCCTATGAAATGGTAATTTTTTCTAAAATCTCCCTCAAAATTGTTTTCTATCTTTCAGTTATCTCGTGAGCTTATTAAGGCAAAATTTGGATACAACATTAATGTTTATGACCTGAAAATGCCTAAGACTGTACATCTAATCTCTTTCAGAATTACTTCAATCAAAAAGGTATTATACATTAGACTTCCTGTGTTAATATACCATAACCAAATGGTGTTGTTGAAAGAAATAATCGTCATTTATTGGATGTGACCTGGCAATTCTTATTTCATATGCATGTTCCTTCCTCTTTTTTGGGTGATGCTATCTTGTTTGCTTTTCATCTTATTAATCGGATACCCTCCACGGTCTTCCTTGGGATATCTCCCCATTCTGTTTTATTCTACCACACCCCTCCATGTTTACACTTGTCGGTTGAGGGTACATGCTACAACTTTACCGTCAGCTTCCTCGTCGACTTTGGATTAAACATACTTAGCATAATCAACTACATCGGATCTCTACTTATTGTTCTTTGTAAAGGTACTTGCTTCTGTGTTTAACCATTTTATCACTAAATTTGTTTCTTCTCATTTGTTATTTCATTCATTTTCTTGTTTCACCCCTCAGTTATCCACTATGTCTATCCCAAAGAAATTAACAAATGTCTTGTTTGATCCGGGTTGGAAGACAACAATGGAACTCTCCATCACAATCAAACTTGGGATCTTCTCCCGTTACCTTCTTGTAAGTACGTTGTTGGGTATATGCAACCAAATTTTATCCAGAATTCCATATGGCTTTGTGGACCATCTCAAAGCTTGTTTGGTTAAAAATAGATATGCTGAAATCTCTTCTATCAGGGTTTTGATTTCGGTTACTGCTATGCTTGAATAATCTTTGTTCGAGTTAATTGTCAACAACGTTTTCCTATATGATGATTTGACAAAAGAGGTTAACATGGAGCAACCACTGGTAGAAACATTGTATGCAAATTGAAACAAGTCTTGTATGGACTGACACAGTCCCTATGAGTGTAGTTTGTGAAATTTTCACAGATAGTATTAGATTTTTGGTCTTCATAAATGCCACACTCATCATTTGGTATTTTATTTATGAACTCATGCAAGTAATATTGTTCTTGTTGTTTATGTTTATGTTTGTGATTATAGGCGATGATATTGTGGGTATCGAAGGCAAACTTAGATATTTTCTTTATATCGAAGTTGTTAGATCTAAATAACTCATTAGCCTGTCCTAAAGAAAATGTGTGCATCACGAGTCTTCGGTGGTCGACTAGCTGATATCCCTATGGATCCAATTCCCAAACTTTCAGTGATTGAAGGTGAATGTTTCTCACATCTTAGACGATGTTATTGCCTAGTTGTGAAGTTGAATTATATCACTATTACCCGACCACTAGGATGACGTTATTCATACTATCCAATATCTCAAGCAAACCTCGAGCTTAGATAATTATATCAATTATATGGGCACCTTCGGTTGAGGGGTTCACAAATGCCAATTGGGCAGGTTCTCCCTAAGATAGGCAATCTACTACAGGATATTATATTTTGTGAAGATGTAATTTGGTCACGTGGAAGAGTAAGAAGCAAATAATGGTAGCACGATCTAGTGCAAAAGTTGAGTACATTGCAATGGCTCACACCTATAGTGAATTAGCATGGTTACAACATTTACTTTCAAGAAATTGATTTTTTAGCTCAAACTTCGATTCAGTTGTTTTGTGATTTTCAGACCATTGTTCATATAACTTTTAATCATTTGTTTCAAGATCAAACCAAACACATTGAGGTTAATTGCCACTTGATTTGAGAAAAAGTGTTACGTGGAGATTATTAAACCATTTGTCAGATTTGTAGATCAATTTGCTAATATGTTTATTAAGTCCTTAAGTAATATTCGGTTGAGAGATATTTGTTCCAATTTGGGATTAAATAATATATATTCTCCAACTTAAGGGGTAAGGGGAATGTTAGTATATATATGAGTGGTAGTCTTGTAAGAAGTATATCCCTAAACGGGTATATGGTCTTTTATACGTTTTCACATACACATATATACATGGAATTAGAGAAGCGTGGTATGCTCACTCTTTGCCGCCTCTGTTTTCTTTCTCTCCAAACCCTAAGTCCCATATTCACAAGAGTCAATATACATTTCAATACCAACATAAATAAATAAATTGAAGTGTATATATGACTAAATTATTAATTTCAACACTCATGCATAAACTAATGTAAGTAAATGCAGGAATGACAACAACCATGAACAAACTAAATTTTTATATTAACAATTCAAATGCCTAAACGAAATCAAAAACAAGATTACATTTTTAAATATGAGGTATAAATAATATTTGTAACAATGAAATAGTATAACTTTTGATCAATATACCTAGTTGTCTACAAACTTACAATAGAATATCATAATTAATATACATATATGGCAACAAAATTGCCCTAAATGTGATTCATTTGTAGATTTAAGATATTTTACATTACAAATCGCCAACCAAAAGACCAATATCTAGTATTTCATTAGTTGTGGAAGCTATGAAGTACGGATATTCCATTTAGGTCGATATATTTGTATCAAATACTGTATCAAATATAATACTTGTTGGATACTTGGGATCGGATAGACATGTATCCAATAATTAATAAAATATTTCTTATTTTTGGATACATATCAGATATTTATTACACGTATCCCATAATTAATAAAATATTTGTTTATTTATGGTATGCCTTAAATATGGGTATCCAAGACAAATATGCTAAAAAAATGGAAGTGGATATATAGAGAAAAATGTGTAAACTTTAAATTTTTCTCTTTAGTGTTTCCTCTCAAATTCAAATACAATGATATAAAAAGAAAAATCCATGTGTCTTTGAAGATAGATTGGTGTTTTTTAACTATATCCACTATCACTTATCAAGAGGACATAAAATAAATTATTTACACTATATCCCTTAGCAACAAGTACATCTAAGAAAACCAGTTACTTATGCTCATTCTGGTTCCCTTAATTAGTCATGTTCATTTTGTGGGTATACAATTATCAGATGATCTATGCTTGCTTGAAACTATTGTTTACAATTAAAGAAATTATTAGAAATTAAAAACTAATAATTAGATCTTCGTAAAAAGATAAAATATATTCTATTATAGACGTATCTTAGCAATATCCGTACATTATTTTTTTAGGTTTTGTCGTATCGTCATGTTTGCATCGTATTATACTCGTATCCCATATCAATATACATGCTTCCTAATGTAGAACACACTCCATTTTATTTTTCAAATATACACAACCACTATAAAAAATGGATAATACTAAAACACTAGACTCTGCCAAAAAATTAACATTAAGAAAGTAAAACAATCTTAATCTCGGGAAGTGTTACAAAGTGTACAAAATCTGTAAGTAAGTCGCATAACTAAATTTCCTATTCTTACTGGAAATCTCACTTGGGCACACAAGTCAAGCAGGCTAGAATGGAAAAAATGCTTTATAAATCTTCACAATACCCCAAAATTCCTCCGTAGGGTGACGTGTGTAAATTCCTAACAACAGCATTGACAAATTTCCGTAGAAGCATATGTTTCATGCAAAAAAATGTCAGGGAAAATAATAATGGTACTTGTAAAAGTTAAAATAAAATAATATATATAAGATGTCTGGAAAGAATAAGGAATAGCATTAAAGATGACAGATCAAAACCCCGTGGATAATAAACAATCAGCTGCAGCAATATAACCAAAAATGGTACAAGTACAACTACAAAAGAACAAATGCCCAAGAACAACATGCAGAATTTATACCTTAGGAAACAAAAGTCCAGGTCCGCTAGTCGAGTTGATCATTAGCACCTCAACAATCTTTTCTGTGTCGCCACTATTTTCTTCAGACTGCCGATACCTAAAAGGAATACACCTGTCAATGACTCAGCTAGTCAGAACTGAGTGTGTCGTCCACAGAGCGTAGAACGTATGAGACATACAGACAGTGTCATGCTTAAAATGATGGAAAACCCATAGGAAAGAATCTCCACAAACATCCCGGTTAATATTTCAAAGAAATGTACATAATCTGTTTATGAGCATTGTTAAAAATAATAGGATAGTATGTGTAAATTATTAATAATAAGAGGGTATATGTATAATTATTATTATTGTAAGTTAGCTATAAATACAAGTGATGTATGAGACCTAGGTTAAGTTTTTAACCTCTCTATGTTTCTCTCTAATAACATGTTAATCCGCTACACTTAACATGGTATTAGAGCAATTTCGATTATAAATATATTTTGAATAAATCTATTCATCTGTCCGTAGTGGTGGTACTGTTGTTCGTCGAAGCCATCGTGGTGGTGGTGGTGGTATTGTTGTCGTGGTTGATCTTTGTGTTGTGGGGGTTGTTGTCATGGTGGTGGCAGTCAACTTGGTGGTGCTGTGTTATGGAGGTGTGCTGTCGTGGTGGTGGCAATCGACGTTGGTGCATTTGACTTGGTGTGGTAGTGTAGTCGACGTTGGTGCAGTCGACTTGACTGCGCCTGGTTGTTTGCTTCGTGGTTGTGCAGTCGGCACTAGTGTAGTCGACTTTGATGCAGAAGTTAGGGTTTGATTGAAACCCTACTCAGTGAAGAAGACAAAGATCTAAGTGGGTCGGTTTTCGGGTAACGGATCCAAGTCCCCCTGAATAACTATTCTTAAGCCCAGATCTAGATCCAAGCCCGAATCCAGTCTAGACCTAACCCAGATCTAAGACCTAGAAGATTTAGTCCGGATCACGTAGTCTTCAGACTAGACAGGTCCAAGTTCGGTTCAACCTTGGTTTGATCTAGACCAGGCCGGTTCAGGCAGTTCTTCACCGGTTCCTTTAGTCTTTTGCTCCGGTTCAGTGGTCCAGTTCAATTGTTGCTCTAGTTCATTGGTTTAATAAGCTTCTGCAGTCCAATTCACCCAGGTTTTACACTGGTTCAACCTGGTTCACCTAGTTTCTACACCGGTTCAGTCACCTTCTACTCCGATTCAGCAGTCCAGCTTGATTTTCCAGACCGGTTCAGTATTCCAGCAAGTAGCAGTGGTCCAATTTAGTGGTCTAATCCGGTTTTCCAACCTAGTTCAGTATTCCAACTGATTTCTTTCTTCCAGTGCAGTCCTCCAGCAGCTTTCTAAGAGAGTTCAGCATTGCAGCAGCGTCTTGGTTTGCTATTTGCTACACTGNACATAATCTGTTTATGAGCATTGTTAAAAATAATAGGATAGTATGTGTAAATTATTAATAATAAGAGGGTATATGTATAATTATTATTATTGTAAGTTAGCTATAAATACAAGTGATGTATGAGACCTAGGTTAAGTTTTTAACCTCTCTATGTTTCTCTCTAATAACATGTTAATCCGCTACACTTAACATGGTATTAGAGCAATTTCGATTATAAATATATTTTGAATAAATCTATTCATCTGTCCGTAGTGGTGGTACTGTTGTTCGTCGAAGCCATCGTGGTGGTGGTGGTGGTATTGTTGTCGTGGTTGATCTTTGTGTTGTGGGGGTTGTTGTCATGGTGGTGGCAGTCAACTTGGTGGTGCTGTGTTATGGAGGTGTGCTGTCGTGGTGGTGGCAATCGACGTTGGTGCATTTGACTTGGTGTGGTAGTGTAGTCGACGTTGGTGCAGTCGACTTGACTGCGCCTGGTTGTTTGCTTCGTGGTTGTGCAGTCGGCACTAGTGTAGTCGACTTTGATGCAGAAGTTAGGGTTTGATTGAAACCCTACTCAGTGAAGAAGACAAAGATCTAAGTGGGTCGGTTTTCGGGTAACGGATCCAAGTCCCCCTGAATAACTATTCTTAAGCCCAGATCTAGATCCAAGCCCGAATCCAGTCTAGACCTAACCCAGATCTAAGACCTAGAAGATTTAGTCCGGATCACGTAGTCTTCAGACTAGACAGGTCCAAGTTCGGTTCAACCTTGGTTTGATCTAGACCAGGCCGGTTCAGGCAGTTCTTCACCGGTTCCTTTAGTCTTTTGCTCCGGTTCAGTGGTCCAGTTCAATTGTTGCTCTAGTTCATTGGTTTAATAAGCTTCTGCAGTCCAATTCACCCAGGTTTTACACTGGTTCAACCTGGTTCACCTAGTTTCTACACCGGTTCAGTCACCTTCTACTCCGATTCAGCAGTCCAGCTTGATTTTCCAGACCGGTTCAGTATTCCAGCAAGTAGCAGTGGTCCAATTTAGTGGTCTAATCCGGTTTTCCAACCTAGTTCAGTATTCCAACTGATTTCTTTCTTCCAGTGCAGTCCTCCAGCAGCTTTCTAAGAGAGTTCAGCATTGCAGCAGCGTCTTGGTTTGCTATTTGCTACACTGTTATGGAACCCAAGCAAGATACTAGGTCCCTTACTCCATCTTTGCCTCCTCTGACTCTTATCAATGGTCCCATGACCTTTATTAAACTCAATGGGACCAATTATACTTTATGGTCCCGATTTGTTCAAGTCTTTCTTTGAAACAAGGGATTTAAGAAATATTTGGTGAATACTAAACCCAAGGAAGATACTCCTCGGTATGATCAGTGGGAACAAGAAGACGCTCAAATTATTCTTTTACTATTGAATAGCATTGAGCCTAATAGTAGTTCTATTTTGCTCTACCTTGACACTGCCAAGGAAATATAGGATCACTTGGCCACTATGTATTTTGGTACAAGTAATTTTACCCGAACTTATGAGGTGTGCAAGGAGTACTTCCGATTGGAACAGAGTACTCTGAGCATTGAGGATTATTATTCTCACGTTCGGGGAGTTTGTGAGGAGATGAAGACCTACCATTCGTTTACTACTGATGCAGCAGTTTGGTAGAAATAACATAAGGACATGAATGTTGTTAGGTTTTTAGTAAGATTGAAACCTGAATATAAGGTTATTCATTCTCAGATTTTTGGTAGTTTTAGTCTTCCCTCACTACTTGAGGTTTTCTCACGTGTACAACGTGCTACTTTGTCTACCACAGGCATCGATCATGGTATCTCCACTGATCGCTCAGCTCTTGTGGTTTTTAGTAGCCATAGTGATGGTCATCGAGATGGTCGTGGTGGTCGAAGAGGTCGTATAGGTGGTCGTGGGGGCCGTAGTGGACCTCGGTCCTGTACTCACTGTGGCCATGGAGAGTACACTATTGATTTCTGTTGGGATTTACATGGAAAACCTTCTAGTACTACAAATCTGGCTTCCTATTAGGATGATACCCCTGTTGTTGCTTCCATACCTCGGTCAGCTTCATCAGACACTAGGTCGGTTACTATTACACGAGAGAAGTATGCTCAGTTCCTGTCCCAGCAACAGGTTGTCTCATCTCTCTCCACTACTACTTTTGCCCAGTCAGGTATTGCTTCCATTTGTTTATTGTCCTCTACTCGTAATCCCTGGATCATAAACTCTGGCGCTTCTGACCACATGACTAGTTCGTCTGATGTTCTTTCTACTTATCAGTTTGTTACTTCCACACGTAGTGTTACTCTTGCTAATGGTACTTGTTCTAAAGTTTCAGATCTGGGGATTACTCACTTCAATCCTAATATGTCTCTATCTTCTGTGTTATTTGTTCCTCAATTGCCTTTTAATTTACTTTTCATTAGTAAGATTACTCGTTTTCTCAATTGTTCTGTAACTTTTTATTCCTCTTATTATATCTTTCAGGATCTCAAGGAAAATTGGTACGAGGCATGAAGCTGGTGGCCTATATTATTTTAATTTTGATTCACCGACTCGGGCTCTACATACATCGTTGTCTCCTTTTCAATAGCATTGTCGTCTTGGACAGCCTTCTCTCCAGAATCTGAAGCTCCAAGTTCTCAGTCTTAGTTATGTGTTGTCTTTATCTTGTGAAGATAGTCAACTTGGTACATTCTGATGTATGGGGTCCAATAAAGAATATTTCATCTAATAAATATCCTTATTTTGTGTCATTTGTGGATGACTATTTTCGTGTGACTTTGTTGTTTTTTATGAAAGCTCGGTCTGAATTATTCTCTATATTTAAGGCCTTTCTTAAGGAAATAAAAACTCAGTATGGTTGTCGTATACGTATTTTACGACACTTCCTAATGCTAGAGAATATGAATCTGATCATTTTTCAACTTATCTTAGTAAAACTGACATTATTCATCACACTTCCTATACTTACACATCTCCACAGAACACAAGAACTATTATTTGTTGGAAGTCACCTGTGTCCTGTTATTCTAGATGAATATTTTTCAATATTTTTGGAGTGATGTTGTTACTGCTTGTCACTTTATTAATTGTATGTCATCCTCTGTGTTAAATGGGCAAAATCCATATTCTGTCATTTTTTCTTATAAGCCCTTATTTTTCCTAACTCTTAAAGTTTTTAGATGTGTCTGTTATGTTCACAATTTGGATCCTAAATTTGATAAACTTAACCCTCGAACTACCAAATGTGTATTTCTTGGTTATTTCCCCACACAGAAGGGGTATCATTGCTATAGTCCTTCTTTGCGACGATACTTTACTAGTATCGATGTCATATTTGAGGAATCTGTTCCATATTTTCTAGCACTTTCTCAGTTTTTGGATCTGAACTTTAGATCATCTCTTATACCACCATCTCTTCCCTCATCTTTAGATATTCTGTTGCCCACTATGTTACCAACTACTTTACCTCTTCGTGTATACTCTCGTTATCGACCATCGAATGAGGTGCCCGTACCGTCTTCCTTGCCGCCATCTGATCCTGGTCCATCAGGTAATTTAAACTCTTTACCTATTACTCTTCGAAAAGGTACTCGTTCGTGTGTTACTAATCATCTTATTGCTCATTTTGTTTCATATGATGTCTTGTCTCCTGTCTTATCTTGTTTTACCTTTCAATTATCTACTATATCTATTTCTAAGCATTTACAGGATACATTATCTGATCCGGGTTGGAGGTGTTTTACATCATAATGGAACTTGGGATCTCGTTCTTTTACCTCCTGGTAAATGAATTGTTGGTTGTCGTTGGGTGTATACTATTAAATTTCATCCGAATGGTTCTGTGGAGCGTCTCAAAGCTCGACTTGTTGCAAAGGGCTTTACTCAGACCTATGGTGTTAATTATGAGGAGACTTTCTCTCCTATTGCCAAAATTTTCTCTGTTCATATCTTGATTTTTTTGGCTGCTAATCTTAATTGGCCCTTGTTTCAATTAGACGTCAAGAATGCCTTCATATATCGTGACTTTGTTGAAGAGATATACATGGAGCAACCACTTGGGTTTACTGCTCAGGGGTAGTATGGTAAGAGTGTATGTCGAGTAAAAAATCTTTGTATGGTTTGAATCAGTCACCAAGAGTATAGTTTGATAAGTTTTCAGATGCAGTTTTAGAGTTTGGTCTTCTTCGATGTCAGACAGACCATTCTGTGTTTCATGGACAGATGGATGCTAAATATGTGCTATTGGGGGTCTATATAGATGATATTGTGATCACTGAAAATGATTCTGAGGGGATTGTCAAGTTAAAAATCTTCTTGCAAGATCAATTTCATACTAAGAATTTGAAAAAACTCAGATATTTCTTAGGAATTGAAGTGGCTCAATCCAAACAGGATATTTATTTATCACAGAGAAAATATATGCTTAACATGCTAGAGTAAGCAGGTTTGTTGGGTGGTAGACCAATTGATATTCCTATGGATCCGAATTAGAAATTATTGATGAATAATGGTGCACTGTTTGAGAATTCGGGTCGATATCGCAGATTGGTTGGGAAGCTTAATTATCTTACTATTACTCGATCGGATATTTCCTATGCAGTCAGTATAGTAAGTCAGTTCATGGGGTATCCTAGAGTATTACATTGGAAGACAGTTACTCGTATTCTGTGATATCTCAAACGAGCTCCTGGACTTTGACTGTTATATCGAGTTAATGGACATTTTAGAGTAGAAGGTTTCTCAGATGTTGATTGGACTGACTCTCCTTCTAATTGGAGATCAACCACTGGTTATTGTACTTTCTTAAGAGGTAACATTGTCTCATGGAAAAGTTAGAAACAACTCATGGTAGCAAGATCCAGTGCTGAGGCTGAGTATAGGGCAATGATGCATACGACGAGTGAGTTGACTTGGCTACTACACTTCCTCCAGGAAATTGGGTTTCCAGTTCAACTTCTTTTACAGTTGTTCTGTAACAATCAGGTAGTTATTCATTTCGCTGTCAATTCGGTGTTTCACGAGAGAACTAACATATTAAGGTTGATTGTCACTTTATTCGGGACAAGATAGTAACTAGAGAGATTACAACTCCATTGATGAAATCTGAAGATCAGCTTGCAGATATGTTTACCAAAACATTGACTCGTACACGTGTTACAACGATTTGTTCCAAACTTAGATTATATGATATATATAATCCAACTTGAGGAAGAGTATTAAGAATAGGAGGGTAATATATGTAAATTGTTAATAGTAAGAAGGTGTATGTGTAATTCTTATTATTGTAAGTTAACTATAAAGATAAATAATGTATGAGAGATAGGTTAAGTTTTTAACCTCTCTCTATTTATCTCTAATATTATGTTAATCCTCTACACTTAACAAGCATAATCCCAAAAGTATTGGATCAACAAGAGCATCACATATTCATTTGCAATGAGAGACATGGCATTTACAAAAGACATATAATCCAAGGTTTTGAGGGGAATCCTCTGTTTCCTCAATCATACTCATATTCATGGATGGGATGGGCAAATGAGATAATTTCTTTATTTTATAATGTTGAGCTCGTGTTACTCTTTATATGGTAAATGCCAACACAACACCTACCCTCTTGGCTCCCCCACCTCAATTTGAAGTGTTTGAGCTTTTTAGGAGACCCAAATACTGGTCTAGAGTATATAATGACTTGAACTCACCCTTGGTGTGAACTATCTTGAAATAAAAGTATTTTCTCTATACTTAAAACTTTGACCCAGGAAAATTAAAATTCATTAAGAAGGACAGATAAAAAAAAAAACACAAGTACAACATGACTCTGATGTGTTGGCAGCACAAATCCAAAAAAAAAAAAATATAGACTCAGATGTTCACATATTTTTGAAAAAGAAAAGCTAGGTGTTTAATTGAAGTTGCTCCGGAAGTTCAAATTAGTATTTTATTGGCTTGCTTTTTGAAGGAACACGAGGTGGTTTGCTCATCCACATATCGGAAGCATTTGGCCTGTGCTTCCATAGGCAATTTAGTGGGTACATATACCATCGTTAAGCTTGACATCCCAGGTTCAAGTCAAAGAAGGAGCCACTTTGTGTGAACAAGAGCCGGGAATTAGATATGTAACCAATCTACCCCTCCAATCATCCTCAATTAGAATGCACTAATGGAAAGAATTCGCTATTAAATATGTGTACAAAGTGCATATTTATGCGCGCATGCATATGTATGCATTCGGTTGTAGGCAGCCTCAACTTTATCAGATAAAATATCCTCCTGTATTAACCACACACAACCGCAAAACTATAGCGAGACATCCAAACCTATTAAGCGAGATACTTCCATACACTGAATCGAGAAGAAATATGGTCTACTGGATCACGTACCCTTTTGTTATGCATTATTGTAACAATGCAAGGTTTAAAATTAACTCTCAACAACCTCTTCAGGTGTTATAAAAATATTTTGTCGTCTATTACAAATCCTTCCTCAACAACAATAGAAGTTAGATCTCATAAGAAATATGAAGCTCAAAAAGGAATTGGATTTATCCTTTTCGTCATGACCTTTCAATGTACTTCCATCGAAATCTATTGAAACCTTTTCATTATTCTTATAGATGATTAAACTGACAATAAATTTTTTCAGGCTTTTACAAAGAGACCATGGTTCCATGGTCCCCCTCTGGAGATCTCTTAGATTGTCTGCTCAAGAAACAAACTGCGGGACTTCTTTACATTCAGATATGAGGCCCGCGCATCCATGATTAGAGAGAAAATGCCGGTACTTGACTAGATGCCCCTGCATTCAACTTGGCTTGCTTCTATTCCCAAGATCTTACACACCCCCCCCCCCCCC
>CAUOFW020010501.1:385698-404472 GCA_963454935.2 Ilex paraguariensis | reverse complement strand
ATCTCACCCCCCCCCCCCCCCCCAAAAAAAAAAAAAGAAAAAAAAAACTAAAATCCCTTCCCAAGGTGAGGTAAAGAGCCAGTGATGGTCAAAGGAGCATCCAGTCAGTAAACTTTTTGGCTTCAGAAAGTAGTCTTGTGCCCCTCTCCCAAAAAAAAAGAAAGAAAGAAAACTTCAATGGCAGTTAACCAAAACAACTAGTACCATTCCTTAGCTTTGGTCTTTAAGACCAAGAGTAAGTCTATCGTTCATAGGATGAAGCATTTATTGTACCACCGACCAACTACACTTGTGGATCTCTTACTTCGAAAACAAATCTTCCCTCTAAAACTTTAATATTCTTAATCTTGACAATATTGCAAAAAAGATAATAGTAAGATACTGAATCCCATCGTGGAAACAGGACAAAACAGGTGTTATATTCACAAAAAAATCAATGTGGAGATCCTCTATTTGCTGGCTTCTGTGTCAGCCAACAATATCAACAGTCGTAGGATTCTTTGTCAGCCCAGCAATATGAACAGTGTCAGGATTATTAATCTTGTAGGAAAACAAATCAGAAAAAAAAAAAAAAAAAAACCCCAACAGCACTGACATCAGAAAAAGAAGAGCACGTATTGTGTTGCCAGGAAATGGTCAATCCACTACGATTCTGCTACAAGTCCTTAATCGTCAAGAACAGCATGTTACTCTAGAGAACAGACTCCCCAATTCTCACAGACCATTTTGGTTCTTCGAAAGAATGAAGGAATCAAGAAATGATTTAACTTGCACAGAAAATTGATCAGATAGAAACAATGTATAATCCCCAAATTACCAAGATGTAACAATAACTCGAATACAACCCTTATTCAAATGCAAACATATTGGTTAGTGTAAGGGTTCAATGGAGAAGATACTAGACACACAAACTGATGGGTATCACCAGTTTCAAACCACTAATTCGTTCTCGGTAAGAACATTGGCAAAGAGTGATTCGAATCACATTAGAATTTGAAGCCATTTAACATTTCCTTTGCTTTTCTTCATTATTTTCCACAACCAAATTGGGTATCCCCAATACCAACCAACTAAGCGTTCTTGGGGAGAAAAATTGCATAAAATGGTTAAATTGGAGCATATGAACCCATTTTTCCTAAATTTCCTTACTTTATCCCATTCTTCACCACAACCCACAAAACCCAGTTGTGAAAATTGAAAAAACAAAAAAAAATATGGCCAAAAGATTCTTACATGCACACACACATAGAGAGAGAGAGAGTACCCGGCGATGAGGCGGCAACCGGCTTCGTAGCGTTGCTGATGACGACCAGTCCTAGCCACCAATTCAGAAGACATTTCACTATCACATACACTTCTCTTCAACTAAAAACCTTTTAGCCTATAAAATCATCACTATCTCTACACTTTTGCGAATCAACCAAATCTTCAACTTTTTTCCTTTTGGCAAAAGAATTAAACTCTGCATTATTCGAATCTCCTCAACAAACATTTTGGTTGCCTCGCAATGTGTTGGCTTGCAGGCTTGCAGCCATCAACTATTGGCTTCATTCACACCCAAAAACAAAAAGAAAGCAAGCAAACCCAGTTCTTTTTTTGTTCGTTTCTCTGCGTGTGTGTGGGTAGAGAGAGAGAGAGAGAGTTGTAGAGAGTAACGCAGGGATCGGAGGTTGGGGGATTTGTTTTTGGTTGGGAAGGAGTCAAGTGTTTTTTGCATCTCGGTCGGTTACAAGTGTTTGACATGGAAACAAACGCTTAACATGCCTACAGTGGGTGGGAAGGAGTCGAGTGTTTTTTGCATCTCGGTCGGTTACAAGTGTTTGACCTGGAAACAAAAGCTTAACATGCCTACAGTGGAGTAAGTATTGGCCTAACGGTTACACCGTTCCACCATTGTTGACTTGATGCAACCATTACGCCTAATAAGAAAATACTAATATTATACTTATCAAGTTTTTTTACTAAATTTTTTATACATAATTTTTATCGTTGGATATTAATATGGTCTATTTATTTAATATTAAAAATTATGTCACATCACTGAAATAAAAATTTTGGCAACCAGTGATTTCTATTATCTTACATGGAGGCGATTACATATTCTATGCATAGGTGGTAACTTAAACACATACATTATTGTTTAGAAATAACAATTTTATGGTGACTAATATTTTTTATCAAGTTTTTCATCCCAAATAATATAGTACAGTTTTTACCATTAAATAAGTGAGTTTCATTAATATACAATTATGGAGATTAAATCACATCACTTGAAATAAAAAATTTGATAAGCATATTACTAATTTAAAAAAAATTCATTTCTTTTTGGTTCAATGATTAAAGGTGTCTGAACTCGCTTACGTGTACCTCGATTAATTACCTCTCATGTCTAATTAAATATAAGTCATCCACGCCGGCATTAGGGTATTCTTGAATGATAAATTTCTCATTGTTTGACTCAAATGAGTTATCAAGATTCAAACTCACATTATATGCATATGAGTTTACGACTCACTTTTATTATTACTTGAACTGCCCACAACTTAGATAACTTTGAGGGTGAGCCAGCGACACCCTGGTCCTATGTAGCTCTTCCCATTTAGGGGGTTTTGAGAGAGAGAGAGAGAGAGTATGAAGTTTTGTGTCAATCTTGGACACAGAGGCAGTGATAGGGTTTAAGGTTAAATGGGTTGGTGGTGTAATATTGGTTTGGCGGGCCGTGGCTTAGTTGGAGATTGCAGCTCCATTGAATAAATATGTGTTTGTGAAAAGAGGGAGCGACAGAGAAGATGAGGATTTAATGTTTTGTGGGGTGTGTGGAAGGGTCTAACTGGTATGTGAAGGCATTTTGGAAATATATTCAAGTTGAAAGTATTTTGGTAATCATAGGAAACTAGCAAAATATCTAGTTACAGAAAATTCATGGCAATTCAACAGGAACATAGGATTGTCAATTTTGAATGTGATTTACTACGAGATTACAGTGAGAGTACATAGTTTTGCACATTCTTGGCATTGAATATGCCAATGGTTGTACAGTCTACATCTTTAAGAGAGGCGACACCAAGAGAAAAATGAAGTTATGTGATGATGCGAGAGAATTTTATTGAAAGAAGTTCCTCAAAACAGATGAATGAGACTAAATTTGAAACAGGCCATATCTCCCAATGAAGTTGGTACCAACCCAACACTAAAACGTTGGCCTGTTGAAATATTCGAGTATCTCAGTACTGCTTTACGATATCTGACAGCGAAGAGTAAGTTCCCATGGCTGCACTGATGATGCCCAACACAACAATTGCAATACTCAGAACAACCTGAAAATGTGAAAATGCACGTAAATGTAGAGAAACTCTAATCATACAGACATGTGAAAAGGGTAGCCACATCTAAGCAATAAGGAGAACATTTGGTATATCATATATTGTAATCTCCCAAGACAACCAGCTATAGCGAGTTGATGAGCAATTGTCTTTGCCTTGTAAAAGTACTTTGCAAATGGAGTCGGAGCCTTTTCTAAGGGCTTAATTCAATCCGAAGTTGGAGATTGCAAGCTCAGGAGTGAGCTGCATACGAGGCTTCAAGCGCTTGCCATACAGCATGTGAAGTAGAGAGCCCAATATCTTGGGCATGAACGTCATCAGTTAATGACAAAAGAAGCCAGACTAATAAAAGTAGATCTTGCCATTGTCAGGATTCAGGATTATTGGCCGTAGTTGACCAGATTCAAGTTGTTCTAGTACAAATATGATTTATATTCTATCCTAATCTGGCAGGAAGCTACAAAAAGATAAGACTAGGTTGAGTCCTAATCCCTCTCCCTAATACATAAACACTAAAACAATGAGTGAATGGCATTTACGGTTTTTTGACATTTGCAATGTAAGCTATAGGAAGAACATAAAACATTGGGCAACAAGAATTGTAGAAATGGACTGGAGAACCTATTTAAGGTGGTAACTTATGACAGCCAACATCTGCTCATTTATCTAGATGTTAAAATTAAGTAATATCGAATTATGCTACGTACCTGTGTTGTGGTTGCTTTCTTCCTCATAATCTTCAGAAAACATAAGGCTGGCATTATAACTGCCTGAACCAGAGTCACATGCATCAGGTATAAGTACATTAACTTGACACAGAAATCAGCATAACTATCTTTTAAGACAAACGAAGAGAATGGTGCATAAAAGGAAAACCAGTGAAAAAGTAGGACTCAGTTTACACAGTCTAAACATGATACTGCTGTAAGTTCAAAAAAAAACAAAAAACATGATACTACTGTTAAATTCTGCAATTAGGACATATATAACAAAGGAACACTAGTTGCGTGTAATTTTACTTCTAATTTCTCGGAGAAACGTATACTCTCTTTCCCCTCACAGCTCACCTATGCAGATCAATGGTTTCACTTTGTCCTTTTTCAGGAAAACGGTTTATAAAACCACATGGTGTTGCAAGGCTCTTATTTGAAAAATAGGTGTTCAATACCCACAATGACCGGAATTCTTGTAATGTTGTTGCAAATGTTCTTGTTTACAAATCAGGTGTTCAATAATAAGCACAATGACTGAAATTTTTTTATGAATGCCTTTACTTTTGATAATATGATTTTCAGAAAAGAACAAAGAAGCTTGTCTGCCTCTCTTTACAGAAATATAGTAGCGTGGCTTCATAGTGGGTCAACTCACACATTCCATGTATTCTGTTTTCACCCCAAATCATGTTAATCTTCTTGATCCTACAGTGATTTCCAATCTTCTAAGTTAATTTCTACCATGTTCTAGTTTCATCAACTAGACCAGTGTCACAACAAAAATAAAATCTTGCAAGAACCGTGTCTTGAATTTGTTCACCGGCAGCAGTTCGCTGCTTTTTGATGGTCCTTCGATTCTATGAACAATAACACTCTTTAATCTCCATTTCTCCACAATGTTCATGTTCACTCAAGAGTGTGATGAACCCAAAATACAAGCAAGAAGCTTTTATCTGGTCTAACAAGTAAAGGACTCATACACCACCAAGTGTACATAACAAAGCCCACAAGACTAACCTCACCAATATGAACACTACCCCGAGGGACGGACCCATGTTGAAGCCTAGGAGGCCCATGGCCCCCTAGGTCTCAAAACTCTAAATTTTTACCCTTAACTATAATAATTTTTATTTGGCCCCCTTGAAGGTTTAATATTTTCGATTAAACTTTTCCATCTGCCTCCTTCCCCCACTTTGAATTT
The DNA here is from genome assembly GCA_963454935.2 of Ilex paraguariensis. Classification (NCBI taxonomy): domain Eukaryota; kingdom Viridiplantae; phylum Streptophyta; class Magnoliopsida; order Aquifoliales; family Aquifoliaceae; genus Ilex; species Ilex paraguariensis. The sequence continues at coordinate 399,235 of CAUOFW020010501.1, read as the reverse complement.
TGTGGTCGCCTTAGAAGACAGCACTCTTGCTTGGCACACACTTCAAGATTTCACTTAAATGTTGCATAAGACACCACTCATTGAATAAGCACAATTGCACACTCTCCACTTTTGAGTTCACACCTCCAAACTTTCTACCCTACACTTCTTGATGAATCAAAAGTGTGGTGTGAGAGTCAAAGTCTCATGTAAGTGATAGGTATCCCATTAATATGCATTATAAACAGTGTCCCGCAAGTTGGCCTTTAATTGAAGCAAGCTTTTGAATCCGGGTGCAGTCTTTTAGTGGGAGGCTATGTGTGTGTGCTGCGGCATATTGAACTACTGTGAATCAGTGCCTTTGGGTTCACCACACTTTTGATTCATCAATTTAGGCCTAATTAAGGAACATGACCACCTTTTGTTATTTCCTGTTCTTGACCTTTCAATCGTAGGCACCCATCTGTATGGAAACCTATGTGGCCCCTTTGTTGCTGAAAGGCATGGCATGTATGAGTCCATCTTTGCCAAGGGACACAGAGATAAATCTTTCAAAATAGCCCCTAGAAAATATTAATTTGTATCTAGATATAAAATAAATAAACAAGACAATTTTCAGTGTGTGCCCACATGTGCAGGTGGCATGTGTAAACAATGTGGTTCATGTGGGGCCCACACTGGTGCACGTGATATCTAGTTCCCTCCTACGAAGGTGGTGTTGATTTTTTTTTATGGAGTCTAGTTTGTATATGTGATCCGGATGATGACCCGACCCGAAATAATGTTGTGTGGTTTTTAATGAAAAATTTTCTGAGGCTTGGTCCATGGAGCGAAGGCTTGGGCTGATAGACCCAAGCCGTAACGCTCATGGACAAGCCTCGTGGGGTTCGGGGCCGTTATACAGCTCAGTGCGTAGGACATATAAACCCTGTTGTTTTGGTGATTAGGATTAATTGTGGATGGTACAGCCGCTCTCTGTATTCAACTCTCTCAATAGTGAAATCCCTGCAGCTTCGTGGACGTAGGCAAATTGCCAAACCACGTAAAATCTGTGTCTTGTTCTTTCTTGTTTCTTATTGCTTTATATTCTTGATTTGTTCTTCGATTGTGTGTGTTTGTTAATGGATTTAAATCGTGAGAAATCCCAACAGGTGGAACCACCTATGTTTTAGTAATTTTAGTATCGGGATTTTCTGTATTTACTATATCCCCAAGGCTATCATGCTGTAACAAATATTTCTAAATGGTAGAGGCCTTTTACTAGTTCATTGGGGTGCACGTAGGCTCTTTCGGCCCAAATATTTTGACACATGGTGTATCGAGAGGCCCTCTAATCTCTTTATGTAGGTGGTTCTTTGTTGTGGACTCACCTGGAAGCATTATTTTGAACTAGAACTGTAAAATATGGTAAGTTCATTTTCATTTCTCCCACTCGCAGGGATTATGCTTTGGTTTAGTCCTTTAATCATCAAGTATGAGTAGGATTATGTAAAGCAAATGAGAATGGTAAGGTATATACTTTCAGGTCTTCAACCACCCGTTAGATTATAAGGAGTTTCAACAAGGAAGACATGAATGAGTTAAAACCAATATCTTTACTTTCATTTTTGCTAATCAATCAGGTAGTAGTAATTGGATAAGAAGATCTATGCTTACCACAAGTACACTGAGGAGAGAACCAATCAAAGCCATCACAAGATCTGCAATGAAACAACATTTAATTAAATTCACTCTAGATCAAATACAGCCACCACTGGAAGTTGGTGAAGCTGCACGACATTTGCAATCATCTAAAGGGGCAGCTCAGTGCATTTCTCCCTCTAAGTTAGAATAAATATGTTTTCGAACCCTCTCTTAAAAATTCAACGTGGATGTTCTCATGTGAACTTGCAAATTCGGATATTGCAATGTCTGAATATAGTTATTGAAATTCAGATATTGCAAATTCAGAATATCAGTTAGAAAGTATAGTTGTACTTGTCGTCATTTCCAGAGGCCTAGTGTGAAGGGAGAAAGTTTTGGAAAAGAACTCCATGAAGTATAGTTTGGTGCATTTGAAGACCAAAGAATGAAAAACTTTTGAAAGCAGGGAATCCTAAGAGGTTACCGCAGGAATAATTAGGGAATAATGATCTCATACATTCTATTTAGGCTTTCTGCAGTGAAGAAGTTGGCAACTATTTCCCACTCTCTTCTTGTATCTAAGGCCCAGATCATGTGTGACTATTCTCACTTTATATCATATTCATATTCATTTTTTCTCATCTTCTTTTTCCTTTTTGCAGGTACGTGCTCTAATTACCCGAAAAAATATGTTCACAGCACCATATTTATAAGTAATTATGATTAAAAATCATTTTATATATATACATACATATCCATGCGTATTTATATATGAGTGTATCACAGAATTGGAATCTACTGCATGCCTATCAAAAGAGCCCCAAACACTTGCAAACAGATGTAATTTCTCATGATATCTCTTTTCTTATGTAATTGTAAATGAAGCCCTTATGATAGGCAACAACTAAGGTCCTAATGCCCCGCGAAGACTCAAATTTGAAAAGGCTGCGTGGAATACTGAACATATTCATTTTGTTGAGGGGTATCAAATAAGTAGAGAGTGTATGACTTCAAATTTCTCTCTTTTTTTTTCCCAAAGGATGATCACCAAGAAGAATTGAGGGGAAAATCAGGAAGTGTCCAAATAGTGGGCTCCACCAAAATTTTTGACATCCCCTCCAATGATTTCTGCTCTCTGAGTAATCAAAGCATAGCGGATATCCTAAATACCTAAATATATGGTTGAGTAATTAATAGTTCACAACTTCACAGAGGTTCAGCATCCTCTATGTCGAAAAATTTCTAATTGCTAATGCAACGAAACAAAACTTCAACTCAATGCATTCTAATGTGGGAGGATGCCAATCACCATAGAAATCTTCTGATTTGCAAAGGGCTTATTTCGAACGACTTACATAAGAAAATAAATTGACGAGGATACAGAATAGAATGTTTTGGTCACAAAGATGGCAAGTTCCAAGGAATTTTCTTTCATTAAAAAAAAAAACATGAGTAGTAAGTAAGCAATTACTTACCGAAGAAGGGAAGGAGAAATGCAACACAGACAGAAGAGATGACAAGCACTGTCCTCAGAAGAATATAACACCACAAACTACTAGAAACTCCATCAGGAAGCAGCTCTTCTATGCTTTTTGCCAATGGGTTCATCAACAGGGCATATGTGTGTAGTGTTAGGGAAGCAAATAAGAAAAAGGAATTGAAATTAATTCGACAGCCAATCAAATTAAGCTCATTATTTCACATTCCTGAATTTAGAGGGGACTGTAAAAAGGATATTTTGTGAACGGATTGATAACCTGTCCAAGGAAAAAGAATGCAAAAAATGAAGTACCAACACCACTAATAGAATATAAACCACCGAAAAGTTAACCCAACCCCCAAGTAATAAAGGAATTAATCAAACAATTCAGGGTTTGATGCTTACAGTGGTCCACACTGCAACTTTTGAAGCAACCGCCTGTGATGGCATGTTTAAAGTTATTTGAGACAATGTGTCTTGACCAAACATGAGAAAGCCCATAGCTGCAACACCCCCATATATTACAACACACAAAAGAAAACTGCAAAACGGGATAGTGTAAGATGTTGGAAAAATTAACATAAATGCATAATGCTTTTACAAAATCAAGGTCCCTTACCATATTACAAGGGCCTCGCTGAATTTTGTTTTATCAGCCATTGCTTGGTAAATATTTGGGAATACAGAATGCCCAGAATAGCAAAAGCCGTATACACCAATGGCAAAAGGAATTCCATTCCATTTCACGATTTGAGCTGATTGATGGAATCCAATCCCATCCACCGTACCAAGAAAAAGCACACAAAGAACAATCACAATTGTTGCAAGGACACCACCAGCTGCACATTGAATAAAAAAACTTTAGACAAAAGGCTTATGAAATTATTGAATGTGTTAAATAATCAACAGTGAGAAGTCACTTCTATAGTAGTCAAAACCACCTGAAAGATATGATATCACACGAAGATCCCTTAACCAAACAGTCGGTAAAACAATAAGTGCAGTGAGAACCCCAAAGAAGTGCATAGAGTCCACCTTAAACCCAGCCCAATCCAATGATGCTTCAGGAAATAGCCTGCTAAGATTATCTCCTTCCAAAATGATAAATTCCACACAATATGACTGTATTCACGAAAAATAAATGTGAGGACTCAGGTAGAGAACCGAATATGGACCAAGCAACCAGTAAATCAGAACAGTGCTTCACTTACATATAACTCTGCATACAAAATAATCTGCACCAAGAGCCAAGAGAGAGATTGTATCAGCAAAGACTTTACGTTTCATACAAACCAAAAATCTATCAACAAGAAAAACTCTGCATATGCAGCATTCACACTCATATATAATCATTTTTCAAAATTATTTGGAAAAAGGGAGGAGGAGGACGTGGTGGCTATAACCTTGTAAGATGTCTGCAACATTGTGATGTACTTACTTCCTTTCAATCTTGTGATGGTTCAAAATTGTAAATCACAATGCCATACTATGTCTATAATTATATACGAAAATGGTTTCTGGTCAAGGAAAACCAACATATGTAACGTGCATCAAACAGTTTCAACAAACCTAAAGAGGCCACACAGAAAATATTGGCCCTGATCAATGATACCCTTAAAAGTTCTCCAACACCAGCTAGCCCATGATTAGGTCCTGAGAAAGAAAACAGTTGCTACAAGTTGAAGCTAGATCAACTTACAGATACAAAAAGGCGTCCATATTTTCCAAATGCTGCTTCTCCCATATCAGGGTAGGTTATGATGCCTTCTTTACTCTCAAAGCAATGTCTCATGAGAGAAGCAGTGTAGCAACATACAACTGCAAAAATAACAAGCACTGCCAAGCTTGCCCAGCCAGCTTCTTTCACTGTGTAAGGCGTAGAAAGAAGCCCAACCCCGGCCATTACATTTACCCCTGTTACACAATAGCATACGAAGTTGCACTTATCTCCAACCAACCCACGTAAGGAAAAGTGCTGAATATAACAGAAAAAATGTTGAATACAAGAAAATGTAAATGACAGCGCTTCATTCTTCAAATTTCAACCAGGGATATTTAAGGAAGATTAAACTCATCTTTTTCTGGTAATACCGAGATCTCCAAGACTATATCAGAACACTAGATAACAACGAATCAACCGAATAAGATCAGAAACCATTTTCTATCTTGTTAGATCTTTTTTGCATCTATTGTTGATGTCAAATTTCAGGTCCATTATCTTTAAACCATTTACTTACAATAATGTATAACCAACAGAATATCTAGAAGTATTATGATTATAAACTGCGATGACATTGCTTACCATTGAATATAGTTTGAGTGAAGCTACATCCATGGCCAACAGGAAGTTCTCCAGTGAGTTTCTCATGTAATGAGGCTTTGTCTGACCATAACGACTGTGTTCTGGAGTTTCCGTCCAAGTCTTCTTTCTGAGGGATTTTTTCATATTCAGGCAGAAAAGGAGCCTTCGTATTGGAGTCCAACTTATTCTTTGAACCAATATCACTGTTTGAATATCTAACGCTCGATGAACGTCGAACCAACCCAAAATTTGGAGATGCAGCGATTGTGTATGTATCAGTTGTCTCCCTGCCAAGAAGACAAACAATCAACAGAGTTGCAGAAAGCTGCGAAGCAGTACATCTTATATCGCACCTCCTCACATTTATTCCCTCTCCTGGTGATAAGGGGAGATCCAAATATCAAGAGAAATGGAGGAAAACACTTCCCTACTATCCTATTTTTCATTTCTAATACATCTTTTTATCCATATTGAACATGAGATATGAGAAATCTCATTCCTCCCCCCAGACTTGGCAACTGATCTCTTTACTAGCAACTAGCAATTTTCGCCTTCTAATTATCACTACTACTAGACTTCAGCACCACAAATACCATTTTCCACCCAATGATCTTATTCACCTACAAAACATATATCAACCAAGCATTTATACATCACCAGAAAAGAGACATCTACTTTGAGACTAGAATTTCATCTCCAAGAGTCAAATTAGCCCCAGTAAGACTCAGAAAGCAAAACCTTTCTATTCACGGTACTACTTGATAAAGCTTTTCTTAAACCAAAAAGGGAAAGTATAGCAGTCATTTTCACCCAAAAAAAAGGTACCTTTTCAAGTGAAAAGTTGAATTTTGTTTTCTTTTGTCCACATTCAATCATATCTTCTAAGCTTAATTGCATAAAGTGTAGCACGCATATACACCTATATATATATAGGTAAATGCTACTAAAATTGAAGTATCTCTATCCAGCTCATCGTTGATTGCCCATTATTTGAAAGAAAAACGAGCATAAAATTGTATACACAGATACACAGTGCACAAACTTATTTTCTTTTCTGTTTCTCAGCAACCAAACAGTGCACACACTTAAGTAGAGAGGCAAGAAAATAGTAGATGGAGCTAACTTGTAACTCTGGGGCCACTGCTTAGAATAGAAAGACGAAGAACTAGGCGATCTATGATGACCGTCTTCATCATCAGTATCGGTGTCAAAATCTTTGTTATCTTCTATATCATTATCGTCATCCTCGTCTTTCTCCAAGAAGAACTCTGTTTCGTTACCCATAGGTGTCATGGCAAGCTCAAAACCAAAACCACAAAAAATTGTGGGTGGGGTGAACACACAGAGAGAGAGAGAGAGAGAGAAGTTTCTATAGAACAAGACGACAGAGCAGACAGGTAGGATTGAGTATGAAATGTTTGTTCAACAGTTATTCGAAATCTCTAGAGAACGCGCCAACGGAAAGCTCGTTAATGATTATCTGTTCCTCTTTATTTTCTTCTAATTTAATTCTTTCCCTATTTTTGGACATAATAAATGATTGGAGAAAAATTAATTGTACCATTAGGAAAGCTCCAACAAGATTCAAAAAGTTACAGATGAAAAGTCTGCCAACATCTGCGTTCTGTTTGATAGGAATTATAGAGCGTAGAAAGGACGAAAAGGAAGATGGATATATTTTTTATTTTTTAAGAAAAAATAATAATAATGATACATTTTTTTTCTTTTATATTTGGTTAGATAGATGAAAAATCAAAATGACTGATTTATTTATTTTTTGTTAAGATTAGGGGTGATAATCGAGTCTTATTATATCATATTCGTGTTAAGTTATTATGAATTTGTGTCGAACATTAGTCAAATCTAACTCAACTTATTTAACTAATTGTATCGGGTCGTGTCGAGTTGCGAGTTGACCTGTTTATTTTCGTATCATGTTCGTATTCGTATTGACCCACATAAACTTTAAATAAAAAATTTAACGCTAATATTCTATTTTCACTTAATTGAATCCATGTTAATATTTTTTCTATAAACTAAAAATTAACTTAAATAAATATAATAATAATAAGTAAAAATATCTTTTTTTATATAATAATTATGTCATTATTTAATAAATAATTACAAATAATTAACATTTTATATCTATAATACTATTTAAACATGTTAATTTCGTGTTATCATACAAACGAAAAAATAGAGAAAGTATTTATCTTTAAATAAACGGGTTAATGGTGTCAATTTTGAGTTTGACTGATTGAATTAAATATGTGTATTTTATATTTCTTGTTCACGTGTCAAGTCATTTTCAAGTTCGTGTCGAGTTATAATTAAGTTCGTGTCATAAAATTTGTCTCTAGTTCGAGTCGTATAATCGTGTTGAGTCAAAAATTTATACCCTTAGTTAAGATAGAAAAAATATTTTTTTTAATTTAAAAAAAAAATTATTTTTTATTTTTTTATTTTTTTATTTTTAAATTTATTTAAAAAAATAATATAAATACATATTTTATCATTGTATTTTTATATGAAATTAATATATACATAATATATATATATATAAAGATATATAGACAAATAAGATATATTTCAACACAAAATATTTAATTTTTTATTCACTTTTCTTTCAATTTTAAAGTGATTGATTTTGATGAGTTTGAAAGAAAGTTAATCTATCTACTTTTTTATCCTTCTTATTGTTCTTTCTTACCGAACATGATATTTTATTTATCGCTCGTATTTTTTATTATTTTAATTTTCTATCTTTTTATTTTATTATCGTACCAAACGGATACCAAAGGTCGATTGGGGAAAAAATCGTACTTGTGCCAATCCTGGTAATCACCTATGCCTCACCCAACTGACTCATGGTTGGCGACCATAATATGGGGTTATTCGTTATTTGAAAATCAAAAGACCTTTAAAATTAAATTAGTGGCCTAAACTTGGAGAGAAAGGACTTGAGACTAGAGTTGCCAAAATATAATTCCACACGAAATTAAAGAGTTTTAGTCTGTCATTAAGTCACCTGTTTTGTAAATAAGTGAATTCGACACCACACAATTAATAAACGAATCGGGTATGGATGAAATAAATCAAAAAAAATATTCTATACGACTCGTTTAGATACTAATTGTATACAATTTATACACGACATAAATTCAATATAATTTAATTTATTAGACATAAATTAATAAACGAACAGAATATGTAAGGAATACTTTTTAATATAAAATCACTAAGACTCGGATATAAACCAGTCTCACCAAAAATGATTGACAGCCCCTGCTTGAAACCCCTCATTCCAGAGGAGTCCACGCTCCTAATAAAAAAAAAAAGAGTCTAGTCGTCCCCACCCTCCACAATAATTGATTCTCAAACCATAAAAAAGAGCTTAGAGAAACACTTAAAGGTGCACAACTCTCTTCCTAAAACCTACCATTTAACTTTGATCAGTTATTGACTTGAGCATAGTAGGGTAACTCCCAAAGCTCCCCCCTCCTGTTTTTTCAGGTTTGTCAGTCATTGAAAGCCTTATTTGGGGGCTCGGAGAGTTGATTCAGATTGTCGGAAAAGTTACGTGAAAGTGAATAGAGTCCCTATTTTCGCATGATGTTACACATCACTATTACCAAACATGGGTTGGACAAAAAATCAAAGCTTTTTCATGAAAAATTGAACATGTGGGTTGTTTAGTAAGTTTCGCTATTTAAGAAAAGGAGTAAAAGAAGCACGTGGGTTCCATAGATTGACATCAAAATATTTGTAATTTTTACAATATTGTCTTTCATCCAATGAAGTATTTGATTTTATGTAAAGACACATTAATAATTCTAATTCTAATCTCAATCCACCCATTTGAATATCACCCCTAGATGGGTTTCGCTCAATCCCACAAACCAAACCGACCCTAAATTCAACCGGTTGGGGTAGGATTGGATTCATCCAAAACACTTTCTCATTGTTTCAACACTGGTGAGAAGGTTCCATCTTATTTAGTTCCATAAGCATTCCTTACTTGCATAAAAAAGCCTCTCCCATAAACTTTCTTGTATTTTCATTTAAGTTAATTAAAGCTTGACAAAATCCTTGCTTGATTCTTAAGAAAGGACATGGACATAACAATATACTCTTCCCTCTTAGCAAGTTACCACAGATCTGATAGAAGGTATAAAGCTCCTTTCACCTTTGTATACCCCAATCATCTTCTCCAAACATTGCCAAGAGGTGAAAGATATGGGCCAATCCCTGAAGAAACAAGGTCCTGGTACTCTCTCTCTCTCTCTCTCTCTCTCCCTCCCTCCCTCCCTCCTTGGTTAGGATCCTTCTCTAATTATGAAAGAAATTGAGGATTCTCCAATTATCTTTTAATGTAGAAGGTGTTTTCACTTCGACAAATTCAATTTGCTTTTAATTTGAAAATACAAAATGCTTCTTGAATACAATCAAATTTGTTGAAGTGAACAGGTCATCACTATTAAAAAAAAATTAGAGAGGAGTCAAACACTAGGCGTACACTACTACATGCATGTTTTTAGGAGCTAGATGGTTTTTTTGTTTTAAAGGGTCATTGCTAATAGTGCATACAAATTTTGGGTCAACAACAATAAGGTTGTATGTTTGAATCTAAGAAACTCATTTTTTGTGAATAATAACAAAATTTCAAGCTCATAACACGATTCATTCCTCTCAAGTCCCTTGCTTAACAAAAATCAAACCGGATAATAAAATGGTAGCTTTTAGATATTTGAAACCAAGAAAATGGGCTTCTTGCTCATGAAACAGACGTAGCCTAACGTCAAATGGTAATTTAAGTGATAATATGAATGAACTATAAATTCAGACGACCTGAGTTTGCATACTGACAATCCCTCCCTCATGAACACCCTAGTCTCAACGTGGATGGTCTGTCTTTGATCGAACCGAGAAAAAAATTAGTCGAAATACACGTAAACTGGCCTGATTATCTCTACCACGTTCAACCAAAAAAAAAAAAGGAAACTGATGTAGCCTTGTCATTTCTGTGCAGGAAGTGAAGAAAAGAAGGATAAGGAAATTGGGCCCATAATTGAAAAATGCTACGATTCACACTTTGCTGACCCAAATAAGGATTGGAATTCAGCTGACTTCTACCATGCAGTATGCCAGACGGTCGAGTACTTATATCTTCTTTTTCATGCTTTCCACTTCAGCTAATTAGGGTAGCTGCTTATCATATCTGCTGCTAAGTAGGGATGCCACTTTTTGACAAAACTACTAAATAGTGGAAACGAACCCGACACGAAATTAATAGAATTAAAAAAATTCAAAATGTTATTTTTAAATAATTCAAGTAATAATAAAGACGATCTGTAAATTCAGACGTTATAGACAACTTATTGTGGTCAAGTCATGAGAAATTTATCCTTCATCAATATCTTAATTCCGACATGAGTGATTTACCTTTAATTAAACTGGATAGGGAATTAGTCAAGATACGTGTATGTTGGCCTCGACACCCCTGATCATTGATATAAAAGACATATTATTGCAAATGTTAATGTGACCGACGATCCCATATTATCATTGGTCGATGCCCGGTTTACCTGGTTGTGTTACCCGAACACGACCCCATGTAAAACTTCGGATTCTTTATATATTTAACATATCATATTTTGGATGTGACTGGACGCGTTTAATTAGTTATTTGATCATCTTTGAAATAATTATTATTTAACACAAACCTAAATAACACGACATTAGAGCATTGCCACCGTTACCTAGCTATAAGAAAGATCATATTGATTAATTCAGCTGCTTTGTGTCCTTTTGACAGAGAACTCAACAAAAAGCTCGGTAGCACCCAGTTTCGTGTGCCTAAGCCTGCCACATTGGAGCATGCTTTCGAAGTAAGCATTCTGTTCAGAATTCAGATGCAACTTCTATAACTTGTTAAAGTAATTAGATGTGTCAAATTTCACATGAACTCATCAAAGATTCAACAATTTAAGCCCAAAGCCCAATTTTATCACACGATTGCTCGAGTAGCACTAAATCACGTTATGTCTTTTTAAAATATGAAAACTAAACAAAACGAGACGAATAATACGTATCTCTCTTAAATTCACATTATATTCGATTTGAATCTTNCCAAAGCCCAATTTTATCACATGATTGCTCGAGTAGCACTAAATCACGTTATGTCTTTTTAAAATATGAAAACTAAACAAAACGAGACGAATACATGTAGTATGTCGATAAATTATGACTCTTATATCATTTTATTCATCGACTATTGAATTTAACACATAACACAACTAATCATTAAAATTATCAATTTTTTTACAACTTATTTAAATTTGATTTTTCGTAGACTGTTATTTTTTCGACAAAAATAATCCACAGAATTGCCTTGAATGCTTAATGGTACAATATATAAGATGGCCACAATTTAAGGGGGTGAGGTATAATTGTGAAAACTTGGGAGGGTCATATAAAGTGGAATCAAACATGGTTCCGTGTTTTGCTCAAAAAAAAAAAAAACATGGTTCCGTGGAAAAATAGGGGCGATTGCTCTGCGTCCCTAAAAATAATTTTTAAAAAATATTTCCGAGACGAAAATTTTAGTTGGTTAGGTGGTTTTAAAAATAATTTTATAAAATAAAAAATAATAAAACATGTTATATAAAATTATTTTAATATATTAAACTAGATAAAATAAAATAAAAAAGAAAAATTAGTCATTCATTTAACTGTATTGGCGCAACTTCGCCGAAGTAATTTCAGAACTGAAATTGAACCCAGATCTGAAAACCCCACTTGCCGGAGAAGAAAACCCTGAACCCAGATCTGAAAACCCACTTGCCGGAGTAATCTCAGATCTGAAATTGAACCTAAGATCTAAAACCCAGATCTGAAAGGACGAAGAAGAAGACGATATCCTCGTTGCAAAAGACGATATCGTCGTCGGAGAAGTGGATAGCGTCGCCTTTCGCCGAAGTGGAGAGGTCGCCTGATTTTGCCGGAGTGAGAGAGAAATAAAGAGAGAGAAAGAGTCTGGGAAGGAAAGACCAGCAAGAAAAAAAAAAATTTAACCATGCCATGTTTTGCTGCTAAGGAGATTTGAAGAGGAGATCCCATTAATGAAGAATGGGGGTGTCTCCGTGTTCTCGCGTTTTCCTTCATTTGGCTGTAAAACACAGAAAACAAGTGGCTTGTTTTCTGTTTTTGTGTTTTAATTTTATTTTTTTTTAATTTTGAGAATAAAAATATTAAACAAACAAGTTTTAAGTGTTTTAAAAATTTAAAAAACAAAAAATTATTTTATAAATGATAACCAAATATAGTCAGGGTTTTTCATACATTGTACCTGAAAGATTTTAAAATTTTATTTTGTACCTTAAAAAATTAAATTTTTCATATTCAACACTTAATCTATCAAAAATGTTGTATTATGACTCTTTTGTTAACTTCCGTTTCCGTCAAAAGACAACTCATTGACACTGAAGGAAAAACTAACGGAAAACTAACAAAATGATCATATTATAACACTTTTGATACATTGAAGGTATATTATAACACTTTTGATACATTGAAGGTATAATATGAAAAATTTAATTTTTGAGGGTATAAAGTGAGAATTTTAAAATCGTTCATGCGTAATTCGCCCAAAAAAATATCAAAGCTTATTAATGTGCCAACCCAAAATATACTTTCTAACTCCGCCCCGGCATGACGTTGGTGTTTTCCATGGTGTGTTGGCATTTGCAGACTCACCACCAAGGCAAAGGGAAGTCATTGACGAAAGAAGAATTTCAGAAGATCCTTCAGGATGTGATTTTTCATACGGGAGTCACCGGAATCGGAGCGAAAGATATACTGTTCTTCCTGTTTGGCATTCCAGTTACAGCACTATTTATCAAGCAACGACTGATTCCTAGAGCCATTCCTAATGAAATCTTCATTCCTGCTGTCACTTCTGCTTCTGTTTTCCTTCTTGCGAAACTTAACAAGATATGACTTCTCTACCTCGTCATGCACTGCAACTGAACTGCCTTTGCTTCTTCTGGTGTACTTTGCTCAGTGTAATAGCCATGATTAATTTACCTATCAAGATTTCTTGTTTATTAACCTGAACTGGAGACAACCCCCCCCCCCCCCCCCCCCCCCCCCCC
>CAUOFW020010501.1:294174-385636 GCA_963454935.2 Ilex paraguariensis | reverse complement strand
CCCCCCCCCCCCCCCCCTCTCTCCCCCTTCTCTCCTTTCGGGTTAGGATTGTTGAACGATCTGAAAAACTCGAGCTTGAGTTGATTTTCACTCATTCAAGTTGCAGAATGAATCAAAACAAGATCCAAAAAACTCCAGCCCGACTTGATTGTGACTCATTCAAGTTGCTAAATGAAGTTTGCAATGTTATCTAAATACCATGGGCCACCCCGTGCAGTACACGAAATTTGCAATGAGCCCCCACCGTCACCCCCCTAATCCCACCCCCACCACCCCCTTATGAGAAAAATAATTACTAATGTACTAAATTGATAGTTCAAAAAACTTGGAATTAAAGTAACTAACAAACAGAAAAAATTTCAAATACAAAATAATTATCCAAAAGTTGGCCCACGTAGAAGAATTCAATTAGAAAGGGCCAATACATTACTATTAAATAATTTAAAATTAAGAAAAAATAGAATTTAGAGAGAGAATTTCTCAAACACTCCCCTAAATTGATTCTTATATATATATATATATATATATATAGAGAGAGAGAGAGAGAGATTCCAAATTATAAAGGACCAGACAGATTGGCAATCCCATACAAATAGAACTTACTTTTAAGCAAGCATCAATGAAAAGAGGAACAAAACCATGTGCCAAAAAAAAACATGTGCCTTCTGAGACAGAGGAAAGCTGAATTGAAGTTTTTGTCACTCACACAAAGCTCAATAATATTTGGAACACAAGACAGACAACTTCCCAAGTCCAAATGACAAAGTAGAACATCACAATAGCAATTAGTCTATAAAGAGGCTGAAATACTCTTCATGTGCGTACGTAATCGCACATTTATTTCCACCCAACAGCCACATTTAATTCCCCACAATAACCTAATCTTTTCCAACATAGTTTTTTAAAACTTCCACCTCATAAACCTTGAAGGCAGAACATGGAAAACTGCCATCATAACAATATCTAACTTTAACATACAACTGCAAGAAACTGCAGAACATGGCGAGTAAGGCAACCACTAAAGATTCCTCTTCTGACAGATACCTTTTGTCAGTCAAGTAGAATTGCTAGTACTTTTGTGACTCTGTCTAACTCCATCCAGCTTCATATATTTGCCCATGGTACACCTCCAGAATCTCCGTATGGTTTACTTCCAATCCATCCAACCAAACAGGGTATTTGACCTCAGAGAATTCTCATTTCCTGCAATGTCGATTCATCCAGTGTCGGCACAAGCTGTTTACTTGACAAGGAAACTCAATTAGAACAATAATGAACATGAATGCCCTGATATTAAAGTAGAAGTGTCAGAGAGCAGCCTAAAACAACCGTTACTCACACCTGTCACTACATAAAATTGCCATACTCGGCAAAGTTGATTATATTAAAAAAAATGTGCATAACGCTCAAAATTTAGAAAATATAAATAATGGGATGTACCATTCCTGAAATTCAAGCAGAATAATCAATCCCTGCACAAAAGTTGTCACCGACTCGCTGAAACAATAATAATTAGACCTCCCTAAGCCATAGGCGTGTAATTAAACCACCAATGATAAATCATACGGTTTGCCTACACATTTTTCAAGATTCCGAGGATGCCAACATTACAAATGCATGAACTATTGTAACAAACAGTTGAACAACTGCTATCCTTCATAATTTTATTTTTTTTTTAAAATAAAACCAAAAAGCATATTGTAACAAAACAACCAAAAGCAATTAAAAACCAGATAAAATTATACACCCCAATCTCCCAAAAACACCAACAAAACCCTCACAAGGGAACATAGCCTTCCCCGAAACCAGTAAAAAGGGAAAATATTTGGAATGAACAAGAAGATCAACCCACATCCTCATTAGTGATCACTTAACATCAAATCATATCACAAAAACAGCACCAAGGAGGCTCAACCCATGTACATATGCATATACAAGTAACAAAAAGGAGCTAAATACAGAAATCAACAGCTAAATAGAAAAGACATCTGCAGCTTAATGTTTTTGGCCTTGCATCCTATCGGAAAAGGATTGAAACATAGGCACAAAGTAACCTGTTACTTCTGTAAACACATAACTCGTTACTCAAGTTACTACATAACAGGATCACTATCCTCTTTCATAGTTGCATCTTTTTTCAAGGTTTGGCCACTAATTTAAACCACTGGAACAACCGAGTGACGACTAATAAATTAGATAATTTAGCATCCCATACACACACACACAAAGATGGGCAAAATTGATTAGATATAAAGCGAGAAAGACCTGTTCAACTGCAAGTGCCTGCAACACTGCAAGACCATCCATGCTCGAACAAAAACTTAATAACATTGGCCACACTCCAAATACGATGGTTGAACTGGTTGCACCAGGCCATCAGACGCTCGCCACAGTGAATTCTTCAAAACCTTAATGCAAGATGTAACACCACAACTTAGTAAGAAAAGCAGTGACAAGTCTTGCGACAAACATGAGTCACCTATGTACGAGACATAGTTGTAACAACTCGAAAACAGAGAAAAAGTTTATATCAAACTAAACAGAGGAGCAAGGAAAATCTATGGCTTACCATCTATCAGCCATAATCATCTCACACAAAGAAACGGCCTTCCCAGTGAGACTGCCCTTGATAGTGCTGTGGCAGCGCAGCAGACTGCTGATTACCTTTCTGAACTTGCTGCTGCCGCTCCAGGTACAGTTTCAGGTCCTCAGAAAACTGATAAGGCTGCAGGTCTCTCTGGTTTTCTGTTTGTACTTGCAATGCCGAAATTTGTTTCCCAGGGAAGGGAAAGCTTACCATCCCCATCGAGCTATTGCTTTTGCTCACAGGGTGGTATGTCTCCACTGAGTGATTAATGGGATTGTTATATCCAACACTTTGAGTAGATGATGGCAACTGATATCCATCTAGCCAGCTATAATCATCCATTTGTGGATTTTCATTCTTCAAAGTTATACCAGACAATAATTCATCCACGACTTTGGGAGGAGTAGAGCCAAACCCAGGTGGGGGACCAAAGTGTCTAACAGGTCGACTCACAGGATTTTTCTTTAAGCCTGCTGAAATAGCAGGCAAAGGCTTGAAAGACAAGCTATCCACACCAGCTCCTGAACTAACAACTGAATCAAACTTTGATGACACAACAGTTTCTGGCGCCAGAAGAGATTGACCATTGCTAGCAGCGACATTGGCAGACCGAGGAAAGGGAACACAAAAAGAAGCAGGCGGGAAAACTCCTATATGACCTTGCAACTCAGGTTTCAAAGGAAGGCCATTCTCCAAGAAATGTAAATTGCCCAATCCATTCACAATGGAACCTTCTTGTTCTATCCGCCACTTTGAAGTAGTGGGCTGGATTGGTTGCAAAGACTGGGCTGTGACATTAGAGACAGGCGCAGGTGGCCACACATCTGTATTAAAAGGATCCTGCACAAGGAAACCTTCATTTGAGTTGGAGAAGGTTCCAACTTCATTTCCCAGATCAACTTTGGAAGCACTAACACCAGATGCAAGAGATTCAGATGAAGTCATATTTGAAGCGATCCCATTACTACCATGCTTTTCATTCAAAGATGGCTTGAAAACAATCACCTCATCCTCTTCTTCACCTTCTAGATACAACTCAGCCTTTGGCTTCAAGATCCCCAGTCTCATTTGATTCTCAACTGGATTCTCTGGCATAACACCATCTAATATGGGAGTTTCCAACGAGCTGGTGAACAAATAATCATCAGAAATCTGAGGCTCAATACCAATCACAAATCTCTTCGACTTTGTATCAAAATGAATTCCTTGTTGACCAGTGTGCACTACATTAACAAGAGCCTTTCCAGCTGCTATAATCCTCTGAATACGGGCTTTTTTCTCCTTATTGCCACCGTCACTCCCCAAAGAATGCTTTCTTGAAAAATCAAGAATGAGTTGGGCAGGGAGCAGAGGAAGAAATCCCCGCAATTCAACGTCCTCGGGTAATGCAAGCCGATTGGCAGTCTCACCTTCATCATAACTGCTCATATTGAAAAAACATGTTTCATCTCCATCCTCATCAACAGCCATGAACCCACTCAACAGGAGCTTGTTGAAAAACAAAATGCAATGGTTCCAAAAGAATGATCTAGCACTAGATTGTTTCTCCTCCAGCTCCCGGCCAAGTGCAATGTCTTGACGACAGGCCAACCACTCAACAAAAACCATAATGCCAGGTAATAGATAGCTTTCTGAAGGATCATTCAACTGGATGCATCTCTCAATCACATGCCCCATAAGCTCAAAAATAGTAGTAAATGCATTCTGAAGCAGAACTGTGCGTTGCAAAATTTCAGCATATGACTGATTTTCAGTTTCTCTATTCACATTGTGAATGGTGAATATGAGGATTGCTATCAGCCTAACAATCACCAGTCCACACTCAGCAGTGTCAGAACCTAAATTGTACTCCTCTTCTGGCCCAGAAGAAAGAAGCTCAAGCAAATCACTTTTAACCAAAGAGAAAACTTCCCCAAATGTCTCCAAGCTGGTAAAAGGTAGAAAATACAAAGTGTCAATACATTATTGAGATGTGGCTGCAATATTTTAACAGAAGTCATTGTTGCGGGGTTATACCTTGTTCGTGTGAACAGGATGCCATTTAGTCGGACAAAACAAATGTTGAAGGCTTTAAAAATTTCAGGTATACCAGATGTTTTTTCCTTGACAAGACTTGCTTCTACTCCATTATCTTTTGCAGGAAGCCTTGTTTCACCTTTCCCTCGTCCTTTCCCAGTCATCTTCACAGGTGCCTTCTTAGCAGAGGAAGCTTTGACATCACCAAGTAGCTGCGAGTAACTCTGACGATTCTGCCAAAAAAGTCACATTGTAATCAATTTCGTTCACAATCTCATGCACATAGTTCAATCAAAACCACCTACTTCATGTGTTGCTTTTTCTCATGTTTATCAATCATAGTTACATGAAAAATCTGATTCTGCAGATCTATATTCCACAGTCTATATTTATCGAATGCTTTTCACCTCAGCTAAGGGCTTATCCTATCTTCTTTTTCCACACCCGGAAAAAAAAAAAAATTCTGCCTGCAATATATCCTATATACCTTTTCAATGGCTTCCTTGAAACAAACCCACAATGAACTAATTCATCTTTGTCCGAATTGAACACAGCAGGATATAAGGCAAATCATTTCTACTCAGGTACACTTAAAAAAGACCCCTCTACTACAGACACCAACCCTGCACATAACTTGCTGTAATTCGTGCATCATAACAGCTTAACTTATAATTTTCAAGTGTTAAATTGAATCCTGATGCAGTTTCAGAATAAGTTAAATATAAGAGCCCGACCATGGATAAATGCTGAATAGCAAAATCATATGGTCAGCCGACTCAGGTGACCAAGCTTAAATAATTATCAGCTGGCTCACTTCAAATTTCACTCTGGAAAAAACCACAAGACAGTTAACTTTCCCCTCTACCACATAGATATCCCAAGTCAAAACAACACCTCGTTGGTAGCACAACCACCGTGAAGGCAAAAATAGCAATTAGGTGCACATATCAGCCACTTTAGAGGTGATAGCAGATTTTCAAGGGAGGTGATCACACCTGTGGAAAAATGACAACAAAAGGCTTGACGTGAACTTAAAAAACATCTAGATCCTTGACAAGGTGACTGTTAGGCAATCTCCAATGTTGTCTCAAGCTCACTTAGATTTAAGTAAAAAGCTTGATTTGGTATAAACTACTCCGATGGATAAACCCAAATTTACACTCAAACATTTTAAATTTTTTTGATATTGTCCTAATAGCTCATTTTAAACGCTTCTCCTTCTTTCCCTCCAACATCTCTTTTCATTTTAATTATCCCTTCACTCTCAAATCTCCTTCTCCCTCTTTTTTTTTTTCACATTAAACGAATATCATATTCAATTTTTCTGTCATGTTACTTTTTATCTTTTTTTAAAAGTTAAAAAAATACATAATACTTGACTGTTAAGTTCTAAAATAACAAAATTCAATCTAAACTTAACAAATTATATTGCTGGTGAATGATTTGAGTTTATCAAAGTTAAGTTTTTTGAACTCATCAATGAGTTTAAAAATAAATTGAAAAATAAGAAAGATAAAAATAGAGTAGAGAGATACATAAAAGAGGGTGAAATATGATTGTTAGGTCTTTAAAAGAGAGTGAAATATGGCCACCGAAGATATAAGTGTCCTTCATTTGCTATGAGTTTGAGTAAAGGAAGGACTGTAGCTTTTTTTTTTTTTACGTGTTTTTACTCAACTTTAAATTTAGGGAGAATTACACCCAGACCTCCTAAGGTCTATTATTTAATCACTCAGACCCCCTAACATTTGAACGCACGTAACACTTAGACCCCTGTTGTAAATATATCCGTTAATAAATTACACCTAGACCTCCTTAAAGTTTGTACATATATAATACTTAGACTTCTTAAATTAAAAATATTATACTTAGACAAAAAATACTTCAATCAAAGATAGAATATCAAATATTTTAAATTTTACAACCAAAATTTATATTCTATTGTATCATTTATTAAAATAAAATCAAAAATAAAAATTCAATTTTTTCTTAAAAAATTGTAATTAGTATACAATTATACTATCTATTTGAATAAAACTAAAAAATCAAACAAGGGGTTTAAGTCATTCTTAATAGAATATTAATTTTACAACCAAAATGCATGTTCTATTATGTCATTTATTTAAATAAAATCAAAAATAAAAATCTATTTTTTTTAAAAAAAACATAGTTAATATACAATTAAAATATCTAATAAAACTAAAAAATTAAACAAGGGATCAAATTGTAATTAACACAATATCTTTTACCTTCAATTAAGATAGTTTGATATTGTAATTTAATCGTTTAAACGACCAAATTAAATTCCAATAGACAATATAATTGTATACTAATTACGATTTTTTTTAAAAAAATTGAATTTGAATTTTTTATTTTATTTCAATAAATGATTCAATAGAACATGAATTTTAATTGTAAATTTTAAAATATTTAATATTCTATCTTTGATTTAAGTATTTTTGGTCTACATATAACATTTTAAATTTAAGAAGTCTAAATAATATATGATTACAAACTTCAGGGAATCTGAATGTAATTTATTAATGGATATATTTACAACAGGGGTCTAAGTGTTACGCGCGTACAAACTTTAAGAGGTCTGAGTGTAATAGTTCAAATGTCAGGGGGTCTGAATAAGTAAGTGACAGGGGGTGTGAGTGTAATTCTCCCTTAAATTTAAATCAAGATTTGAGTAAGGGTTGGAAATGCAAAGACTTCCAACTCAAAACCAACCAACAATAAATGGAATGTCCCTAAACCTAGAAACCAAACTTGGGGTCTCTAATTCTTATTCTCCACTTTCTACACGGCCTGTTCTCGCCCAAACTCAGCTGAACAGACAGAAAAACATATTTTGTAAGGGAGTCCACCGACCACCTAAGGCCAAATCATTAAATATTATATCAGAGGCATTCAACTCCAAATCAGTTGGTATATATTGTTGAATGGCCACTCAGCAGTATAGGCCAACGTTACGTGGCCCTAACTTTTCTCTTCATATTGACTGACTTGCCACCAGTCATTAATGGACTTCAATCTTTCACTATTCAGCGCTCGCCTGTGTACCATGTACACGGATATGGGTATGGAATTTCACCAAACTCATAATCAGGTCAGGGAAATAAGTAAGCATACCTGCTTATACTCCCCAGATCTGACTTAAAAGAGTATTTAATGCAGGTCAAGTCATTCTGCTATGCAATTGTGCAAACTACTGGAGTTGATATTGGATTAACGTAAAATGAAAACAGTTAACATGTCAAAATCCATTCTTCAAGCAGTAATATACTATAGAACCCTAGCTTTCCCAAGGGAACCAAGCAGCCAACTCAACCACTTGGTTCACAAGTAATTACATACCAAAAGATCAAATTTCCAAAGTTCACATTCACATTATATGTAATCAATGCATCTAACACATCTATTTTTCACTGTGAAGATTATATTTACAGACTAAAAATTAACTCCGAAAATTTTTACTCGAGAAAGCAAAAGGCAAAGGAGATTCTCCCCACAAAAAAATGTTGTCATGTTTACCTTCTCAAATGCAATGATCAAGTTGTCCCTTGCAGTAGTAAAAGGATTATCAACTGCCAGGCTTCGAAAATATCGGTAGACTGCTACCAGTTCATCCCCTGAATAAGATGCCAGTATTGCAAGCTGAATTTACATAGAGGATAAGTCCACAACAGAGATATATCGCAATTAACAGCAAAAGAAATTGGAGCGAACAGTAAGTGAAAACCATAATATAAATGCACCACAAGAAAACACCTGATGATGAGGGTTGCCACTGGAAGGCCAAAGTGAAGATGCTTGCATATAATAACTGGATGCTGCAGCAAAATCCCGGGTTTTGGAATCACCTTCCCCATATATGCCTTTATAACGGGCAAGATCCCCAAGGTAAATCAAACAGCGGTGACAGGAAATCAAACCTTTCTTCACGTCAGCAGATTTATTTCCATCTTTAGATAATGCAATATAACTCTCTGGACTATCTGCAACATACCCAAGTGGTAGACTATACTTTGCCCTAATTTTCACCATCAAATCATGATAAAATCCAGTTGCCTCGGATAGAAATGTCTTAAACTGGGAACGCAGTTTTGTGACTCGATCAGGCCCTTGTCGCGTGGGACCTTTCCCATTCTGCGCAGATGATCCTGCTGATGATAGAGCAGCATTGAAGTGTGCACGTAGCTCCTCGATTCTTTTATAATGCAACTGCCACAAAGCATATTCTATTTCATTTTGTTCAGAGAAAGCATGATCCTCTAGAAGGATAGCTTCATAATTTTCTCGCATCTGTTGCCATGCATTGGGATCTGAGGGAATTCTAGCTTGTGCCGCTTTCCGACGCCTATTCTCCAACTCAACATTCTATAATGAAAGAAGACTGTCAGACAGTAGGTCTTGAAACAGTGAGAGAATGATAATACTTTGACTTCTAATTTCTTTTTCAAATGAGCACTCCTATAGCACAATTTACCTTGTTCTAAAATCTAAGCCTAGAAGCACGTAATTTTAACTCCCACTTGTACAAAACAGGCCAAGATTATTATACACATGGGAGTACACGTATTGGGCTCATACATATTGCTCAATAACAAAAAAGTGTACCTTGTTCTCAACATCCATTTATTTGAATAGAGAAAATTAATAGGGTAAATCAAAGGCATACCTTGTTGTAAAGTCGTTGAACACGTTCCCTCAGCAATTGATCCGAACTATTACTCATCGGAATAATCATTATCCATCAAACAAGTTCGAGAAAATTGAACTCCAACAGATGCAACTCCAGTCGTAACATAAAACATTTAATCTAGGAGAAAAATTAACACAACAAGGCAACTAAATCAGATGACAAACACTAAAATGAACCTAAGACACAACATATGGACACACATGCACACAAGCAGACAAATAAATATACAAGATTGCGGTCTACTTAAATAACATTACTAAACGGCATGTATCCAACAGAAATACAAGAATCATCTACCATGTCATGATTAACACTTTGAATTGTTTAACCATTTCTTAGTAAAAACTATTGAAACCCGGGGTTCCCCTCATAAAGACAATATTCTGCAACAGACAGGTTACTCTGTTGCTATTGGAAACAACAATGCATTGAACATTGACCATTCTTGGAAAAGGAGCAGCAGACCATGCTTAGTCACAAAAATTACAGCATGTAGTGAATCCATATCCCTTCTCCTATTAGAACAATCAGCGAAGGCAAAAGTATCGATTAAAATTCCATAAAAAATGCCCCAATCAACTAAATTAATATGGCAATCACTAATAGCCACCTTCAAAGCAAAATGCCTTGCGCAATCATGTACCGTGGTATCTAGGTTTAGAAATAGCATATCCACCTCCTTCAGTACTTACAGCACTAATATATTTAAGATTGGAAGGGATGCAGTGACTTAAAGAATCCTCTTGTGCCATTTATCTTGTGTGATGCTTCACATAATTTTAGAGTGAACATTAATATTTTCATATAGCCTATTATTTCAATGTTAAAATCTAAACTCTGAGTTTGTCACCAACCAGAGTACCCCAGCAAATAAAGTAAAATACAAGGACATATAAAACAGGAACAATTGGTTCAATCAGCAGGTCATATTGCAAATGTTTTACACAAGACTTATTTAAAACTAAGGTTTACTTTGGGGAGATAACTTGGGAGAGACAATTCAAAAAACCAATCTAAACCAACATTAGCGTGTCATAGCTACCTTCATCTCCCCTAATTGCACTGAACATTCATTCCCACATTCCTCAGGTAAAACCACATAGGGTCAGAACTCAGAAATTTAAGAGATAGAATACAAAGTCAACCATTTTACATAGATAATTTGCATACTACTTACAAGAACTCAAGTCAATACTATTACTGCTTACCATTGACCTCCTACCATTTAGCCCCTTAACTAAACTTCCCACTTCTAACCAATCGCACAAAAATTAGCTGATTGAAACCAATAGATTCCAACAAAATTGCAAGCAACCACATTAGAGTCTGAACACAACCCTAAAATTGCTTATGCTCAAAATTTCAGCCATCAGAATCAGTCAGCTTCATAACACAATTCTAACAATTATGCGAGCACACACAAGGTTACCTATCGTAGGTTGATTTGATACTAGTATGCACACACGACACAATACTTTCTTTGATATACGGTGCAATATAGATAGACTTAGTTGGGGTACACTATTCTGGGTTGTGGTTCTCTTTGGAACCCTTATCTGGAAAATTAAATTGCTTTCACTATACATAAAGCTATATATAATTATAAATCCATATACAGATAATCAATTAATATCTATTTAATATTTGTGACCAGAACTTCAAAACAAATTGTAATTCATGACAATATATCAACTAATAGCTATAATAATGTATAAACCCTAATCACAACAAATCAAATAAAAGTTTAAAGAACAGCAAAATTAAGACAAAAAGTACCAGTTAGGGTTGCAATTTGAGATTAGAGTTTCAATTTAGAGTTCCTTATATTTGGACAATCTACATGAGAAACTCACCCATTTTTGGGGTCAGGAGTCCCATATCCAATATCCCTGAACATATACACGCACATACCTTCCTCTCCCCCCCCCCCTCTTTCCCTTTTCTCTTTCTTTGTGAGTGACTGAGGTTATGAATCCCCTCTCTTTCGAGGTTTGTTTGTGTTGTTTAAGGGTGGATTTTCTTTTTCAATTGTGTAGACTCAAAACTCTTCTGTTTTCAAGAAGTAGGAACGGCACTCAAAACCCATTCCTCCCAAGTCCCAACCCCCAGCTTTATCTCTCTCCCCATTCATGTCTGGGTGCGTGTGTGCACAAGAGAATGAGAGGTTTAAGATAGAGTCTATCATGATGATAAAAAATACAGTACAGCATCCTGTATTTGAAGAAATAAATAATGATGCCTAGAAATAAAAAATCCACATCCTGTATTTGAAGAAAAAAATAATGATGCCTAGAAATAAAAAATCCACTTCGAATACAACATTCTAATAACGGATTAAACCCATAGCTTCCTAGATGATTTAGATTTAATAACAATACGACCAAGAAACTGTGTGATTGTGAGAGAGAAAAAATAAATAAATAAGTTGAAAAAACAGAATGCAAAATTATGTAGACCCCCAAAAGTCAACTTCAAATTTCCAAGAAAGGTAAAAAAAAAAACAAGTTCTTGCTTCACGCCTTTGAATTTCAAAATTGAAGCAGCACGGTGATCCTCTCTTATCTCTCTCAAAAATCCCCAAATTACATAAGAAACGATTTCCACGACAAATTGATATATAGATCAAGCAATTAGAACCGCCAATCGATCGATCAATCAACAAGGAACTGATCGGACCCAACGAATCCACGACTCATAAATCTATCCTAAATGCAATCAACAAATATTCATAAAAAAAAATACCGGTTGAAATTCAAAGGGGCTACCTATATCGAACCCCAGATCTGCGGAGATCTCGTCGCCCACCGTCTGTAAGACCAACTACTTCGACTTTTTGCGATCGGGAAAAAGGGGAGGAAGGGAAAGGGGAAGAACTTGCAGAGAGAGAGAGAGAGAGGAGAGTCTTGAGAGGGTTGGGCTTAGAAATTTAGGCCCCTTTGATGGAAAGCACTTGAATGTTATCGGCAGGTTCTGTTTTCTTGGGGGGTCTTGTGTCGGTATTGCTGTGGTCCTTTGGTCTTAAGGCGGCTTACGACCCCAACAACAACAACATCAACAAAAGTATGACCGACTCATAAATCATGTCTAACTATTTTGGGTTACTCGTAAATTAAACTTTCAAAGATTCTACAAATTTTAATATGTACTCTTAAACGAATAAATTTATATTAATATATACTTGTTAAGCTAACAGCCGTCTAATTTATCGGTTAAAATTAAATAGATAAATTATTCAATATTGTCTATATTCATGTTTGATATGCGCAGGATATATGACTATTATGATAATATATCTATATAATAAAACAGGAGTGTATTTANAGCTTCCTAGATGATTTAGATTTAATAACAATACGACCAAGAAACTGTGTGATTGTGAGAGAGAAAAAATAAATAAATAAGTTGAAAAAACAGAATGCAAAATTATGTAGACCCCCAAAAGTCAACTTCAAATTTCCAAGAAAGGTAAAAAAAAAAACAAGTTCTTGCTTCACGCCTTTGAATTTCAAAATTGAAGCAGCACGGTGATCCTCTCTTATCTCTCTCAAAAATCCCCAAATTACATAAGAAACGATTTCCACGACAAATTGATATATAGATCAAGCAGTTAGAACCGCCAATCGATCGATCGATCAATCAACAAGGAACTGATCGGACCCAACGAATCCACGACACATAAATCTATCCTCAATGCAATCAACAAATATTCATAAAAAAAAATACCGGTTGAAATTCAAAGGGGCTACCTATATCGAACCCCAGATCTGCGGAGATCTCGTCGCCCACCGTCTGTAAGACCAACTACTTCGACTTTTTGCGATCGGGAAAAAGGGGAGGAAGGGAAAGGGGAAGAACTTGCAGAGAGAGAGAGAGAGAGGAGAGTCTTGAGAGGGTTGGGCTTAGAAATTTAGGCCCCTTTGATGGAGAGCACTTGAATGTTATCGGCAGGTTCTGTTTTCTTGGGGGGTCTTGTGTCGGTATTGCTGTGGTCCTTTGGTCTTAAGGCGGCTTACGACCCCAACAACAACAACATCAACAAAAGTATGACCGACTCATAAATCATGTCTAACTATTTTGGGTTACTCGTAAATTAAACTTTCAAAGATTCTACAAATTTTAATATGTACTCTTAAACGAATAAATTTATATTAATATATACTTGTTAAGCTAACAGCCGTCTAATTTATCGGTTAAAATTAAATAGATAAATTATTCAATATTGTCTATATTCATGTTTGATATGCGCAGGATATATGACTATTATGATAATATATCTATATAATAAAACAGGAGTGTATTTAAATTTTGTCTTAATCATATTTTCTCCCTCAAAAACATCATCAATCACTTACATCATCTATCATCATTTTGTCAGACTCAAACGTCAAATCGCATCACTTATTTCTATCATATGTTTAATCATTTATATATTTCTTCCCTAAAACATCACATCTCTCATTTTTATCATATATTTAATCATTTAATATATGATTAATTTGTAGTTAATATATTTTGAAAAAAATTAATATAATAGGATCGATTTTTTAGTCGTTCGAATTTTATATTTTATTGTGCATTCAGGCACGGGTTATGATTAGTATTAAAATATTATATCAATTTTTATATACAAAAATTATTCAAGTGCAACGCGCGTAGTACATTGCTAGTTTATATAATAAGATAGCTCGCAACTTTATTTTATCTCTTACATATTTTCCCTCCTAAAAACATCACATTATTCATTTCTATTACATGTCCAATTATTTTAATATTTGATTAATTTATAGTTGAATCTAATTTTTATTTCAAATATTATCCATACGCAATAGTATAAGTATGTTGAGAAATTTTATCGAATTTCATATTTTAAAATATTATCTATATAATAAGATAGATCACAATTTGAATTTTATCCCTTACATGTATTCTCCCTTAAAAATATCACATCACTCATTTCTATCAANGGCGGCTTACGACCCCAACAACAACAACATCAACAAAGGTATGACCGACTCATAAATCATGTCTAACTATTTTGGGTTACTCGTAAATTAAACTTTCAAAGATTCTACAAATTTTAATATGTACTCTTAAACGTATAAATTTATATTAATATACACTTGTTAAGCTCACAACCATCCAATTTATCAGCTAAAATTAAATAGATAAATTATACTTAAACCACTTCACGTTTGTTACTTAATCACCTAGGACCTGTTTGGTATACTTTTTGGAAGTGGTTTGAATTAGTTTGTTCAAACTCGGGTTTTACCCAAAGATAAGATTCAACATTCAATATTGTTTATATTCATGTTTGATATGTGCAGGATATATGACTATTATGATAATATATCTATATCTATATAATAAAACAGGAGTGTGTTTGAATTTTGTCTTAATCATATTTTCTCCCTCAAAAACATCATCAATCACTTACATCATCTATCATCATTTTGTCAGACTCAAACGTCAAATCGCATCACTTATTTCTATCATATGTTTAATCATTTATATATTTCTTCCCTAAAACATCACATCTCTCATTTTTATCATATATTTAATCATTTAATATATGATTAATTTGTAGTTAATATATTTTGAAAAAAATTAATATAATAGGATCGATTTTTTAGTCGTTCGAATTTTATATTTTATTGTGCATTCAGGCACGGGTTATGATTAGTATTAAAATATTATATCAATTTTTATATACAAAAATTATTCAAGTGCAACGCGCGTAGTACATTGCTAGTTTATATAATAAGATAGCTCGCAACTTTATTTTATCTCTTACATATTTTCCCTCCTAAAAACATCACATTATTCATTTCTATTACATGTCCAATTATTTTAATATTTGATTAATTTATAGTTGAATCTAATTTTTATTTCAAATATTATCCATACGCAATAGTATAAGTATGTTGAGAAATTTTATCGAATTTCATATTTTAAAATATTATCTATATAATAAGATAGATCACAATTTGAATTTTATCCCTTACATGTATTCTCCCTTAAAAATATCACATCACTCATTTCTATCAAATATCCAATTATTTTAATATTTGATTAATTTGTAGTTGAATATAATTTTTATTTCAAAACATTATCCATACACAATAATATACATATATTGAAAATTTTTATTGAATTACATATTTTGAAAAATTATTATTTAATATAGTTGGATAAATTTTTTGGACGTTCAAATTTTATGTTTTATCGTGCTTTCAGACACGGGTTATGACTTGTTTATATATAAACGACTATTGTGCCTCTTAACCAACTTATATATACGAGATATATAATTAAACCCATTAACCCACATATGAAACTCACCCCCCTTTGTGTTTCAGGAAACTCATGTATGTGGGTTTCATAACCGAGTCTGGTTTCAAACGTTAAACTAAATACATAATTGTCAAACATGGGTTTAATCCCTAAGGATCCAAAATCCCCCCAAACCCACATATCAAACATGCCCATGGGGTGGGTGTGTTTGGATAATCAGCAAGGATAGGAATGAATTAGATTTGTTGTATCTTAACTCATCCCACTCAAAGTCATTCAGGCACTTAATTATATGGATTATGTATACCATCCAACCCAAAATGCAAGGAACAATTGAATTGGGTAGACTCTACTTGACTTTTGTAGATATTTATCATTATACCCATTGATGAACTAGACATGTATAGTAGTCATCACCGCCACCGCCACATAAAAAACGCCACCACTGCCACAACAGAACCACCATTGCCACAATAGAAACGCCACCACAACAAAAACACCACCGCCACCACAACATAAACGCCACCACCACCACAATAGAAACATTCACCACAAAAACACCCACTACCACTGCCACCACAATAGAAACACTCATCACCACCTCCACAAAATGACTCAAATCTAAAAGACAGAGAGAAGAATTAGGGTTTCAAAATCATCCACCATCGTGGTGGTGCAAATGACTGTGAACGGTTGAGATTAGGGGGTGGTGCTGGTGAAGATCTCTTCTTCATTCGGTCTACTCCAGAACCCAAACCCATCCCAAGAAAAATGCTAGGCTTTGCCTTCGTCGCCTTCACAAAGCGAGAANTTAGTATTAAAATATTATATCAATTTTTATATACAAAAATTATTCAAGTGCAACGCGTG
Source organism: Ilex paraguariensis (assembly GCA_963454935.2). Classification (NCBI taxonomy): domain Eukaryota; kingdom Viridiplantae; phylum Streptophyta; class Magnoliopsida; order Aquifoliales; family Aquifoliaceae; genus Ilex; species Ilex paraguariensis. The sequence continues at coordinate 369,161 of CAUOFW020010501.1, read as the reverse complement.
TAGTACATTGCTAGTCTATATAATAAGATGGCTCACAACTTTATTTTATCTCTTACATATTTTTCCTCCTAAAAACATCACATTATTCATTTATATTACATGTCCAATTATTTTAATATTTGATTAATTTATAGTTGAATCTAATTTTTATTTCAAATATTATCCATACACAATAGTATAAGTATGTTGAGAAATTTTATTGATTTTCGTATTTTAAAATATTATCTATATAATAAGATAGATCACAGTTTGAATTGTATCCCTTACATGTATTCTCCCTTAAAAATATCACATCACTCATTTCTATCAGANTCCCCCCCCCCCCCTCTTTCCCTTTTCTCTTTCTTTGTGAGTGACTGAGGTTATGAATCCCCTCTCTTTCGAGGTTTGTTTGTGTTGTTTAAGGGTGGATTTTCTTTTTCAATTGTGTAGACTCAAAACTCTTCTGTTTTCAAGAAGTAGGAACGGCACTCAAAACCCATTCCTCCCAAGTCCCAACCCCCAGCTTTATCTCTCTCCCCATTCATGTCTGGGTGCGTGTGTGCACAAGAGAATGAGAGGTTTAAGATAGAGTCTATCATGATGATAAAAAATACAGTACAGCATCCTGTATTTGAAGAAATAAATAATGATGCCTAGAAATAAAAAATCCACATCCTGTATTTGAAGAAAAAAATAATGATGCCTAGAAATAAAAAATCCACTTCGAATACAACATTCTAATAACGGATTAAACCCATAGCTTCCTAGATGATTTAGATTTAATAACAATACGACCAAGAAACTGTGTGATTGTGAGAGAGAAAAAATAAATAAATAAGTTGAAAAAACAGAATGCAAAATTATGTAGACCCCCAAAAGTCAACTTCAAATTTCCAAGAAAGGTAAAAAAAAAAACAAGTTCTTGCTTCACGCCTTTGAATTTCAAAATTGAAGCAGCACGGTGATCCTCTCTTATCTCTCTCAAAAATCCCCAAATTACATAAGAAACGATTTCCACGACAAATTGATATATAGATCAAGCAGTTAGAACCGCCAATCGATCGATCGATCAATCAACAAGGAACTGATCGGACCCAACGAATCCACGACTCATAAATCTATCCTAAATGCAATCAACAAATATTCATAAAAAAAAATACCGGTTGAAATTCAAAGGGGCTACCTATATCGAACCCCAGATCTGCGGAGATCTCGTCGCCCACCGTCTGTAAGACCAACTACTTCGACTTTTTGCGATCGGGAAAAAGGGGAGGAAGGGAAAGGGGAAGAACTTGCACAGAGAGAGAGAGAGGAGAGTCTTGAGAGGGTTGGGCTTAGAAATTTAGGCCCCTTTGATGGAAAGCACTTGAATGTTATCGGCAGGTTCTGTTTTCTTGGGGGGTCTTGTGTCGGTATTGCTGTGGTCCTTTGGTCTTAAGGCGGCTTACGACCCCAACAACAACAACATCAACAAAGGTATGACCGACTCATAAATCATGTCTAACTATTTTGGGTTACTCGTAAATTAAACTTTCAAAGATTCTACAAATTTTAATATGTACTCTTAAACGTATAAATTTATATTAATATACACTTGTTAAGCTCACAACCATCCAATTTATCAGCTAAAATTAAATAGATAAATTATACTTAAACCACTTCACGTTTGTTACTTAATCACCTAGGACCTGTTTGGTATACTTTTTGGAAGTGGTTTGAATTAGTTTGTTCAAACTCGGGTTTTACCCAAAGATAAGATTCAACATTCAATATTGTTTATATTCATGTTTGATATGTGCAGGATATATGACTATTATGATAATATATCTATATCTATATAATAAAACAGGAGTGTGTTTGAATTTTGTCTTAATCATATTTTCTCCCTCAAAAACATCATCAATCACTTACATCATCTATCATCATTTTGTCAGACTCAAACGTCAAATCGCATCACTTATTTCTATCATATGTTTAATCATTTATATATTTCTTCCCTAAAAACATCACATCTCTCATTTTTATCATATATTTAATCATTTAATATATGATTAATTTGTAGTTAATATATTTTGAAAAAAATTAATATAATAGGATCGATTTTTTAGTCGTTCGAATTTTATATTTTATTGTGCATTCAGGCACGGGTTATGATTAGTATTAAAATATTATATCAATTTTTATATACAAAAATTATTCAAGTGCAACGCGTGTAGTACATTGCTAGTCTATATAATAAGATGGCTCACAACTTTATTTTATCTCTTACATATTTTTCCTCCTAAAAACATCACATTATTCATTTATATTACATGTCCAATTATTTTAATATTTGATTAATTTATAGTTGAATCTAATTTTTATTTCAAATATTATCCATACACAATAGTATAAGTATGTTGAGAAATTTTATTGATTTTCGTATTTTAAAATATTATCTATATAATAAGATAGATCACAGTTTGAATTGTATCCCTTACATGTATTCTCCCTTAAAAATATCACATCACTCATTTCTATCAGATATCCAATTATTTTAATATTTGATTAATTTGTAGTTGAATATAATTTTTATTTCAAAATATTATCCATACACAATAATATACATATATTGAAAAATTTTATTGAATTACATATTTTGAAAAATTATTATTTAATATAGTTGGATAAATTTTTTGGACGTTCAAATTTTTTGTTTTATCGTGCTTTCAGATACGGGTTATGACTTGTTTATATATAAACGACTATTGTGCCTCTTAACCAAGTTATATATACGAGATATATAATTAAACTCATTAACCCACATATGAAACTCACCCCCCTTTGTGTTTCAGGAAACTCAAGTATGTGGATTTCATAACCGAGCCTGGTTTCAAACGTTAAACTAAATACATAATTGTCAAACATGGGTTTAATCCCTAAGGATCCAAAATCCCCCCAAACCCACATATCAAACATGCCCATGGGGTGGGTGTGTTTGGATAATCAGCAAGGATAGGAATGAATTAGATTTGTTGTATCTTAACTCATCCCACTCAAAGTCATTCAGGCACTTAATTATATGGATTATGTATACCATCCAACCCAAAATGCAAGGAACAATTGAATTGGGTAGACTCTACTTGACTTTTGTAGATATTTATCATTATACCCATTGATGAACTAGACATGTATAGTAGTCATCACCGCCACCGCCACATAAAAAACGCCACCACTGCCACAACAGAACCACCATTGCCACAATAGAAACGCCACCACAACAAAAACACCACCGCCACCACAACATAAACGCCACCACCACCACAATAGAAACATTCACCACAAAAACACCCACTACCACTGCCACCACAATAGAAACACTCATCACCACCTCCACAAAATGACTCAAATCTAAAAGACAGAGAGAAGAATTAGGGTTTCAAAATCATCCACCATCGTGGTGGTGCAAATGACTGTGAACGGTTGAGATTAGGGGGTGGTGCTGGTGAAGATCTCTTCTTCATTCGGTCTACTCCAGAACCCAAACCCATCCCAAGAAAAATGCTAGGCTTTGCCTTCGTCGCCTTCACAAAGCGAGAAAGAGACGAGACAGACAGAGAGCAAGAGCGAGAGCCAAAGGTCTGGACTTTTTGTTACCTTTCACAAAGTGAGTGAAAGAGCTCTCAAGAGAGGAAGGTAGGTAAATGTCATTACCCCTTTTATAACCTGTCGGCTGGTATTGAAACCCATGGTAGAGGTGGGTTAATTTTAACCTATGTTGCAGGGTAAAAAAGCATTGTAACATCCAGGTCAAGTATAGACCCAGGATTTATATCCTAGCTCATTTTTGACTTCTCAAACAAATGTTTTGTGGGACCCACTGCCTAATTACCCTATCTTTATGGAGNATCCAATTATTTTAATATTTGATTAATTTGTAGTTGAATATAATTTTTATTTCAAAATATTATCCATACACAATAATATACATATATTGAAAAATTTTATTGAATTACATATTTTGAAAAATTATTATTTAATATAGTTGGATAAATTTTTTGGACGTTCAAATTTTTTGTTTTATCGTGCTTTCAGATACGGGTTATGACTTGTTTATATATAAACGACTATTGTGCCTCTTAACCAAGTTATATATACGAGATATATAATTAAACTCATTAACCCACATATGAAACTCACCCCCCTTTGTGTTTCAGGAAACTCAAGTATGTGGATTTCATAACCGAGCCTGGTTTCAAACGTTAAACTAAATACATAATTGTCAAACATGGGTTTAATCCCCNATATTTTTAAAGATTAAAATTTTTAATTTATACCCTTAAATATATAAATTTATATCAATATACGCTTGTTAAGCAAACAGTCATTCAATTTATAGTCTAAGATTAAATAGATAAATTATACTTAAATTTTTTCATATTTGANCTCAAAGTCATTCAGGCACTTAATTATATGGATTATGTATACCATCCAACCCAAAATGGAAGGAACAATTGAATTGGGTAGACTCTACTTGACTTTTGTAGATATTTACCATTATACCCATTGATGAACTAGACATGTATAGTAGTCATCACCGCCACCGCCACATAAAAAACGCCACCACTGCCACAACAGAACCACCATTGCCACAATAGAAACGCCACCACAACAGAAACACCACCGCCACCACAACATAAACGCCATCACCACCACAATAGAAACATTCACCACAAAAACACCCACTACCACTGCCACCACAATAGAAACACTCATCACCACCTCCACAAATGACTCAAATCTGAAAGACAGAGAGGAGAATTAGGGTTTCAAAATCATTCACCATCGTGGTGGTGCAAGTGACTGTGAACGGTTGAGATTAGGGGGTGGTGCTGGTGAAGATCTCTTCTTCATTCGGTCTACTCCGGAACCCAAACCCATCCCAAGAAAAATGCTAGGCTTGGCCTTCGTCGCCTTCACAAAGCGAGAGAGAGACGAGACAGACAGAGAGCAAGAGCGAGAGCCAAAGGTCTGGACTTTTTGTTACCTTTCACAAAGTGAGTGAAAGAGCTCTCAAGAGAGGAAGGTAGGTAAATGTCATTACCCCTTTTATAACCTGTCGGCTGGTATTGAAACCCATGGTAGAGGTGGGTTAATTTTAACCTATGTTGCAGGGTAAAAAAACATTGTAACATCCAGGTCAAGTATAGACCCAGGATTTATATCCTAGCTCAATTTTGACTTCTCAAACAAATGTTTTGTGGGACCCACTGCCTAATTACCCTATCTTTATGGAANTAGACTCTACTTGACTTTTGTAGATATTTATCATTATACCCATTGATGAACTAGACATGTATAGTAGTCATCACCGCCACCGCCACATAAAAAACGCCACCACTGCCACAACAGAACCACCATTGCCACAATAGAAACGCCACCACAACAAAAACACCACCGCCACCACAACATAAACGCCACCACCACCACAATAGAAACATTCACCACAAAAACACCCACTACCACTGCCACCACAATAGAAACACTCATCACCACCTCCACAAAATGACTCAAATCTAAAAGACAGAGAGAAGAATTAGGGTTTCAAAATCATCCACCATCGTGGTGGTGCAAATGACTGTGAACGGTTGAGATTAGGGGGTGGTGCTGGTGAAGATCTCTTCTTCATTCGGTCTACTCCAGAACCCAAACCCATCCCAAGAAAAATGCTAGGCTTTGCCTTCGTCGCCTTCACAAAGCGAGAGAGAGACGAGACAGACAGAGAGCAAGAGCGAGAGCCAAAGGTCTGGACTTTTTGTTACCTTTCACAAAGTGAGTGAAAGAGCTCTCAAGAGAGGAAGGTAGGTAAATGTCATTACCCCTTTTATAACCTGTCGGCTGGTATTGAAACCCATGGTAGAGGTGGGTTAATTTTAACCTATGTTGCAGGGTAAAAAAGCATTGTAACATCCAGGTCAAGTATAGACCCAGGATTTATATCCTAGCTCAATTTTGACTTCTCAAACAAATGTTTTGTGGGACCCACTGCCTAATTACCCTATCTTTATGGAGGTTAACCCACCTTAACCCATTACTCAAACACACTCCTAGAACCTCTCACATTTGAAATATTATACTTTCACCCTTAAGAATCCAAATATAAGTAAAAGTATTCCCTCAATTAGGAGAGCACTTCTAGATCAGTTTGACAAAGTTTTTCTTTGTATAGTCTCTCAATCCATTGTGACCCCAATGGAACAATTTTACTATAATATGTGAGGGATTACGATCCCAACAACATCAACAAAGGTATGACCGACTCATAAAACATGTCTAACTATTTTGGGTTAGTCGTAAATTAAACTCTGAAAGATTCTTCAAATTTTAATTTATATTTTTAAAGATTAAAATTTTTAATTTATACCCTTAAATATATAAATTTATATCAATATACACTTGTTAAGCAAACAGTCATTCAATTTATAGTCTAAGATTAAATAGATAAATTATACTTAAACTTTTTCATATTTGACACTTAATCACCTAAAACCTCTTACATTTGAAATATTATACTTTCACCCTTAAAAATCCGAATATAACTAAAAGTATTCCTTCAATTGGGAGAGCACTTCTAGATCCGTTTGACAAAGTTTTTCTTTGTATAGTCTCTCTATCATTTGCGACCCCAATGGAACAATTTTACTAGAATCTGTGAGAGATTTACTAATTTTGATGGATTTTGGTGTTATTTTCTATAATTTTGTAATTATTTAGCAGGTATGCAATTGGATATCTTGATTATCTATAAATTGTATTTTTCCTATTTATGATTCGACTTTAGTTTTTGATTTGTGTAGTCCATCTTTACATTGTGATTATTTTGTACTGAATACTAGGAATTTTGATTACTATTATATTTGGGTCTGATTGTTTTGTTATGTAATTGGAACAAGCTAAGATTAGTTTTTTGTGTTTATTGATTTTTTTTTATTTACTTTTTGTATTTGACTTATTTAATCTGCTTACTTTTTACATCTGCTCGTTGGACACCTAAGTCAATTTCTCCCTCTGATGTGATAAATACAAGTTCTTTCGCTTTCTCACACACACAAACAAAAATATGTTGTTACATATATGTAGACAAAGAAAGACATACCTAAACAAATACACTCAGTTATACATTGTGATTGTTTGTATTGAACGCCACATATATTAATTTCTCTATATTTGGATTTATTTATTTTATTTGATGCCTTTTTTTATTTTTTAATATTATTGTCTTTTACATCAGTTCATATTTCTTGAATCTCCTGATTGATTTGTGTGTAAAACTAGAAAGGGGTATCATGATTGTTGGTTAAAATGAAGCACAACAATCACGCCTATAACAATAATCAGAAAATGTAATGTTCAATACAAAATAATACAATGTAAAGATGGGCTACACAAAAGAGCTAAAGTCGAATTATAAATAGAAAAAAATAATTTATAGATAATCTGGAGATCCAATTGCAAACTTGCCAAATAATTGCAGGTTACTGGCAAAGAACACCAAAATCCATCAAAATGAGCAACCCCCCACATGTTCTAGTAAAATTGTTCTCTTTGTGGTCGCAAAGTATAGAGAGACTATACATAGAAGAACTCTGTTAAATCAATCAAGACGCGCTCTCCTCCGNACCAAAATCCATCAAAATGAGCAACCCCCCACATGTTCTAGTAAAATTGTTCTCTTTGTGGTCGCAAAGTATAGAGAGACTATACATAGAAGAACTCTGTTAAATCGATCAAGACGCGCTCTCCTCCGCTCCCTCTCTCTAAACCTCTTGTTGTGTCTCTACTGGTTCTTTAGGTTTTGGTTCATACTACAAATCAAGAATAGAAAGGCAATCCAACATGCACTCNAGATTAGTTTTTTGTGTTTATTGATTTTTTTTTATTTACTTTTTGTATTTGACTTATTTAATCTGCTTACTTTTTACATCTGCTCGTTGGACACCTAAGTCAATTTCTCCCTCTGATGTGATAAATACAAGTTCTTTCGCTTTCTCACACACACAAACAAAAATATGTTGTTACATATATGTAGACAAAGAAAGACATACCTAAACAAATACACTCAGTTATACATTGTGATTGTTTGTATTGAACGCCACATATATTAATTTCTCTATATTTGGATTTATTTATTTTATTTGATGCCTTTTTTTATTTTTTAATATTATTGTCTTTTACATCAGTTCATATTTCTTGAATCTCCTGATTGATTTGTGTGTTAAACTAGAAAGGGGTATTGTGATTGTTGGTTAAAATGAAGCACAACAATCACGCCTATAACAATAATCAGAAAATGTAATTTTCAATACAAAATAATACAATGTAAAGATGGGCTACACAAAAGAGCTAAAGTCGAATTATAAATAGAAAAAAATAATTTATAGATAATCTCGAGATCCAATTGCAAACTTGCCAAATAATTGCAGGTTACTGGCAAAGAACACCAAAATCCATCAAAATGAGCAACCCCCCACATGTTCTAGTAAAATTGTTCTCTTTGTGGTCGCAAAGTATAGAGAGACTATACATAGAAGAACTCTGTTAAATCGATCAAGACGCGCTCTCCTCCGCTCCCTCTCTCTAAACCTCTTGTTGTGTCTCTACTGGTTCTTTAGGTTTTGGTTCATACTACAAATCAAGAATAGAAAGGCAATCCAACATGCACTCTATCCCCCAGCTCCCTCTCTCTAAACGTCTCTATTTTTTTTCTCGAAAGTAAACCTATGTGTCTCTCTCTTCTAGTTCTTCAAGGTTATGCCACTATTATCACATTTTTCGAACCAACGGCTAGTCAGTCATACCCATCCTTGAAGGACCAACCCCCACCACTAGGGTTGTCCATGGGTCGGGTCGGGCTCGCCCCGCAAATTTTTTTTTGGGCCAGGCTCGGGTAATATAGGCCCAAGCCCGTACTCGGGCGAGTGACTGACCAGGCTTCGGGTAGGGGTAAGCTACCCGCAGCTCAGTCTGTCACCTATTAGGCGGGCTTTTGTTGGGCCTATTGGACGGGCTTTGTTGAGCGGGCCTCTTTTGGGCAGGCTTGTTGGGCCCTATTGAAAACATATACAATTTTATTTAATTTTTGTGTAAATTATATATTTAAATTAAAAGTATAGTCAAAATCAAATTTTACTTTTAAGATTATCAAAAATAAACAATTAAATTATTTTTTTCTTGTACATAATATTTAATAACATTTCTTTAACATGTTTGAAAAATTTTTGAATGGAGACTCACATTCAAAGTTTTGAAAAATTTGAACTAAACTCTCACCAACCAAAATTAAAGTCTCTTCTACCACCTACCATTCATTCAAGTCTCCAACTNTTAAATTATTTTTTTCTTGTACATAATATTTAATAACATTTCTTTAACATGTTTGAATAATTTTTGAATGGAGACTCACATTCAAAGTTTTGAAAAATTTGAACTTAACTCTCACCAACCAAAATTAAAGTCTCATCTACCACCTACCATTCATTCAAGTCTCCAACTTTTTTTTTTTTTTGAACAAAAGTCTCCACCTTTTAACATAAACATATACATTTGATCAAAAAAAAAAAACATATATGGGCGGGTATGGGCTTTGGGCGGGCTTCGAATATGTGGGCGGGTTATTGGTTAGGGTATTTGGGCGGGTTATTGGGTCGGGCTTCGATTTTCGGGCTGGGTAATGGGTTTAAGGGTAAACTCAAGCCCTATCTTAAAGGATATTGAGCTCGGGTGGGCCAACTATTGGGCCTATCGGGCTTCGGGCCTATTTTTTTGGGGACCCGTGGGTAACCCGGCCCATGGACACCCCTACCCACCACCTTCAAAATACCATGAATGAATTGAATTAGAAGATTAAAAACAAGATAAAACAAGCTATTTATAATTAGCTGCGCATCACTTAACAATTCACTCTTTACACCTACATCTTCTTAAAAAGAGTTTCATCGATACTTAAAATTGGGTACTCACAACTATTTTAAACTTTGCAAATTTTATTTTTTTTTACCTTCCTCAGACTATGTTAATGAAAAACAATAACTTAAAAGATTGAAACTATCCCCTCATTACGTATAATAATTCACTCTTTACACCAATCACCTCATATTCGTCGACACTTAAAATTGGATATTCACAACTGTTTTAAGCTTTGCAATTTTTTTTTTCTTCCTCAAACTATGTTACTAGCAAACAATAATTTGCAAGATTCAAACTAGCTTCTCAAGGTTCTTTTTTACTACCTTGCACTTTTCAATCTAGAGACTACGTTGATCATTGTAGTTGTATCTCTTCATCCACATAAAGAGTAATAACACAACTCTAATAATCATACTCAACTGATAAAAATGATTATCATTGAATTTATGGTTTTTTTTGTAATTTATCGGTAGTATTCCTTATATGAGTGTGNCATATATGGGCGGGTATGGGCTTTGGGCGGGCTTCGAATATGTGGGCGGGTTATTGGGCAGGGTATTTGGGCGGGTTATTGGGCCGGACTTCGATTTTCGGGCTGGGTAATGGGTTTAAGGGTAAACTCAAGCCCTATCTTAAAGGATATTGAGCTCGGGTGGGCCAACTATTGGGCCTATCGGGCTTCGGGCCTATTTTTTTGGGGACCCGTGGGTAACCCGGCCCATGGACACCCCTACCCACCACCTTCAAAATACCATGAATGAATTGAATTAGAAGATTAAAAACAAGATAAAACAAGCTATTTATAATTAGCTGCGCATCACTTAACAATTCACTCTTTACACCTACATCTTCTTAAAAAGAGTTTCATCGATACTTAAAATTGGGTACTCACAACTATTTTAAACTTTGCAAATTTTATTTTTTTTTACCTTCCTCAGACTATGTTAATGAAAAACAATAACTTAAAAGATTGAAACTATCCCCTCATTACGTATAATAATTCACTCTTTACACCAATCACCTCATATTCGTCGACACTTAAAATTGGATATTCACAACTGTTTTAAGCTTTGCAATTTTTTTTTTCTTCCTCAAACTATGTTACTAGCAAACAATAATTTGCAAGATTCAAACTAGCTTCTCAAGGTTCTTTTTTACTACCTTGCACTTTTCAATCTAGAGACTACGTTGATCATTGTAGTTGTATCTCTTCATCCACATAAAGAGTAATAACACAACTCTAATAATCATACTCAACTGATAAAAATGATTATCATTGAATTTATGGTTTTTTTGTAATTTATCGGTAGTATTCCTTATATGAGTGTTAGTAAATAATAACCACAAGGGTAAATCAATTAATATGGTAAATTACAATGATCTCACTTAATATTTGACAAAAATGCATGTCGTTTTAATGGGATTTAGGATTTTATGACAATAAAATATTAGAAATAAGACTTAATTGTACAAATACAAATATGATAGGACTTTATGATTTTTTTAGGTATAGAATAGAGAGATTATCGTAATTAACCTAACGTGTAGAAGGTCAATGTAAATATAATAGACCCTATTAACAAAGTTGAAGCTAGGGCCTAATTCAAAATTTGGCCGCTTAATTGCTTTACTTGCAAACTAAACAAGGCTTAATGGTCAATTGAGTCGGTGGAGCTCTCACTAACGCTTCAAGTACTTAGGTCAGTAGGGCTAGCCATAAAGGGTCCGTTTGGAAAGAGGGATGGAAAATTGGATAGATGGAAAATATATGAGAAAGATTTTCCATACCTAGAGGGAAGGAATATATTTTTCCTCATTTATGTTTGGTATGATGGATGAAAAATTGAAGAGATATATTTTTCTTTGTTTGGTATTGAATGAAAAATTTGCTGGAAAGAAAATATATATATATCAAATTTATCATTATACCCTCACATCTAAGTGGTAAATTTTTCTATAGTAGTTACTTTTTGTGATATTTAAAAATATTAAACATGTAAAGATGTACCCATAAATTATAAATAGCTATATAAATTATAGATTTACATCCAACTCTAATGTAATTCAATATTTAATTTTAGATTAAATTAAAAATTGAAAATAAATCCAATTGTAATGTAAATTTAGCAATTATAATGTAAATTAATACAATATTTTTACCCACAAAAAAAGTAACTATTAAAAAATTACCAAAAAGACAAAAAAAAAAGTATTGAATTACAGCCTATGTTGGCCCACATTTAAAGCCTATGTTGGCCTCTCAGAGACGTTTCGTCTACATCGGAGAAAGAGAGAGATATTGATCCAAAAAAAAAAGAAGAGAGAGAGATGGACGAATGGACAAAGATCATTGGAGAGAGAGAGATGGACGAATGGACAAAGATCATCGGAGAGAGAGAGAGAGGCTTCGTCTACATCGCTTCGTCTACATCTGAGAAGGCTACTATCAATGACTCTCAAGTCTCACCCTTTACTGTGGGTTACCCGATTGCACAATGGAAGAAGACTTCTTTGTCATGCCATGTGGATCGCTTCGTCTACATCCGAGAGGGCTATGATTTTTGACTTTTTTTTCTAATTATTCTTGGTATTTTTTGTTTTTTATGCATAGTAAAACTAAAGATTCATGTGGATTTCATGTTTTCTTCCTTTCTGTTTTGCTTTTGGTTTTTTCTTTTTATTGAGAATTTGGGGATTTGTGATGAAGATTGAACCATATCGGACCGATTTCGATGTTTTTTGTTTTTTTCTTTTTTACTGATGATGAAGACGACGTGAAGTCTTCTGTTTGTACACAGCGAATGGGTTTTGTCTGATGAAGAAGGGTAAAATAATCAATTTCCAAAAAATGCCATCTTCCCTCCATTTGGAAAAAGTTTTGTGGGCGCCAGGGATTCTCTTTCTCTTCCATTTTTCATTCCCTCCCATTTTCCTTCCAAACCAAACAATGGAAAGTGAAGCCTTCCCTCCCACTTTCCTTCCTCCATTTTCCATCCTCCCTATTTTCCCTCCAACCAAACAAGGGGAAAGACTTGCATTTAAGCCATGGATGGAGAAGGCTCTAGGTCTCCGTATGAGATCTATTCCTCTGATGACCACCATTGATGATCAAATTCTAAATTAAGCCATGGATGGAGAAGGCTCTAGGTCTCCGTACAAGATCTATTCTTCTGATGACCACCATTGATGATCAAATTCTAAAATACCCCCAGTTAAAACTCTTTAAATATTCAACCGTGAAATTTTAATCTGTTATCAGATAACTATTTAGGGTAGTATACATTTTTTATCCCTAAAATATGTGTAACGTGTCTCTTGCGTTCTCAATCTTTCAATTGTGTCTATTTTATGGGATCTACTCATCCAAGAAATAATATGCATTTGGGTTTTAATTTTTAAATTTCATTTAAATTATATAACATTGCTCTTTATGTGGTTAGATTCTTGTCACACGCTAACCACGTGGAACCTATAAATAGACAAACATTTGTAGGTACTATGTGATTGCCGTATGACCAAAATTGTCACTTATTTTCTGACGATGTTTGGATTAGACCACATAGAAACAAATTAGAGAACTTAGGGACCAAATAAACATTAAACATATACTTTAGAGACAAAAATTGTATTTTAGTAGCATTAAAACTACAAGAAAAGGAAAAATGGTAAATAACGCCATTTAGATGCGNAACAAATTAGAGAACTTAGGGACCAAATAAACATTAAACATATACTTTAGAGACAAAAATTGTATTTTATTAGCATTAAAACTACAAGAAAAGGAAAAATGGTAAATAACGCCATTTAAATGCAGTCGTTTGCCACTAATGCTGCTATTCTCGACTTCACTAACTCGTTTATATATATATATATATATATATATATATATATATATATATATATATATATATAGTTATCTTCAATTTGTTGAAGTCTTTTACTGTCTTTTGTTGATAATCCTAACTTACTTCTATCTTCAGGTAATTGAATTAGAGGTTTTTTCAATTATTTATTTGAAGATGATCTGATTTCATCAATTTTTGTTTCTATTTTATCCAGTTGTGTTACCAATTGTTATCAAACTTTGATTGGTAAAGTTATTTTGTTCAACAATTTTCTTTTCAGATTCACTAGTGGGAATCTTGAATGATGAGGCTAATACTTCAAAATTTTTGTAGCTAATTACTAAAGTTTCTGTTGGCGGATGACTCGAAGATACTATGGATGCATCTTCAGTTTTTCATTTGTGTTTTGTTACTACATTTACTTCTTTGTAATGGTTTTCTAAGTAATCAAAGAAATAGATTTCACATCTTATTTCTAGCATAAACTTAGTCCATTTTTTAATTATTCTTTCTCTTTTACTGTCACTATATTTTTGTTAAATTCTCGTCTTTTGGATTTGTTTTCCTTAGACTTGAATTCTTCAAGTTAACCATTAAGTTATATTTAAACAATCTTACTTATTGTAGTAATTAACTATAAACCCTTAAATTTTGTATTGGAATGGATCAAGTACCCAATTCCAAACAAACATGATTTAATCAAAAGGCTTAGTAACTCAATAATTTTTTAAAAATTTGATTTGAAAAGTGACTTCTGGCAGATTCAGATATCACCAAAAGTTAACCAAAAGATGGAAGCTAAAACAAAATCATCTCAAGTAAACACTATTAATCACACAGATGAACCAATTTCTAAAGATAACAAATATTCAGAAACTAGTTCATCAAAAAGTTCTACTGATTTTGAAATCAAAGAATTTAAAGAACAGTTTGATAATCAACATATTAATAAATTAACCTTTTCTAAAATAAACCCAACCAGTAGCTCAAAAAATTGGTATTCAAGATCAACACCACCTAATATTCAATTTGAAGAAAAGTATATTAGCAACTAGTTCTCAATACAATCCAATAAACTCTATGAACAGAACAAAGATGGATTAAGTGAACAATAAATACTTAACAAAATCAATCATATGTCAATGATTATTAATAATTATATTAACAATCTTGATAAGATAGAACCAGACATAGTTGACCTAATTGCCTCTGGTTTTACAGGAATGTTTAAAAATTTGTGAGATAACTACCTTAATCAAGAATCTAGAGATAGCATCAGATATGTTGTTTACCTAGATAATGAAAATATGTCAATTTTTTATGAAAGAATTGGAAGAGCAAAACCAGATAGGATTAACACTCTCATCTTCACAATAATCAAACATTTGTAGGAATAACTAGTAATATAGAAGCATGAGTACATGAATAGTTAAGTAATCTAAGATGTCCAACACTTAGTGATTTTAGATAGTACAAAAATGTATTTATCTCAAGAGAAATGGTAAGACCAGATTGTAATAAATCTTTCTGGAAAGAAAAATTTATTAATAGTTTGCCTAATCTCTTTGTCCAAAAGATTACCAGCAAAGTAAAAGTAGAAAAAATCCTCCTCTAAGGATTCCAGTAAGCAACCAAAGATGAAGTCATCTGAACTCATTGAGTTAGCATAGAAGTTTCTTCAACAAGCAGCTAGTTAAGGCAGTTCTCCTGCATCATCTCAGGCATCAATTAACCCTTCCATGGATCCCTTCCAAAATGCTCAAGATCCTTATGAAGGTTATGACGATAGTACTACCCCATGATTCTTATATTTATGTGTAATAGCTTCAATCACTACTTTCTTTACCCAAAGAGAGAAAAGTTGTCTATTACACATTCCGATAAGATCATTCAGCAACAAGGCTCATTTTCATCAGTAAAGTAGCCGACAGTCAGCAACCAATCTGCTTTTCCACCAAAAGTAGATTCTCAGCAAAAGCAGNTTTTGTTCTTTTTATCTTTCATGATTTTTTTGTAAGCTAAATTATAATAGATTTTAATATTTGATTTATACTTCATTTTGAACTCTAAAATATGGGGCATTTTTTATATGTGGGCTTAAAGCTCATACTTTTTGGGCTCTGTTATTGAATCGTCATGGAAGTCGTTGCTTTATGACCAGAGGCTCGTATACAGAAATTCTGACCATGTTTGGTTTGCATCTCGAAAAGTTATTTTGCCAATTGTTTTTGGTTTTTGGGTTTTGAAAATTGTGAATAAAAACTGAGTAGATTTAGAAAATAAGTTAGAATTATTTTATGTATTTTTTGAAACAACCTTTTTAGAATTTAGAAAACACCCCCACTATCACCACACTTTTACCACCTCCAACGCCACCACACTTCCACCACCACCACATTTTTGCAAAATGAATTTAAAATGTGTACTTAATGATAATTATTTGATAAAAAAAAGAGAGGATTTAATGGAATATAAGTCTGGATGAGATACTTAAAGTCAAATAATTTTTTAAAAAAGTATCCACACCAAAATTTTCATTTCTTATATTGGTCTGATAAAAATAGGGGAAAATTGGAAGGAGGTACACTAAATTGAAATTAATTGTAAAAAAATACACAGAAAAAAAATTTAGGGTAAAAAAATCCTTAATTTTGATACTTATCTGTTTCCAAGTACATAATTTGAAATTTTCATATTTTTTTCAGACCTTTATATTCTCTCTTGATCCATGTGTTTTTTTTTTGAAAAGCGATGTATTAAATATCCCCTAGTTTTATGAAAGAATTTAATATTTCGTATGTTTATATTCTCCCTTAATTCATGCGTATTTGTTTTTGGAAAGTGGTTTTGTTTTTAAATTATATTTAATATACCTTGATTCATGCGCATTTTTTTTGAAAAGTGATTTTGTTTTCAAATTATATTAATATTCAAACTCTATAACATTGTAATAATAATAGTGTAACAATAACAATGTAACAAAACATTTATACAAAATATTGTACTATTATATTTTATCAAACATATATTTTCATATACTTCTATTCAAAACAGTTCATCTATGTTTTAAATTTGTTTCTATACACACAAAACCACTTAACACTATTTTTGTTACAGTATATTATTACACTTCTTTGTTACAGTGTATTGTTACACTATTTTTGTTACACTATTGCTTAATGATTTTGCTACATTTTGTTACAGTGTAAATAATTTTATATTTCAAATTATATAAAAAAATAATTAACAAATTTTGAAATTTAAACAAAGTGATACATCCTAAAATAAACGGAATATTAAAGTTCTCCCACAAAATTATGAGATATTTAATGCATAAATATAATTTAAAAACAAAACCAATTTTCAAAAAAAAATACGCATGAATCAAGGTGCATTAGAGATTTCGAATTAAATGACCATAAATTTTAGCACTTAAGATAAATGCCTTGTTACAGTTTTTAGAATTTTTTTTTTAAATAGACATTTATATTTTTGTATCTCAGCTGTGTACTTTTTTTTCACAATATTTTGTTATGTATATTTTTTTTATAATTATGTCTGNATTTATATTTTTGTATCTCAGCTGTGTACTTTTTTTTCAAAATATTTTGTTATGTATATTTTTTTATAATTATGTCTAATTTGATGTATCGACTTCTAAAAAACCCGACATTATTGTCTCCCATTAGTGCACTTTCTTTCATCTGGAGTTTTTGGCTAGGCATCTTTGTGTTGGTTCAGTTGTTATGTCGGTTCACCTACTATTTGACGAAGCTTTTTGCTCACAATCAATTGGCATTTAGTGGAATGATTGTCCTTTATTTTTGTTTCTCCTTCTTTGAATCCTCTGCTTGAGTTGACCTTTCTTGGACACTCACGCATCTGAGCTTGAATCCAGAACATGGTTCAAGGTTGTGATAGTTATTATCAATTTGAAAGGCTCTGACATATTGGTTGTAGTATCGTGACATTCTATTGGACGATATGACCTAAAAAAAAAAATATTGAACATTACAAGAGATTTAGGTTATATCACGACATTATGGAATTTTATTATTTGATTTGATGACGATACCTCCGTAATTCGGGATTGATTAAGATTCAACTAGGATGACTCAGTCGAGTCGTGCGAGATCTGATGTTTATACGTATCGTGTAGGATATCACCTCAAAAGATGTCGAGTTATATTCAACTCGAATGACTCTTATTGATATCAGAGCCACAGTTCTATAATTAAAAGCATTTCCTATAATTTTTCTATCCCACTCAATTCTTTATTTTGTATTGTTAAGTCTTAAAAATACATTTTTTAATAAGTTATCGAAGTTGAAACAGAGAGTTTTATTCGACTCTATATATTTAAGGAATTAATCTTGCTCTACTTTACCATTACTGACTTAAAAATGATACATATACCTTTCCATTAAAAGTTATAGACAATAGAGACCGGTTTTCTTTTCAATTGAGCTCCATTTGAGTTGTTTGAAAATTTTGAATCTCTATTTTAAAGTTTCATCGATGCTCTCTATTTTTTTTTTTTAAAAGAAATGCTATCTAAAGTAAAGAATATTACTAAATATGCTCTAACATTTCAGATAGTTTAGACACATTCCCTTCTAACTTAGTGCAGGTTGTGGTGACGGAATTTGGATGGTGGAAGGGTAATAGGGTTGGTGGCAGCCGACGGTGGGGAGATGCAGAGGACGAAGGAGGGTGGAGATATGCAGTTGGGAAGAGGCTTTTGAGTTTTGAGGGGAGAGAGAGAGAGAGAGAGATAACTAGTTTTTTTTTTTCAATTTTGCCCTTTATTTTGTCTGTAAAATATCAAGAATGTCCTCGAAGAAATGCACATAACACACACATAGTAGTTTCCGTCTCTTTTTTTAAGGGCAGTTAGTGTCAAAGATCACATTGACTCAATGTTTGAACTTTGAAGATGAAATTGACAAAAATAAAATTTTAAGAATCAAAGTACAATCTATAATTTATAATATAAAATATGACAGATTTGAATAAGTCAATTCGATGGTCTGAAATAGACTCATTGAACAGCTACCAATATTTTTATAAAAATCATTTATATTACGTTATGCTTCCAGAAATAGATTAGCCCTACGGAGTGATAAACCTTAAAAGACTCTTAGTGCAATTTGACCTTTTTTTTTTTCATGCCCTCCCTTGTCTATCATTTTCCACCAAAGGTGATTGGCTTTTGAGGTGGCTAGTACTTCTGTGGTCGGCCTTCACCAATCGACTTACACTCGAATACTTATCTAGACAATAGTGATCAATTCATTCGAATAGTGATCAATTCATTACCTCATGCATGACTTCAAGATTGATTGTTAAATGTTTTTTAGCTACAAAACAATCTCTCTATGATTCTGACGTCGCATTTTACTATAATAATCAAGTCTAAAAAAATACAACATCTCTAATAAGTCGCCGAATTTAAAATAGAGCGTTCTATCTTACTTTATATATATTTAAAAAATTATTTTATTATTACTGAGTGAAAAATTATACAGATACCTTTTCATTAGAAGTTATAGACCATAGAGACGGTTTTTCTTCTCAGTTGAGAGACCCTTCCCTTCTCTCCGGATCAAATTTTGATACCTAATCAATTTAAATTTTTAATTTTTTACATTCTACTTATAAATTCGTCGAAAATTACAAAATTAGACCCCAGATGATTCAAAATAACTCACCTATCCTCAATTACAACAAATTACAATTGAATTGCAACTCAAAATTAATCAACTAATCACTTGCCTCCATCAAATACTTTTATCATTTATATTAGCTCACAATCTAAATAATATTAGTATATCCAAAACCGAATTTATGTGATATAACATATTGGAATTCAATTTTACTTTACCGAATTGAAAAAAAAAAAATATATATATATATATATATATATATATTTAACTAATCTAATTTAGATTAAATTCAAATGATATTCAGACTAATTAGCCTACCAAATCGTCTATGATAATAAAACAAAGTCTTTAGCTTGAGCTGCTTAAGCTATTCACTTAGAAAAATACAATAATGAGTTAGATTGTTTTTATCTGTCGATTTACATTACGATTTAATATTTTAATCTTTTAACGTTCTAACTACATTGACTCATTTAAATTTTATTTTTAACTATAATAATAAAATAGAGTTTCCTACTTAAACTCTTCACTTAAAAAAAAACATCGACCCAGATTTTTTAGATCTGTAAATTTTTAATTTTTTAACCACAATCACTTGTTTGAATTCTAACTTTTCAACATTTTAACTTGAATAACTCAACACACATATTATAAAAAAAAAAAAATTTTTGCACGGGACATACTAGGAAGTTCACATGGTGCATCGTGAGTGGTTGATATGATTTTTTTTTTTTTGTTTTGTCTGGTTTTAAAAAGACAGAGAAGAAAAGGCAAATGTATAAATGGTTCATCAACATTACATTTTGTCCATAACGTTCGC
This sequence comes from Ilex paraguariensis, assembly GCA_963454935.2. Lineage (NCBI taxonomy): Eukaryota > Viridiplantae > Streptophyta > Magnoliopsida > Aquifoliales > Aquifoliaceae > Ilex > Ilex paraguariensis. Next base: position 348,902 of record CAUOFW020010501.1, on the reverse strand, counting down.
CGCAGNAAAAAGACAGAGAAGAAAAGGCAAATGTATAAATGGTTCATCAACATTACATTTTGTCACAACCACAAAAAGATTCCTGTGTTTGATTTTCTCGTTATATAATCCTTGCTTTCGTATCTATGTCGCAGTTTGATCAAACGCATCTGTCACAATCGTTACCGGATCAAGCTTCTTCTATTTACATCAATTACCGGCTTTAACCGGTCATGTTCATAGAGAATAACTTTAAGCCTGTTTTGACAAAACTGGCAATTGCCAATAAGCCAATGGCCCATGACAAAGAAACCAAATCACTCTCACTCTCTCTCTCTCTCCATAATTTTGTTGCAAGACAAAATAGTTAAGGCTAATGTCATTTTGTCACCCCACAAAATTTTCAAATTTGCACTTCACTTTTTGCTGATAAAAAATTTTGGAAAATAATATTTAAATTTAATTTGGAGGCCTATTGAATTATTTTTAATAGATTAAAGATGAACTTTAACTCCAAATAATAAATCAAGTGGTAATATGGATGAACTGTAAACGCAGACGTCCTGAATTCAAATCTTAGCAACTATTTGAAATAAGGTTATTAAAATCTTATCCATTAGAAATACCTTAATTCTGATGTGGATGACTTATATTTGACCGGACCAAAGAGATTATTAAACAATATACCTTGACTAATCTCCTCATCGGTCTTGTCAAAGGCAGACCATTATCGTTGGGACTAGGGTATTTGATGATGCACAATCAAATCAATCGAATATGTGATATAAAACAATTAATAATAAGAGATAAAAGATTAGGTGGTTGGGTCTAAGTGACCGAACCATTAAATGCGATAACGGTGGCCAAAGAATTCTATTAGAAAGAGAGTACAAAATAGTAGGAGGGAGAGAGAGCAAGAGTACACTCAAAGGTGAGATGTGTGTTCTACCCCATGTGTAGGGGATTTACAATTTATAGGCACAAAGCCTTAGCTGAGAAGGTGACGTGAAGGTCAAACTACTAATTTATCGGGAAAGATAACTACAATTGGGGATAGACACTATCTTAGAGTAATGATAATCCCGATGATTACTCTCATACGTGCGTTGACTCTTCCTGAACTCTTGGGATTTATACTAGAATGAGGCCACGAGCTAAGCCGGACCAATCTTTTGATGATTTGAGCTTAACTAATGAATTGAGCTTAGGCATAGTTGGATTTGGGCTCGTTGGTATTCATGAGGGATAAATCTCTCATGATTTGAGCCTAAGAAATTACTAAAATTTGAACTCAAGACATCTAAATTTACAATTTATTCCTATTATCACTCAAGTTACTTTTAAGAGTACTACTCTTGATTTTTGCCACGCCGAGTTAGGTCAATCATGATGCATGTCATCTTATAACCTTGCCTACCCACATTAGGAAAAGTATTCACCTACCCAAGTAAAGATCCAAATATTCTTAATTTGAATTAAAATTGTTGAGTGGGAAGTTGAATCCATCACATTCACTTGATAGAGCAGGCTTCATGGCCGGCACTATTCTCATATTCTGATGGCAGACCCAACTTCATGCTTTGAACTTTGGCCAAATTTTAAAAGATTCGAACACACCAGCCAATGTGCAAAGAGGTCATTAACTCTATGTCTGTTACGAAACTCTTTATCGACAAGGATATTGTTGCTCATATTTTAGGAATCGTGTAAGTTTTTAGGGTAAAAATCACATGATTTTTTACATTACAACACACATAATATTAGTCAAATTATATTCATTAATGGTAACTAAAGTTACAGAACATAGTACTTAAGACAATATCAATCGCACATAGTTACTACAATGGACCATTTTTTTGTTCTATAGAGAAAATATTACCGTATAGTTGTTGTATAATCAAACTAAATTAGCTCAAATTAGGAGTTTAACATACAAAACTTAGTTGAATAAAATTATTTGTATGCAATTGAAGAAGAGACAAGGTAACCATCCGGATGTTTTTTGGGTGGTTAATTTCTAAGAGGATGATTCTCTACTTCCATCATAGGAATACATATAAATAATTTTTTTTTAGACAAGAAGGAAAGAATACAATTCGAATCAACCTACGATTGGAAATATTTGACCGCTCATGAACAAAAGGACTTCCATTAAAATGTGTAAATTTTGCGCACTGGAGTTTTTATAAATTATACCGAGTTAAATCTAACTCTACAATCTTATTGCCAAACAATTCTGAATGTTTCTACTCCACATTGTTCACGTGGCGAGTTTTCATCATCCNGAAGTTTGCCTAAAGATTTTGGATTTTGAATTTTGACTCGTTGCAATTTTGAGTCAATAGCGTCAATTTTAGAGTAAGTTTATGTTTTTTGAACCTTTATGTTAGATATGAGTGTAATTAGGTCTTTATGAGTTTGATTGTCCTTAAGAACCCAAAAGAACACATATTTTACTTCATGACCTAAAGGTTTCCCATGTTGGACCGGCCATCGAAAAACCCTTCTTTTTAGGGTTTTTTTAGCTGTGAATATATTTTTTTGGATTATTTGAGGAAAAATGTATGAATAAATTGTTTATTTTATTCAGTTCAATTTTAATAAAATATATTGTGTTTATATATAAAATTTAAATAAAATTAAAACTGTTTTATCTAAATACCCTCCCTTAAATTATGCATTTTTGATTGACAGTTATATATCTAATCAAATATATAAAGATTTCATTAGACTCTCTCACCGTCTTTCTTCTTTTTTCTCTCCATCTCTCTCTCTTTCCCCATTACTTTTCCCATCTCTCCCCTATTTTCTCTCTATATCTATCATTGATAATTTATTTTCTTTTCACATATGTAAAAATTTGATTTATTTTTCATCTCTCTCTCTCCCTATTTTCTCTCTCTATTTATATTAACATTATAACAACACAATTATACTAACTAATTACACCAGTCAGTTAAAATTGTCTTATAATGCACTAAACAGTTATTTATGCGTTCTAATATATCAAACAGTTACACTAAATAATTACAAAAATTTATAACATCAATCCAATTTGTCACGCAGTTGTTTACATAAACTAAATAGTTATACTATTTCGTATCGTTACATCGTTATACCAATCATATATAACAAATTTAGTACAATGTCTAAGTCTTTTGTGTAATAATAAACTCAATTTGGTGTTTATAATTGATGTAACCATGTCATGATACTAAATGGTGTAACTCTTTGATTTATGTAAATAATTAAATAATAAATTGAGTTGGTGTTGTAATTTCGTATAATTGTAGTATAACTGCTTGATTTATTATAACACATGAATAACTGTTTAGTGTATTATAGAGTAATTGTAACTAATTAGTATAACTGATTAATATAATTGTGTTGTGTAACGTTGATATAAGAGAGAAAAAAGGGAGAAAATAATGAAATAAGTGGAGAAGGAGCGAGAAAAAGAGAAAAACAAAATAGGGAAATAGAGAGATGAAAAAATTAAATTGAATCTTTACATACTTAAAATTTTATTATTAATATGAGATGAAGAGAGAGAAATAGATTAGGGAAAATATGGATCATAGAATGAAAGAGTAACAAAGAGAGAAAGAGAGAAACTAATGAAATAATAAATACTCTTTTAATCTTTTTTTTTAAAAAATGTACTTTTGACTAAATAAGTTTTTTTAATGTAATTTAGTTCAAATAAGCCTAAATTTTTATATCGACTTCTAAATTACCCTTCTTTTTATCTATGTTGGTTGGTCANAATCTTTACATACTTAAAATTTTATTATTAATATGAGATGAAGAGAGAGAAATAGATATAGGGAAAATATGGATCATAGAATGAAAGAGTAACAGAGAGAGAAAGAGAGAAACTAATGGAATAATAAATACTCTTTTAATTATTTTTTTTTAAAAATGTACTTTTGACTAAATAAATTTTTTTAATGTAATTTAGTTTAAATAAGCCTAAATTTTTAAATCGAGTTCTAAATTACCCTTCTTTTTATCTATGTTGTTTGGTCAGGTCAAAAAATTAGTCTGGNATGTAATTTAGTTCAAATAAGCCTAAATTTTTATATCGACTTCTAAATTACCCTTCTTTTTATCTATGTTGGTTGGTCAGGTCAATAAAATTTCTAGGCTTGGATAGTGGGTTTGGGCTAGCCACCCGACCCATCCCGCTCATAGAAATTATATTTTACTAGTTTCTACATTCACTAACATTTTTATCAGTTTATTTTATTTCAGGCCAATATAATAGTGTTTTTGGATTGAGGAGAACTACANAAATTTCTAGGCTTGGATAGTGGGTTTGGGCTAGCCACCCGACCCATCCCGCTCATAGAAATTATATTTTACTAGTTTCTACATTCACTAACATTTTTATAAGTTTATTTTATTTCAGGCCAATATAATAGTGTTTTTGGATTGAGGAGAACTACACCAACTTACACTTGTGTAAGTGCCATAGCCCCATATAAAGACACTCACACTTTCTAAAACTATCTGACGTGGGATAGCCTCCACCTATAATAGATGAAGACTATGAGAATGTAACTTCAACGAGTCAACGATCGGTTTAAGAAATTTTTAGAAGTGGTTTNCCAACTTACACTTGTGTAAGTGCCATAGCCCCATATAAAGACACTCACACTTTCTAAAACTATCTGACGTGGGATAGCCTCCACCCATAATAGATGAAGACTATGAGAATGTAACCTGAACGAGTCAACAATCGGTTTAAGAAATTTTTAGAAGTGGTTTAGTGGTTAAATTTATTTTTTTATAAGTAAGAGGTCTTATGTTTAATACTTTTCGCATCCTTTAAGGGTCAATAATTTTTGTTCATCAGGAGACATGCTGTTAGCTTGAATTATGGTGGTCGATTCAAAATTCGTGAGAATAATCGATGCAAGTTGTAGGAAAAAAAAATNGTTAAATTTATTTTTTTATAAGTAAGAGGTCTTATGTTTAATACTTTTCGCATCCTTTAAGGGTCAATAATTTTTGTTCATCAGGAGACATGCTGTTAGCTCGAATTATGGTGGTCGATTCAGAATTCGTGAGAATAGTCGATGCAAGTTGTAGAAAAAAAAAAAAATTAAAGTGGTAATAACTAATAAGGACGAATTGTAAACTGGATTGAAGAGGAAATTAGTTATGCATAAGTTAATTCGAATAACCCGCCAATTGAAACAAAAAAAAAAAAAAAACTATGAGAATGCCACATCATTCGGTATTGACAGTCGGATAAAAATTTTGGTGAACGCAAGATTATTTCTACTGATATAAATATGCAAATGTCNGACGAATTGTAAACTGGATTGAAGAGGAAATTAGTTATGCATAAGTTAATTCGAATAACCCGCCAGTTGAAACAAAAAAAAAAAAAAACTATGAGAATGCCACATCATTCGGTATTGACAGTTGGATAAAAATTTTGGTGAACGCAAGATTATTTCTACTGATATAAATATGCAAATGTTGAGATCTCCAAGTTAATTTATTAAATTTCTTGGGGCTCAAGTGAATTTATACGAGACATAAACATAGCAAACAAGGACGAAGACGAAGTAGGCGCCAGAGGAGGCTGGGTGGTCGTGATTTCTTCCAACTCCTCCTCCTTTTATCTTCTCCTTCTCCACACAATCCCATTACCTCCTTAACCCACCATTTTCTCTCTCTCTCTCTCTCTCTCTAAAACCCTCTCTCACTTTCTCTCTCTATATCTACACGTCCGTATATACATACACCTCTCTCTCTACAATTTCCTTCTCTCACTGATCAACCAGACATGTTAGTACGGTCTGTGCCTCACATTCCTCAGTTACTACACTCCAATGGTCAGCCTCCGAAGGGTAGTTCTCTGTTTGCGGCCAACAGGGACTTTGTGTTCGTGGATTTTGTGGGTCTTTGTTGTAAATCGAAGCGAACTAGGCGAAGAATCGGAGATTTGAACGGCCGGAGTTTTCACAGGTTAGCGACGAAAAACTGGTCAGCAATCAGAGCTGTTCTTGATCTGGAACGCGTCAGCAATGCCTCTGAACAAGTTTCGGATTTGAAACGGAAGGTCTGTTGGCTTTTCTTGAGCTCAATGTTTGTTGGATTGCTGAACTGTTGTAGCTTTACGTGGCAGTGGCATTTCTGAAATTAAATCAAGTAATTTTGCTATTGTTCTTTAAATTTTTTCATGAAAGTTGTTATTTGAATTATTCTTGGTTGGGTAGGACAGCTTTGAATTAGCGGTATTGACTTTGTATGGAGGTGTGTCTGCGTGTGAGGATTTTAAGAAATTCGTTATGATTTTTAGCATATGTGTACTCTTGATGTTTGTGATGTGGTTTTAAAGTCCACGTGAATATATTTGGACACTGGTTGCTTTTTGGATGTCCATACACTAAATGTAAAGTGCACCATGGACTGACCTTTTGATGCGGTAATTCTCTCGGCTGATACGTGATCATATTTGGAGCCTCAAGCAATTTTTAGCACTTGTCATTTAGGGTCGATAAAACCATGTTGTGGACTGGGCAGGGTGTTTTGAGTGTTGTAGCACCTAAGCAATGAAGGGCAGTGCAATCTAGCTTCGCAGAGGGTGGTAGCTTTCAAATACAGGCATGTGCCAGGGGTCTGTTTGGAGTCTTTGGAACACTCTGGACGTGACTAGGTTGATTGTGGATGGCCATTCAAGTATGCTTACTTCATTGCTGGACTGGGAGAATAAGTTGAGCTTTTGGCTTGACATATGGCGTGGAGGAAAGTATTAAAAAAAAAAGAAGCTTTTTCATGGTTCTATGAGGCCTCTACAGATAGACAAGGTGAGAAAAAACTTTTACACGTTTTTGTAAGATCTCTATGGATAAACAGAAGCTATTTTTGTAGGTATATGCACACTCAATGGGTGGTTTGGTAGTTGAGTGATCAGTTTCAAAGGGTTGATGACTGAAAATGAGGTTGTGATACTTTTTTCATAATAGATTGTACCATTAAGGGTTGGTTGAAGGAGAGGATAAAATTTGTGGAGACCTTTGAAATCAAGTAAATCTTATGTAGTGGTTTACGGTAGGATTTTAAATGGAAATTTAGTAGGAAGGAATATAAATTTAATGATAGAGTGTGTTTATGCTAGGTACTTTTTATGATAGTTAATGTTTGAGTTGGGTGACAGTTGACTCATGGGAACATTCTCACCACTAATATTTTGATCATTTGGGAAATTGTATTCCCAATTGTTGTCTGTGCAAGGAGGATAGGATGATAGATCTTCTTAGTCATTGTTGACTGGGAAGATAACTGTAATCTTTACTCCTGCTTTTCTGTTTAATTTAAAAGTATTTCCTGGGACAGCGCCATAGACAATCTTTTGCAGCTGTAGAGGGGTTGATTAATAGCTGATAATTTTTTAAGGATTTTTCACAGCTTGGTGTCAGAGGGACACTTGCGTTTCAGTACATCATTTGGAAATGCATTTCAGTACATCATTATATTCTCGGAAAATATAATGTCCTAGTGAATTGCATTTCAGTACATCATTCGGAAATGTGGACACTTGCGTTTGGGAACACTTTATTTTAGAGATCCAAACTTTTTGATCCTACACGCTTCTTTGGCTTTTGTTTTTCTATTTTATTAATGGTGCCCTCCATTGGATTTACTTTTTAAAACTGCCTCAACTTAATATGGGATGCCATCAGTTCTGATATTTAAACCTGTAGATGTAAATGAAAAAAGTTCTACATTCTAATTATATTCTCGGAAATTTGTTTTTCTATTTTATGACATAGAATTTTATTTGAAAATACTTCATAATATTGGAACTAGGTTATCTGATAAGCACACTTCATAGTGGTCTGATCCAAGAACTGAATCAAATGAGCCCTTCTAACTAAGCATACATTCTTTAAACCAACCATAGCGTGTCATGATAGGTCATGGTTCATGGTTTATTTGAGGTATCATCTAATTTTGAGAAGCCCACCGATGCCATTATTTTTTCAAGGGGTGTTTAAAATTGTTGAATGCTGGTTCAAAATCCTTCTCGAGTTATACTGCTCGGACTTAATTAATGTTTTTCTTTTTGTTCCTGAAGCTGTTCAACTCTGAATGTGTATAGTTCAATCAGTTCACCTTCAATATGTGAAAATGTTTCATTTGTGATAAATGCTTTTATTTTCCATGTAGAGTTTCTCTAGTAGCATTAAACATCACAGGTATGAGATAGTGACAACCTCCTGTGGTTTTATACTGATTGACATTCACAATGCTTTTCATATAGCTATTATGTTTTATGCATTTTGGTTTCTTTATTCATTGTGCTTCTTCTTTGTTCTTTTTCTACCCCACCTAGTGTTCTTTGTAATGTCACACTAAAGGGTTTAGGGTCCTAGAGTGACAGTATCAACTTATTTAATGTGGGACATCTGAAAATTTCCATGTGTTTCCATCCATCCTCATTGTCTAGTTCTAATGCTTTTAGGTGGCACACTTGGATGATATATTATCGGAAAGAGGGGCATGTGGAGTTGGGTTTATTGCCAATTTGGAAAACAAAGCATCCCATGAGATTATTAAGGATGCTGTTACTGCTCTTGGTTGCATGGAACATCGTGGAGGTTGTGGAGCGGATAATGACTCTGGTGATGGTTCAGGATTGATGACTTCAATTCCCTGGGATCTTTTTAATGATTGGGCTGGCAAACAAGGGATTGGTTCCATTGATAAGTTGCACACGGGTGTTGGAATGGTCTTTCTTCCCAAGGACGATGACCTTGTGAACAAAGCGAAAACAGGTCAGCTTTTGGAGCTTTGAAATGCATATACTAAAAAGGCTGTGTTCGTACTCAACTAATATAAGCGGTGTTATAATATTGTTAATTTTACTTGTTTTAAGAGAGGCTACCATTTGTAAACCATTTTTTTTCTTTTCTTTTTTCCTTCTCTTACAAGACAGTTTAACTGAGTCTGTATAAACTACATAGTGGATGGTAGGTTTTGCCTTTTCTGAAGATCATCCTCCTGGCGTCGGGTTGGGGGATCTGGCATTTACTGTCAGATTACATATGAAATAACTGTTAAACCAGCTGACAATAGTTTGGACATGTGGAGAGGAGAAGGAGCCATTGGTTATGCAGGTTTTGGCATCCTTGCTTACCAGCTTATTACTTAACTATTTGTCAGGAAAGAAGGACCAGCTTTGTGAGGAAATACAAATTAAAACTGTAAGAAGAACTTAATTATTAAATTCTGGTTCTATATACAACATGGGAGTGCTAAACTACGTGATGAAATTATAGGTCCTCTAGTAATGTGTGTGGTAAATGGTGTCTTCAAACTTGGTTCAAAGAATGAATTACCTTTGATGTTCAAAGACTTCAAGCTGACCCTTCCCAGTCGACCTCACAAACTTCAAGATGATCTCAAACAGTATCAGTGATCCCTATACTTTTGGAATATATGAATTTCTAGATCTATAAACTGGATTTTTTCTTTGTTGGTTCTAGTGTTTCTTAGCCTGCTCCTCCATTATTCCAGTAGCTGCAGCATCAACAATGTTGCTTTTGTGTTTTATGGTTACATATGGTTCTCTAGTATTAATCAATTCTTTGTTTATGTTTTTACAAAGTTCTCTATTTCCATAAGATGATCTTGTTTTTTCAGATATATCCATAAACATGCATGTATTAGTTTTTTATGGCACATGCGTGTGTGTTGTTCTTGCCACATGCATGGTTATGCTTCTATAATGATATATTTTGTCAGAAAATATTCAATCATCATCTATTTTTTAGTGGTCACTCGCCGCAACAGCAACCTTTGGGATTTTCTCTATTGAACGTTGATTTTATTGCTCCTGTAGTCATTATAAACATTTTTAAGCAAGAGGGTCTTGAGGTGCTTGGATGGAGGCCAGTCCCTGTTGATGCTTCTGTAGTTGGGTACTACGCAAGAGAAACCATGCCCAATATACAGCAGGTTTTTGTTAGGGTTGTTAAAGAAGAAAATATTGATGACATTGAAAGAGAACTCTATGTCTGCCGAAAATTAATTGAAAGAGCAGTGAAATCAGAAGCTTGGGCGAGTGAGCTTTATTTCTGTTCGTTGTCCAACCGAACTATAGTTTACAAGGGAATGCTTCGTTCAGAGATTCTTGCAAGATTTTATTCTGACCTCCAGAGCAATCTTTATAGATCCCCATTTGCTATTTACCATCGGAGGTACAGCACCAATACTAGCCCCAGGTGGCCACTTGCTCAACCGATGAGGTTGCTTGGCCATAATGGAGAGATCAATACCATACAGGTTACAATATGGTCTATCACCTACTTTTTCTTGCATACACACATTGTAACTTTGTCTATACATATTGATAACATAGTCTTTGTGCAGGGAAATTTGAACTGGATGCAATCTCGGGAGACCTCATTGAAATCGNTACAGGTTACAATATGGTCTATCACCTACTTTTTCTTGCATACACACATTGTAACTTGGTCTATACATATTGATAACATAGTCTTTGTGCAGGGAAATTTGAACTGGATGCAATCTCGGGAGACCTCATTGAAATCTCCTGTTTGGCATGGTCGTGAAAATGAGATTTGTCCTTATGGAAACCCAAAGGCTTCTGACTCTGCAAATCTTGATAGTGCTGCAGAAGTATGAGCTATCACTTCTGTATTTATATATTTAGATAATTGCTGCTGGCAATGTTTTGTCATTATGCTTTGCAGATAATGATTTCCCAACAGAGAAGTATGAAAAACAAGAAAAGAAGAGCAAACTGCATTTGGAAGATAGTTTTACTCTTTAGACGGAACTGTTACAGCTTTCACACATATTTCTGTCTTTTTTTTTTTGAACTGGACGAAACATATTTCACTTGTATCAGTTTTAAAGAAATGTTAATCTCTTGAATATGACAGAGAACAATGTTGTGATGTGGACTGGAAGGGAAATAAATCTAAAATTCTAAAATAATATGGAAGCAAGTTTCCTAATTCTTATTGTCAGTTCCAATCCTCCTCAAAACTCCTTTCAAACCCACTTCACATATTCGTCTATATGCTCTTGAGAGGTTAAAATAAAATATCACAAATGATAGTNATCACTTCTGTATTTATATATTTAGATAATTGCTGCTGGCAATGTTTTGTCATTATGCTTTGCAGATAATGATTTCCCAACAGAGAAGTATGAAAAACAAGAAAAGAAGAGCAAACTGCATTTGGAAGATAGTTTTACTCTTTAGACGGAACTGTTACAGCTTTCACACATATTTCTGTCTTTTTTTTTTTGAACTGGACGAAACATATTTCACTTGTATCAGTTTTAAAGAAATGTTAATCTCTTGAATATGACAGAGAACAATGTTGTGATGTGGACTGGAAGGGAAATAAATCTAAAATTCTAAAATAATATGAAAGCAAGTTTCCTAATTCTTATCGTCAGTTCCAATCCTCCTCAAAACTTCTTTCAAACCCACTTCACATATTCGTCTATATGCTCTTGAGAGGTTAAAATAAAATATCACAAATGATAGTTCGATTCCAATTCATCTTTGTTGTCGTGTTGAATGTGTTGAATCTGCACCTATGAAGCACAGATATGGATATGAGATATGCGTAAGATCCAATATGGATTTAGAGATATGACAAAATTTTAAAAAGTAGAATACGGATATGACCGGGATACGTTTTATAATAAAATATATTTCATATTTTTACTATTATATACCAACTTAATAAATATATATTTTGGCAATTCTTTAACATATAAGGAAAATTAGTAAAGTATATGTCATATCCTCATGGTGTATTGACAAAATAAAGTGACTAATTAAAGGAATCAAAACTAATATTTGTTTAATTGGTTTGTTTAGAAGGATTTGTTGCTAAGATTATGATGTAATAAATTCATTTTATGTTCTTTTAACATGTAATAATAGATAATGTTTAAATAGTACTCATGTATTTTCAAAGTAGTATGAATTTTTGTTGATGTCTTGTATGATATGTGAATTCGAAAGGAGATGTGAACGATTAAATTAAAAAATTATACATGTTGCTCTCATACAAAACTATCCGTAAAGTATCCAAATATTTTATTATTATTAGATACGTAGGGCCAATGAATGGACTAGTCCAATGCACTGGTTTATTCAAGTTGGAGCAGCTAGCTGGATAGGAGGAGGCCAAAAGAATGTGGTCTTCTGAAAATTTAGTTTGGGGGCATGGCATTAGATAGGCAAAGATAAACTGCAAATAGGTGATCCTAGGCAATTGGGTGAAGGTATATTTGACAGAGACGAGTTCCCACTTGTCAGCCACAACAGCATAGATTTGAAGACAATCCATGTACAATTATTATTTCCACGTTTCCGTGTGTCACTGTATATCTTCTTTGTAATATTTTGGTGTTTTTTGTCTGAATTTGCACTGTCTCTCTCTCTTTTTTTTTTTTTTTTGGGGGGGAGGGGGGCGTTCCTTTGTTTCATCTAACCCTTGTATCTTTTTTTTTTCTCTTTTATTATTTGATTTGTTTATTGCAAAAGCCTTCCTTCCAATTTTCACATTCTTCATTGGCTGATTAATTTGGTCCTTTTATTCTGTTTAGTTGCTGCTAAGAAGTGGTCGCACCCCTGAGGAAGCTCTAATGATTCTTGTCCCAGAGGCATACAAAAAGCATCCAACATTGAGTATCAAATATCCTGAGGTAATATATGTTGGCAGTTAACAATTTGAATGGAGGGCATCATGAATGGTCTTGTAGCAAAGGTCTTCTGGGNGCATACAAAAAGCATCCAACATTGAGTATCAAATATCCTGAGGTAATATATGTTGGCGGTTAACAATTTGAATGGAGGGCATCATGAATGGTCTTGTAGCAAAGGTCTTCTGGGTAAATGTATAAGTAGTATTTCTTTCTGATTTCACGTCCTTTTTACTATTTGACTCTGCCTTTAATATTTACTGCTGAATTAATCTGTAGATTGGATCGCTCCTTATTTTTAGTATTCTGAGATTTTCCAACTTCAGTTTGACATTCAAGATGGAGCAAGACTCAGATGATTTTTTCTCTTTAGGTTGTTGATTTCTATGATTACTACAAGGGTCAAATGGAAGCTTGGGATGGACCTGCCTTACTCTTATTCAGGTGACAGTTCCAAATGTAACTTGTATCATTTGACATGTAAGAACTTGTATTTATAGATGCTGAATTTGTAACTGAAAAAACTCAAAATTATTAAAGCCAGCTATTTAACTTGAGAAATTATGGCAATGGCGGTGGCATAGCTTGGCAGAGAAACCATGATTTTGGAGGATTAGTTTTGGCCAACTTGTAATGATTATTGCATGTGCCAAGGGCTTAGGAAGAGGATGGCCTAGAGTCATTAACGTTACCCTGACGCAGTTTTCTTTCATGAGTATTTTGTGGACTAAGAAGAACTAGAGGTGCAATTCTTCTCAGCATCAAAGAAGTGTCGTTGCAGGGAGTAGCAAGTCTGCTGGAAACAGATACACAAACAGTATCTCTTTTGGTCAGTTGTGCATGTCTGGTTTCATTTTGTATCATGATGGTTTTAGGGTCATCAAAATAGCATCATAGAACAGGAGCGTCAAAAGCCAACATGCGCCTTTCTTTAGGAGGTTCAGAAAATTAGCAGAAAGCGTAGGTGTTTACCACAGTTATAATGTGTATAACTATGAAATTTGTTGCATTATTTCCAGTATATAATGTATTGTCTGTATGAATAATGTTGTTAATGTAAATGATGATGTTGTGGTCAATATGAAGTGTGATTAAAATGGCTGTCAATCCATTGTTGTAGATCACTTTGTTTTTATGATAGTCCCTCACACATGATTATGGACATGTTGAGTTGACCACACTCTCTTTCATTCATAGTTTCTCTGAGTGCTCTTTTGTCTTGCCAACCGTTATCCTGAGTGTTATCTCCCAACCTCCTCAAGGGTAATGCAGCAGGGTTTTGGTACTTGTTGGCGCATGGATAAGGGAACAAAGGAGTTCAGTTACTTTTGCCACAAACTTATGGCATTTTTATTGGAAGGACTTGAAAATAGAAATTAATACTTGATGCCGATATCTGACCATGCATGTCTGCTAAATAACATTTACTGTAGGTTGTCAAAAATAAGTCTCAGGGAGCCAAAACATCTATGTCTCTTTGATACCAAGAGTCTTTCAGTTCAAAACAAACTGCAAGTTTATAGGCACCCCTTAAAACTTGTGTTTTCCTTGGACAAAGATGGCAAGTTTGTTACTTGTATCCAGAAGACAGTATTCCACTATAGATAACTTAATGTGCTGTTGACTTTTCTTCTTACTAATTTATGGAATTTATTCTTTAAACTTTCATTCCTTTTCCTGTCTCATCAATGTTTGCATTTGTCTCAGTGATGGAAAAACAGTTGGAGCTTGTCTTGATCGAAATGGACTTCGTCCTGCTAGATATTGGCGGACAAGAGATAATGTCGTCTATGTTGCATCCGAGGTGTGTCTGTTTCCTTTATCACTTTTATTGCGGACCATTAAATTCTTTTGGGGGCATGGAACGTCTGAATATCACCTTGGTTCATGTTTTGATGCTGAGGTTGGATTTGTGAGCTACCAAAGAAGCTTAATGGAGTGCAGCTGGCCTGGCATCTATGATATTATGCATGCACATCATAGATTTGGCCTAGTCCATTAAAAATGGCCTATTTTTTCACTGTCCAACCAAAGTATTGAATACTGGACGTACACAGAAGCTATGCCCTTCTTTAAGAAATGAAAGAAGGGACATAAACAATTTAAAACCCATTCACACACAAAAATAGCCGCGGAAAAAAACCAAGAAAAATTGAAAAGGAAAAGGGAGGATAGTGCATTTGAGGTACTGTAGCCACAGTGATCTAGACTTTTGGGAAGGTAGCCATGAAAGCCTGGGGGGTACTATCCACCTATGGTGCTAAAAGCCCCCACCATATGCTATAAGTTTGTATTTAGTTTTCACTTCAAATTGTGCCAGCGTGATGAGTTGACTGTGAAAGTAACTTATATTTCTGAAATATTCGGTGACCACAACTCTGAGTTATCATTATGTCGTCATGAGCACGTCATTACATTCGCATGAATTTCGCCAATCAGAAGCTGCCCTATCAGCATATAGTTGAGCCTGAGTGTTAACTGTATTGAATGAGCATGTAGTTAGCTTGTCTGTGAAGATTGTTATTTTTGGTTCCGGTAGCTTCTGCGTAATTAGTGTTGTTGCCTATGGTGTCTTTTCTTAGGAGAGGACCATTTGCTTATGAACTTACCATTTGTGATACTCTTTATGTCTTGTAGCGTTTGTTGGAATGGCAGTCCTAAGATCCGTTGACGACGTGTATAATCGAATACAAAAATTTATTCGTCTGTTAACCTTACAAACCAAAATTAGGGTTTACCTTTGACGAGTAGAACAACACGAACGAAAACTGAATAGTCGGCTTGATGGACGTCACGATCTTCTACTATGTATCTTTCAATGCCAAAATTGGAATGTAGTGTGAGTTGCAATCCTACGAATTTTCTCTCTTGCTCTCTCTCTTTGCCTCTTCTAAACGTGATTTAAAGTATGACTAAGAGAACCAAAGATTGCATGTATTTGTAGGCTATAGTAGAGACTTTAAGGAGAAATAAGGACCGGACTTCCAATGTGACTAGGAATCCTATGTACAACTTAGAACAAACATCCTATGGTCTATTAATAATAAATTAGTCCACCAAAAACTTATTATTGATCTCTTAGGCCTTATTTCAAAATTATATTTCGAGCTCCTCGTTATTAAATTTTTTATAATCTCCTCATGTTTAAGATTACAGATGCTCATCAATTAATTAAATTACTAACAATTATATGTAATTGTCTTCTTTTTATCCTTGAGATTTTACCATTCAACTCATCTGTCATGTCAGATAATTAAATCCACCTTTGGGTTTGACATGCACAAAACTTATAAATTTGCTCACGAGTACATTATCAATCCATTTAAATGTCGTGACGTGATTTCTTTTAATAATTAATTTTCACCATATAAATAATGTTATCTACCTATTCATCGACTTTATTGACTCACAATTTGAATCTCACTCATTGATGAATTAAAATGACAATTATTATATACACACGTCAATTAAATATTTTAGGATGAGCTTAACCAATCATAATAATCATGAGATATTTTTTTATTAAAAAGATAATAACCTCAATAACGATCTTATTCAATACACAAAGTGAACTAGTACAACAATCTGAGAAGTCAAATAGTCTCCTATAGTCATGACAGACTATGACAAAAGTTTGCACTAGGATTTATAGATAGTGTGTCCAATTCCATCTAAACCTTTACTCATATCATATAAGAATTCGATAATGTGATCTTTTGTGTACAAGTTAAACTGTACACACCAGATTATCTACAATGTAAAATAAAAGACACATATGCATAGTATATATTTAATATAATGCAAATATTTTACCAATACAGATTCTCAATAGAAAATGAAGAACTTGTATTAAATAATAGACTGAATTTCATTACAAAAAGTAAGCTTTTAGTATATAATTCTATCAGTTTTAACACTTATTCTCCGAAAGATTGATGGAGGAAAAAAAAAAAGAAAATTGCAGAGAATCAGAAAGAGAGAAAATTAAGAATTTAGAACCCGAGAATAAAAAAGATGGAAGAGAAAAGAAAAAGAAAACAATAAGCTAGATCCTCTTCTCTGTCTCTATTCCATTCATTAAGTCAAGTCTCTGAATCACATTCATAGATTTATATCAAGAACCGAAGCCCGAAATTATTATATACCATAGAAATCAGTTCCTAAAACTACATATGTATGGCCAAACATAGAAATTGAACCTGAGTTCCTCTAAACTAAAACTTTGATAACGTTAAACAATCACATGTCCTAAAAGCTTAAGCTGCATATGTATGGCCAAACATGTATGCTAGNCACTTATTCTCCGAAAGATTGATGGAGGAAAAAAAAAAAGAAAATTGCAGAGAATCAAAAAGAGAGAAAATTAAGAATTTAGAACCCGAGAATAAAAAAGATGGAAGAGAAAAGAAAAAGAAAACAATAAGCTAGATCCTCCTCTGTCTCTATTCCATTCATTAAGTCAAGTCTCTGAATCACATTCATAGATTTATATCAAGAACCGAAGCCCGAAATTATTATATACCATAGAAATCAGTTCCTAAAACTACATATGTATGGCCAAACATAGAAATTGAACCTGAGTTCCTCTAAACTAAAACTTTGATAACGTTAAACAACCACATGTCCTAAAAGCTTAAGCTGCATATGTATGGCCAAACATGTATGCTACGCTTGACATTGTCAAAGGCTCATGAACCCATGCAAATTTAAGGTTAGAAAAAATCCATATTGCTAAATGGTCACTATTGGAGTACACAATCTTTCCTTCTGCCAATTGTGGCTATTATATCGTGTCCTATGAAGCATAGATACCTTATGAAGGGTGAAGTATTTGCATTGGATACCTATCAGATGCGGATACACCTCCGATATGACCGAATATGTCTTAAGATACTTTTCAAATGTTTTTAATTTTGTATACAATAAGCCAAGGATATGCAACCGATACGTTTAATAAATGACATAGATAAGCAGCCGATACATTGAGGATACTTGGGGCTCAATATATCATTTTTGATTATGTGAAATAGGCTATGAAGTAAATAATTTTACTAAGCAAAATAATTTTCTTTAGAACNTCATGAACCCATGCAAATTTAAGGTTAGAAAAAATCCATATTGCTAAATGGTCACTATTGGAGTACACAATCTTTCCTTCTGCCAATTGTGGCTATTATATCGTGTCCTATGAAGCATAGATACCTTATGAAGGGTGAAGTATTTGCATTGGATACCTATCAGATGCGGATACACCTCCGATATGACCGAATATGTCTTAAGATACTTTTCAAATGTTTTTAAT
Organism: Ilex paraguariensis; assembly: GCA_963454935.2. Classification (NCBI taxonomy): domain Eukaryota; kingdom Viridiplantae; phylum Streptophyta; class Magnoliopsida; order Aquifoliales; family Aquifoliaceae; genus Ilex; species Ilex paraguariensis. The sequence goes on along the minus strand of CAUOFW020010501.1, from coordinate 330,907 downwards.
TTTGTATACAATAAGCCAAGGATATGCAACCGATACGTTTAATAAATGACATAGATAAGCAGCCGATACATTGAGGATACTTGGGGCTCAATATATCATTTTTGATTATGTGAAATAAGCTATGAAGTAAATAATTTTACTAAGCAAAATAATTTTCTTTAGAACAAAAAATGAAAGAACGTTAAAGGAAAAAACGTAATTTTGAGCTTCAAAACCATTGACCTATTCAGTGTGGTCTTTATTGAACCAGACCCTCCTACATGCCACTATTCTTGTATTTAAGATTTTACCCATCTAAAAGTCTAAGCAAGAGACCGATTTGAATATCTTAATATAATTTGTTGTGTATTTGATATTTTAAATGGGTTGTTCATTAGAATACCTTCATCAAAATTTTCCATTATTTTTCTATGAATTACGATTTATGGATTTGTTTAATATATTTTAAAATATCTAGTTTATCGTAATATACAATCGGTTTGTTGACAATCTATTATTTTTTTGTCAACTATACATCTATGGATCGTCAATATTTAATCTCATAACATATTATGCTATTTGAAATACATAACGATATCAAGGATCAAAATTTTGTTTCGGTGTATAGTTTCGGTTAGCCTAGAAACGGAAATGCTTTTGGTGATGTTTCAAAAAAGTTTCGNACACGAACGAAAACTGAATAGTCGGCTTGATGGACGTCACGATCTTCTACTATGTATCTTTCAATGCCAAAATTTGAATGCAGTGTGAGTTACAATCCTACGAATTTTCTCTCTTGCTCTCTCTCTTTGCCTCNATACAATCGGTTTGTTGACAATCTATTATTTTTTTGTCAACTATACATCTATGGATCATCAATATTTAATCTCATAACATATTATGCTATTTGAAATACATAACGATATCAAGGATCAAAATTTTCTTTCGGTGTATAGTTTCGGTTAGCCTAGAAACGGAAATGCTTTTTCAATAATGTTTCGTAAATATTTTGTAAACAGGATGGGACCAAAGAAAAAATTGAAAATTTATTTCCGAAACATTGATCGAAAACACCTCAAGATATGAGAATTTTGATATTCAATCAATATTCGTTTCGGTTCCATGGAAACGAAAACGTTTCGGACATTTCAAAGTGAAATTTGGTTCTTTGAACAATATATTTATTTATTCATGTATCTTGGCGTATTCTTATCCGTATCCCATTTTTTCTTTTTTCGCCTTGTCCTGCCCCTGCTGGTATCATATCTTACCAGTATCCCGTAACCATGTCCACGCTTTCTAGATCCTGTCTATATTTGGNGTAAACAGGATGGGACCAAAGAAAAAATTGAAAATTTATTTCCGAAACATTGATCGAAAACACCTCAAGATATGAGAATTTTGATATTCAATCAATATTCGTTTCGGTTCCATGGAAACGAAAACGTTTCGGACATTTCAAAGTGAAATTTGGTTCTTTGAACAATATATTTATTTATTCATGTATCTTGGCGTATTCTTATCCGTATCCCATTTTTTCTTTTTTCGCCTTGTCGCCCTGCCCCTGCTGGTATCATATCTTACCAGTATCCCATAACCATGTCCACGCTTTCTAGATCCTGTCTATATTTGGTTCTTCTTGTCAGGGGGAGGCTCTACGAGGGAGTCGGAGATGAATCTTCTTTCGCTGGAGTAAATTGAATTTTTTTTGAACAAGGAGTAAAGTGAATTGGAATATTAAATTTGCATGCATGTTTCAAAAATATTTTCTCATTTGAAAAACCATCTTTCTGGAAAATTTCAAGTTTCTAAATGTTGCTGCTTAATGTGATAGTAAAAAAATGTAGATGAATAATAGGAAGTAGCCCATGTATTGCATGCGGTTACTGCCTTATTTTGAATGTTATAGAACCAAAGAAAATTGAGGATTGTTTTTCAGATTTTGAATGTGGCAATTTACTTGAGCAGTAAAGCACAACAAGTGGTCGTTTATCTCTCTAGGAGTGCTGAAATGCGGTAGTTCTTTTAAATCCATCGTCAACTTGAGATGCTATACTACTATTTTTTTTTATTGTCATGTGTAGCCATTATTGCATCTGAATGCAGGCAATTAGAATTGTTTACCCGAGGCATGGAATCTTTGTGATTAAGGCACTGATCATATGCTGTCACTTTCATACAGGTAGGTGTTCTACCTGTGGATGATTCCAAAATTACAATGAAGGGCCGTTTAGGTCCGGGAATGATGATAAGCGTTGATCTACAAAGTGGTCAGGTTTGTACAGAGATTAAACTCTGAATTTTGCTTCTTGTTTGATAATACTTGATGACAACTAATTAAATGTTGAGAATTATTTAAGCATCCAGTATGTCAGTTATCCTTTGGCATCTCCACTGTTGATTCAATTACAATCCATTGTACATTTATCTTTGCTGGATATATTAAATGAATTCTGTACAAGTTCTCTGCAAAATAATTATCTGTTTTCTCAAAAACACATCATTTTGTGAAGCTTTAACCTGAACGGAGTTGTGAATATTCATGCAATGTCTATTCTCAGTTTCTTATTGCCCCTTTTTTTCCATCTTTGCTGAAACCTGTATATCCTAAGATTTTATTCTTTTTATATTTGTTTTTCTGAATGATCTTTGGAAGCATAGAATGTATGTTAGATTATAATGAGAATATCGAGAAGTTGAGATTTGTTGCATGTAATATAATTAAGATACTCAGCAGGTACTTCACATATATCCGGTAATGGCTATATGAGTTCTTCCCGAATTAAGTTTTGATTGTTGCATGTGGTTAATTTTCTTGTTATCAGAAGCTGGCACAAATAGTACCTTCCTTTAACAACATTGGAGGTGGCTAGGGATTTTTATTGGCCCATGATAAAGATATCTCCATAAAGAACGTATATTGATTGATAATATTTAATTGTTTCTTCTTTAATTTTCACTTCCTTCCAAATTTGACATTTGTTCTAAAGGCATTACAAGAAAGCGAGTGGTGCAACTAGCTTGCTTAGGCTTATTTAAATAAATATTCCCACTGGGCTAGTCAGACTAATGTTCTTGGTTAACACATTAATTTCAAGTTTTGCAGAATATATAGGTATGATATATTAGTTTTATTTTCTTTATTGCTTAATTGTCAACTTTTTTTCTCAACTATTGTAAATATTAGAGATATGGTGCCTTGAAACTTTGGTGTGTGTCCTCAAAAATTCAAATACAGGTCTATGAGAATATGGAGGTCAAAAAGCGAGTTGCCTTATCAAATCCTTATGGAAAGTGGGTGAATGAAAACATGCGATCCTTCAAACCAGTCAACTTCCTCTCGACAACAGTTATGGACAGTGAAGCAATATTAAGATGTCAACAGTAAGCCCTTTAATTTTGTAATTGTATTCCTTTTTAGTTATTTTGAGATGTCCCTGACATGGCAGTGTCCTTCTACAAGAGTTTGGATGCCATTTTCATCTATTGTCTTTTTACCTTGATTATTTAGAATCTTATTCTGCTTACAAGTTATAACNCCTTTTTAGTTATTTTGAGATGTCCCTGACATGGCAGTGTCCTTCTACAAGAGTTTGCATGCCATTTTCATCTATTGTCTTTTTACCTTGATTATTTAGAATCTTATTCTGCTTACAAGTTATAATTATTAGTGGGAAGTCTATTCAAAAGACTTGATTGTTGGTGTAAATAACCAAGGTATATATTGTCTGGGTTTGAGTTGTGGACATTTAGTAAATTCATTTGAAAAAAGGAACAAATATTATTTGAATATGTGGAACAATAGGCCTATATGATAGAATAAAGTTTTGTTTGGGTCTTGTTGAGTGCACCTTTAGTGAATGGTTCTGACAAGGGTTACCAGAAAACGTGAGATGCCCAACGAACCACAATCTGGGTTGCACGACCCCAAACGTGGGTTGTTCGCGACCTAGATCCTCCTATCTCTCACCCCAAATATTTATCCAATCACTATTTCAAAACCCAGATCACTAATATAAGCTCTATACTCATATCAAATGAAATCATTGCAAATTTCACAGATTAAGTTATAATAAGCCAAAGTGAAGATTATGTAACTTACGCGATGGATCTCACACCGCTTTTCGTATTCCTCGGTCGACAGTCGCCAGCCACCAACGAGCGAGCAAGGGCTTCTTTGCTTCGGCTCTTTTTCTCTCTTTGCTTCGACTTCTTTAGTTCACGAATCTTTCTATCTTTCTCTGCTTCGACTTCTTCAATTTAGTTCACTAGTATCTCTCTCTGTTTCGACTTCTTCAGTTCAGTTCATGATCTCTCTTTCTCTGCTTCGACTTCTTCATAACATTGCCCCTTTCGCTTTCTCTCTTTTTTTACATCGATTTGCTTCGACTTCTTCAGAACATCGCCCATCTCTCTTTTTCTCTCTCTTTGCTTCGATTTCTTCAATTCAACGAATGTATTTCTCTCTCCTTAACATCGCCCCTCTATTTCTCTCTCTGCTTTGATTCCTTCAACTCAGCAAATGTTTCTCTCTCTCTCTCTTAATTGGCACCGACTCATGTGAGTGTCTGGGAACTAGTACCTGAAATTGGTAGACTTAAATACATATATAAATGAAATAAATGATAGTAGCTTATACATAATAGCTTGTACAACAAAATATAAAATAAATGTTAATTAAATGATAGCTTATACATAAATAAATAAAATAAAAGTGTGCAAATTATTATAAGTTTAAAACAAGGAGCAACTGATTATGTATATAATTTTAAATAAATATAATTCTTTGTAATAATGAAAACGATCCAGATAAGAGTCCAAAGCAAACTGCGACCCAAAATACCATACTAGCTGAGCTTACCCACAGTGCACCGGAGAAACTAACGTACCCCGCATCCTTACTCGTACCAGGTACCCAACCGACCAGNGAGCAACTGATTATGTATATAATTTTAAATAAATATAATTCTTTGTAATAATGAAAATGATCCAGATAAGAGTCCAAAGCAAACTGCGACCCAAAATACCATACTAGCTGATCTTACCCACAGTGCACCGGAGAAACTAACGTACCCCGCATCCTTACTCGTACCAGGTACCCAACCGACCTACGATCTAGGTAACCTTGGTTTTAACTGCTTTCTTATATACTCTGTCCAAAAGCAGTGATTTATGCTTGGGCATCATCCATGTTGAAATTTAATGGTACCTATGGAATCTACAACATAATCTTATGAAATGGCCGAGTAACAATAGTTGCATTCTGTGAGAATACAACTTTCTACCTTTTGTGACCTTTCCTAGCTTTTGCCTTCCTTTCCTTAGAAAACTTTATGCATATTCCGCTCAAATGTAAGTTTTAGATCTAATCTGTTTTAGATTTAATTTTGTTGACCGAGTTTGTTCAGAATAAAAATCCATAGTCCTCAAAAATCTAGGGGAGAATACATGACATGGGAGAGATCAAATTGCATGCTATTGTAACCTAGTTTCTGCAGAAATGGATGTCTTTGTTTAAAAATTTGCTCGCAGTATAATAGCCAGCAACTGCTGTAGACAGTATAATGTTCAGAATTTTTTCAATTACAAAAAAATTTCACATAAATATAATTTTAGGTTATTTTCAATTGGGTTTATCTGCAATATTTGATTGATGCACTCAGTCAGGGTCACCCAAGCTTTTAGCAAGGACTAATCAACTCTATTTTTAATTTGTGCCCTTGGAAAAACTTTGATCAATGCAATAAGCACCATCTTCAAGCTTGTGACTTTTTCCTTATTGAGAGAACACGACACATGGTACAAAGCCACTATAATATATATATACTAGTCATAACCCGTGCCTGAAGACACGATAAAATAAAAAATTTGAACGTCCNATTTTTAATTTGTGCCCTTGGAAAAACTTTGATCAATGCAATAAGCACCATCTTCAATCTTGTGACTTTTTCCTTATTGAGAGAACACGACACATGGTGCAAAGCCACTATAATATATATATACTAGTCATAACCCGTGCTTGAAGACACGATAAAATAAAAAATTTGAACGTCTAAAAAATCGATCACATTATATTAAATTTTTTCAAAATATATTAACTATAAATTAATTAAATATTAAATAATTAAATATATGATAGAAATGAGTGATGTGATATTTTTAGGGAGAAAATATATAAATAATTAAATAAGTGATAGAAATAAGTGATGTGATTTGACGTTTGAGTTTGACAAAAGGATGATGAGTGAGGTAAATGATTGGTGATGGTTTTAAAAGGGAAAATATGACTGGGATAAAATTCAAATATACTTCTGTTTTATTATATATATATATATATATACACACACACACACACACACACACACACACACATCATATTCATATATATATATATATTGGCTTATGGTCAAAAGTTTACTTTGGCATGGATCAATGCCATGTTCATCATCTGGAATCTGATTTGTATTCTTAATTGACAACAGGGCCTATGGCTACTCCAGCGAGGATGTCCAAATGGTTATTGAAACTATGGCTGCACAAGGGAAGGAGCCTACATTTTGCATGGGAGATGATATTCCATTGGCAGTACTGTCTCAAAAGGCGCATATGCTTTATGACTATTTCAAGCAACGGTTTGCTCAGGTTTAATAGAATTTTGATAATTCTGAAAAATCTCATGATGTGGCTTCCATGTCTGAAATGCTTTAAAATCATAGGAAGCAACTTAACCTCGATTTGTGCAGAACACAAAAAATGAGTCTTAATGGCGTTTTCTACTACTTATAAGAGAAGTGCTTAGTCTCATGGTTGTTAATATCCTAGGATTCACGATAAAATACACATGATGCATTTCGACATAAAAGTAAAATGATATGTTTTGTATAAGTGAATCATTTTACAGGCTATCTTGCGATGCACAATACGTATCGTACGATACTATTCAATATAGATTACGCTATGCGTCGTGTAGGTTCAAAAAGAGAAAGAAAGATCAATGTCCTATACAGTTCAGATATATTTTTTTAATTTGTTGACTCATTCCATCTTTTATTGTTTTATATAGTCTATATTGTCTCTATATGGGGACTCTAAATTTTTTGTTGAATAAGGAAGCTAAAGGAAAGCAAGTATTGAAAAGAATAATGTAGATGATCAGGAAATATAAAATGTTGAGAAAGATAGATGGCGTAAAAGACTTGCAGGCATCTGATGATGAAGCTGTTGAAATTGAAGTTCAAGATGAAAATGTAATTAGGAATGGATAGTTTTGGAAATTGAAGTCCAATCTCTTATTGCTTGATGTATTTTGGGGTCCAATTTCTTATTGCTTGAGATTTTGGGTTGCATGAGGTCTGGGGTTCTAGGTTTCTCTTATGCCTATATTTCCCTGGTAGCCTGACAATCTACAATAAATTTACAGCTAAAACAGTCTTACAAGAAATCGGAACACTAACTGCATAGATGCTGGTTTAATTACATATAATGAAACTATTGGAAACTTGACATAGATGAGAGCCTAAATGGTTGAGGGTTAAAGAAAAAAGATAAAATTGAGGTGGGCAAGATAACCCCCATGGCTCTGGAACCAAGAAGTTTCAAATTAACCCCTAAAAGTTCTATCTTCTTTGACTACATAAACATATGTTTAGGCTTTGGAACTTAGTGACAAGAACGGACATTCAGAGGTAATGTCACAAACTGGTACTAACTTGAGCATGAACTTGGCTTCAGCGGTTTTTTTTTTCAGACCTGCCCATGTTGGGTACAAAGAAGATTACCCAAATAACCCGACTTATTGCTAGCCCTGAGATAACATGTCATGGTAATTGAGGTTTACGTTGTTTTCCCAGTGCGTAAATACGCAAATTTGGTGTGTTTAGGGTTAAAATTGCGGCAAAGAGTGGGGATAATCTATGAGAAATTGGATAGTGATGTTGAATTTTGTGGTTGCTATAGATTATCGGTTCCTATAATCCTGAAACCTGTATAAAATAGGCCTTTAATGTCCAATCAACAACTTCAGAGGCAAATTTAGCTCTCAAGAAAGTATATTGCTGACGAACTGGATCAGTCAGAAAATAAAAGCCCACCCAATGGGCTCTATATTTTGTTGAAGCCACCAAAGAGACCTTTATGATGGCAAAAGGTTGCAACTGGCTTGTTACATGGAATCTTGCTTGCAACCAAGGGGAAAGTATGTTCAGCATCACCACACCAGGATTATAATCATTCTGTTGGTTTCCCATCTTTACACTTTAGAGAGCGAAGTGATTCTCGTAGAGGCTGAGCAGCTTAAAAGTTTGCTTATTGAGCAGTATATGTGGTGTGGTTTGCCTGTAGAAACTGTCCTTCATATTGTCAGTTTTATAATGGAGGTAGTTGATCATGGGTGTCTTGGCAAGAGAAACATGATGCATGAGGTAGGCAAGCTTTGAATGGGCTGTAGTTAATAGTACTTTAGTTTGCCATTTGTTGAGGTNCTTGTTTTCCCAGTGCGTAAATACGCAAATTTGGTGTGTTTAGGGTTAAAATTGCGGCAAAGAGTGGGGATAATCTATGAGAAATTGGATAGTGATGTTGAATTTTGTGGTTGCTATAGATTATCGGTTCCTATAATCCTGAAACCTGTATAAAATAGGCCTTTAATGTCCAATCAACAACTTCAGAGGCAAATTTAGCTCTCAAGAAAGTATATTGCTGACGAACTGGATCAGTCAGAAAATAAAAGCCCACCCAATGGGCTCTATATTTTGTTGAAGCCACCAAAGAGACCTTTATGATGGCAAAAGGTTGCAACTGGCTTGTTACATGGAATCTTGCTTGCAACCAAGGGGAAAGTATGTTCAGCATCACCACACCAGGATTATAATCATTCTGTTGGTTTCCCATCTTTACACTTTAGAGAGCGAAGTGATTCTCGTCGAGGCTGAGCAGCTTAAAAGTTTGCTTATTGAGCAGTATATGTGGTGTGGTTTGCCTGTTGAAACTGTCCTTCATATTGTCAGTTTTATAATGGAGGTAGTTGATCATGGGTGTCTTGGCAAGAGAAACATGATGCATGAGGTAGGCAAGCTCTGAATGGGCTGTAGTTAATAGTACTTTAGTTTGCCATTTGTTGAGGTTCTCCTTTGCAGGCTAAAGTACACCACTAATTTTCCCATGATGTTTTTGGGGAAGATTTGATTTAAACCGTGTGCTTGGATATCCTATGATGAAGTTTTCTACCTGCCTATTTTATATTCTCATCAATTAACTGTAAAAGCTGGAATGACTACTTGATCATAGCAGTCTTTGGAAAAGTCCTCTTTCTTTTTCACTACTGGGGCTGCAACTGGGTTTTATGCTGCTGCTTAGTTGCACTCATGTAGGGAGGCTTAAAATTAGAACTGCTCCCAGGATACTAGACTATTTTATTGCATATCACATATTGTATGCCGAAGCAACCAATTTGTTAAGTTATTATGTTTGGCTAAGATGCTCATATTGACTTCAGTTCTGATAAGAATGACCAATTTGCCTGTACTTTTTGTGCTATCGTTCTTGTAAGGTTCATTTTCTATCATTATTTTCTGACTATTGTCATAGATTTAGATTTTTGCCTATTTCTTGATTCTAAATTTCCATAAGAATTTTATATCATTCCTAATTTCTATGCCTTTCTGCCAGGTTACAAATCCAGCTATTGATCCTCTTAGAGAAGGATTGGTTATGTCTCTTGAAGTCAATCTTGGGAAGCGTGGAAACATATTAGAGGTTGGACCTGAGAATGCCTCTCAGGTTTGTTAGCATTTTCCATTTTCTCTTTTTCTAGATATTCCCGAATAGTTATCGTCTTTTACTATATGTCCTGTCCTGTTACATGTTCTATATGTTATTTTAGTTTTTTATTTCTTTTGTCTTTGGAATTTATGAGTTGATATTTTGAACCAGGTGATTTTGCCAAGTCCTGTACTTAATGAAGGGGAGCTTGAAACGTTGTTAAAAGATCCCCACTTAAAACCCCAAGTTCTATCAACGTTTTTTGACATAAGGAAAGGGGTTGATGGTTCCTTGGAAAAGACTCTGTATAAGCTTTGTCAAGCGGCTGATGAAGCTGTTAGAAATGGTTCCCAATTGCTTGTTCTCTCTGACAGGTCTGATGAGTTGGTGAGCTCTCTTTCAGCTTGCCTTTTTGCATATAACTAAAATCTTAACTGGGGGTGATTTTATACCCCCTTTCTCATGCACACATGTTGCCATGCTAACCCACTTGATCAGATTTTTTTTTCTTGTTCTTCTGTATCTGTTCGAATTTCTATATTACTGTGTTTTGTTATATTGCAGTTTCAATGTCATCGTGTAATACTCTCCTCATCCATTGTCAGGTTTCTTTTGAGAAATCAATTTTTACATCTTACCTGCCTCAATTCTAATCGTACTGCTTGCTACCCCTTGATAGCAAATTTTGCTTATATTTTGTTTCAACTTTTTCTTCTTCTTTTTGTTTATTTTTTCTCTTTAAATCTTACATATTACCATTTCTGTATATTGTATTTTGCTATTTTTTCTTGGCTACTTGTAGTTTGATGATTATTATGGATCTAATGATGTATCTGTTTAACCATCTTGCTCTTAGACAATTCATATTGTTCTTTTTTGCTATAGGTTTGTCTTCTGCTGAGCAATTTATTACTTTCTCTTGTTTTTTTNCTAATGATGTATCTGTTTAACCATCTTGCTCTTAGACAATTCATATTGTTCTTTTTTACTATAGGTTTGTCTTCTGCTGAGCAATTTATTACTTTCTCTTGTTTTTTCGACCTGGACAGTGACCTTTTGATGTAACTCTTGAGCATGTTTCATATATATTATGTTGTTTTTGTCAGGAACCCACTCGACCTGCAATTCCAATACTCCTTGCTGTAGGTGCAGTCCACCAACATCTGATTCAGAATGGCCTGCGAATGTCAGCTTCCATTGTTGCCGACACTGCTCAGTGCTTCAGTACTCATCAGTTTGCCTGTTTAATTGGATATGGTGCAAGGTCATTTTCCTTCTCCATGATTATTGTGTGTTTTTCCCCAAAGTTCAGAAATTTCATTTCTCGCATTGTTATAACTGACTTTTGCATTGTTTTTTGATGTCGTATTGCTTGTGTGTGATATATTGGTTTCTTGATCCATCTACTCTTTGTTAGTTTATTTAGCTCACACATGATTTTAATCTGTCTTCATGTTCTTCTTATAGCTGTATATTGTTTAAGTGGAATGGCTGTCTCTCTCAAGGATAGTATAACTCTATTAGTCAGCATGCATTTGCAAGTTCAACTCGAAATTGACCAATTAGAAGCTATACATTATCAGTTCCTAGCGCATCAATTAAATTCATTTTTCTCTTATGGAGTCATGTTAACACATTTCATTCCATCCTTGATGCATCTTTGCAGCGCTGTTTGCCCATACTTGGCATTGGAGACGTGTCGGCATTGGCGCTTGAGCAATAAAACTGTGAACATGATGCGAAATGGAAAGATGCCGACTGTTACAATTGAGCAGGCGCAAAAGAACTTTTGCAAGGTCTTTGTACATCCATACTGGAAGGAATTCTTTTTAAGATTTACATTGTTATTTTGTGTTTTCCTTAGTATATTTGTTCCACTCCCTTTCCGNAACTTTTGCAAGGTCTTTGTACATCCATACTGGAAGGAATTCTTTTTAAGATTTACACTGTTATTTTGTGTTTTCCTTCGTATATTTGTTCCACTCCCTTTCCACGTTTCTAAAGATTCTTAGTTTTAGGGGTTGTTTGAACAACTGGAATAAAAGTGATAGATTTAATAGCTTCTTCTATCTACTGAATTCAAAAGACAACCCTGCTGCGCTGGAATATAGGATAAGATAGAGCTGTTTTACTTCTTGACTGGTAAGAACGAGCTTCTGTAAGAACTGGAAGATTATATCATTACCATGTCTTACTAGATTTTATTTCAAGTGGCTGCACTGGGACTGAGTCAGATTCTGGTTATGATTATAATACTTATCTTTTGTTCCAGATGAGGATTCAATAGGGGAATGGACTCCTTTATTTTCTTTCTTTGATAGAATTTCCACACTCAAGAACCAGGAGAATAAAATAAACATAGTATGAATTGGAAGAAAGACAGATGAAATGTATGAATTAGAAGAAAGACAGATGAAATAGAAATTCGAGGACAAGTTGAAATAAAATGAAAAGTACAAAGCACGGACGTGGTTGAATTCATTGATTTATTTAGTTGCTATTTGCAATCATCTCTATCCATTCATAAGCGTCAACAATTTGGATCCAAATAAAGCAGGAACCCATAGTATGTTAACTCCAACTAGCATGGTCCGAATATTGGGTAAGAAGTGCTTGGCAATCATTCTAAAAGAAGAAATTGAAGATTTAGGATAAGATGCAGAGGATATTTTCATGCCACATTAAATCTTTTCATTGTTGTTTAGCCTCCACCTTGTCATTGGAATTTTATTCACTTTTCTGGCTTAATATGGTTAGGGAAAAAGGTTTCATTGCAGGCATTAATATTCTAACTGCTAAGGAATCTATATCTCAGTTGGCGAACCTAGTGAAGTATCTAGGGTGGTGTGGTTAAATCTTTGGGTGCCTTCCATTATGTAGACATTAATATCTTTCGTTTCCTCTTAGGGTGGGGAAAAGGGGAATGGGAGGCCGTTCTGTATTTAAGCTCCATTCCATTTATTCTCTTCTTTATTTGACCTCTTGTAATGGATGCGGTAATAGTGGCCTATGAGCTAATAACAGTGGAGGATTGGTGGAGAGATTCCCAAGTCAAGATAAGAGGGTGTTATTTAAATATTATGTTTAGGTTTAGAGTTGATATGTCATCCCAAAAAAGGTTGGCAAAATGGATTTGGTAATATGGTCTGAATCAAAGTTTCTTCATGGCTCTAATTGTTGGGCTCTCTTTAATAGTAAACATGATTGAACTACAAATAAAAAATGGGAAAGATACATGGAAGGATGAGGAATACTCTAAAAGATATAAAGTCAAAGAAAAACAAAACAATTTAAAAAAAAATATGAGGAGATAAGAAATAGCCGTGTGTCAACATGCTTTCCACACTTAGAGCCCAATTATCTCAAGCAAAAAACGTGGCATCCCTTCAAAGTCCTTAGGTGTTGACACCCAAAGAGAGGCCAAGAAAAAAGTTTTATCCCACAAGTCATCCCACGGATTCTCCCCATCATAAAGAATCCTCCCATTTCTTTCCCACCATACCATACAAAATAAAGCGAAAACCACACTTCTCTTTAAAATTTGGGTAGCGCAGTGGTGTGGGGTTGAGCTTGGGGTGAACTATAAACATGGAAATTTTGGGTCCAACTGTCTCTGGTGTCTCTGGGTTTGTACCTGGGGTCAACAAGAGATTGCAGATATTCATGATTTACCTGGGGTCAGTCCGATGTGGCCCTACCCTGGAGAGGTTCCTCGTCAGCAAAAATCTTGGCTTTATTGCTACATCCAAAATCTTCGAAATCAATGTTCTATTCTTTAGAAAGAAGTTAATTGAGCTCTTACGTAACTTCATTGTTAAGGTTTTTCAAAATATGAAAATTTCAAAAATAAAAATTAAAAAATCTCTGTAAATTTTGGATTTTCAGAAACCTTAACAATAAAGTTACTTCAGAGCTTACTTTACTCCTATTTCTTAGGTGTTTCCCATTTTATATGACCTTAGTGAGATATGGTGTTTATTTAGATAAGTCTTTTTCAGTTCAAAGTCTTTTTTTTTGTCTTGNTTAACAATAAAGTTACTTCAGAGCTTACTTTACTCCTATTTCTTAGGTGTTTCCCATCTTATATGACCTTAGTGAGATATGGTGTTTATTTAGATAAGTCTTTTTCAGTTCAAAGTCTTTTTTTTGGTCTTAGAGCTCTAAGAAATACAGTGCTACAAGGCTCAGTAAACTCCTTAGAGTGGATGTTGGCATTTGATTTGTAAAAGGACTGCAATTACTAGTTATTTCTCATAATTGCTCCTGTTCTTATCCTGTCTTGCCAAGAATTTAATGCTTCAACAACAGTGATACCATCGTGCATGTCTATGATTTCCCTGAGGTACTTACAATCTTAAGATAAACATCTATATTGTACTAAGTAATAACTGAATATTTCTGGACATGCTTTCTATATCTTTTAATAAAAGAGATGCCACTTTTCTAGCATGTAATATTAATAATATTTTATAAGAATTAAGTTTCATAGCTGCACCATTATTTTAAAAACAAGGGGTAATTGAAGTTTATGTCTAATCTATCTGAAGGCAGTGTCAATGCTGCATGAATCTCACTTCTTTGCATGCAACCTAAAAATCCAAACCACAAGCTTCACATATAGTACATCTGTATTTGTCATATATGTATCCTGTATCTTGTATCCATATGCAAGTTTCATATGGCATTATGCTTTCTTGGAAAGGTTTTGTAGGTTGAATTATCTAGATTACTAAGAGTTCTAGAATTTTGAATGGGGTTATTTTTGGAGACGGGATTCGGCAAGACTTCCATTTTATCTTTGTATGGGTATCCATTTGGTCCCATGAAAGATTAAACTGCAGGAGGAGCGAGGGATAGCAAGTTGGTCGGTAAACAAATGTGGTAGTGCAGATACATAATTAGATAGGCACATGTTCAGGCATCCGTTTATCGTTTTAACGTTCAAATGGAGCTTAATAATCAGTAAAACATACAGCCGGTTTACATAGAGAGGTGGTAGTAGAAATGCAAAAGTAAACAGACAACTAATCACTGGGGGGAAGGGTGGTGATAATTTTTTCGTGCCCAGATATCCACAAGATCCAAGCATGTGACCTTAATCATGAAGTTTATGGTTTTCTGCTTTTAGTTTTTCTTTAACTTTCTGCTTCTTTGGTATCAATATCCATTATAAACCCCGCTTTGTGTATTCTGAGCAGTTTATGGTTATCTGCTTTTAGTTTTCCTTTATCTTTCTGCTTCGTTGGTATCTATATCTGTTATGAACCCCGCTTTGTGTATTCTGAGCTATNTCCATTATAAACCCCGCTTTGTGTATTCTGAGCAGTTTATGGTTATCTGCTTTTAGTATTCCTTTATCTTTCTGCTTCGTTGGTATCTATATCTGTTATGAACCCCGCTTTGTGTAGTCTGAGCTAACATGGTTTTTACTTTTGATTTCTTTTAGTTTTTTGTTTTACTGAATGCTGAACAAATGTAATAGTTTTATGCCATTTGCAGGCAGTTAAATCTGGTCTACTGAAAATTCTCTCCAAAATGGGAATTTCATTGCTCTCCAGGTATGTGTTCATTTAATAAATTTTCAAATAGCTACTTCCTCTTTATCTGCTTTCCCCCTATTGTTTACAGTTATGGTTTCCTATAATCTTGCTCACTTTGATTATCCTCCCTGGTGAAATTCTACTTACAAGCTTCTTGGATATAGTTACTGTGGCGCACAGATCTTTGAAATATATGGATTAGGAACAGAGGTTGTTGATCTTGCATTTTGTGGGAGTGTTTCAAGTATTGGTGGATTAACTTTTGACGAGGTATGGAACACCACAAAAAATCACTCTCTTTCCAAACTTTCCCTAAATTAGCTGTATTTTTGTTTTTAGTAAACATGAGGTTTGTAAACCTTACAAGTTTTTAAATTTAGATTTAATTAAACTTTCTACCTCAAATGTATCACCTAATTCTCAGTTGATTCACTTTTTTTTGGGTGTAAATTTAGTCCTCTAACTTCTGACTCAGGGTCAATTCAGTCCAATCAATAACAACAGTTAAATTTCTCATGGAAAAAGGCGTGATCCTTCCATGATGACACATGGCACCTGATGCACAGATGTCATTTGCCATGATGACACATGGTATTTCTATCAAGTTTTTGATGGAAATCATTGAGTGGACTGTATGTAGAAAATCAGAGGATGTAATTGACAAAAAATTAAAGAGCAAAAACTGAGAATTGGTGTAATCTTTGAGGGTGAATAATGTAATCAACTCAAGATTTTTAATTTTTACATGATAATTTTGGAGGATCCTTGATTGTTATTGTATTGCTTCTTAGCTTGAAAGAGTGATATTGTTTTTTTTGGTACAGTGGAAAAGGATACATAACAAAAAAAAAAAACACTACAAAGCCATCTAAGGCTCCCTAATGAAACTAACTCCAGCAAGATCTGCCCCAAGCAAACATGCAATCTCTCTTAGGGGGGCATCCAGTTTAACAAGGTTAACTGATTGCCTTTCGCCTAGGTCATAAGTGCATCTACGCATTGATTTCCTTCGCGTAGGATGTGACAAATCTTCCAGTTGCCATCCTTCAACAGTTGGATACATCTTTCTACAAGAACTCCTATCGAGTGAGGGACTCTTGTTCTTCAGAAAGGAGTTTATAAGCCTCATAAGAGTCAGTCTCCACAATCACGTTGTTCATTCCAATCTCCTTTGCCAGCTCCAGACCCCAGTAGATAGCCCATAACTCAGCCTTGAAGCTTGTTGACGGATTTAATTTGCCATAAAATCCTGTCAGCCAAATTCCCTGCTTATCTCCCACGCCTGCTGACCCTGGATTTGCCTTTGGAGCATCTATCCTTGTTCAGTTTGAACCAACTTGCAGGAGGAAAAGGCCATCCAATCAATCTTGTGGGTTTAACAACTTTGTTCAAGTTAATATCAAAGTAGGCACGATGGATTTTTTGGGCAAAATTCAATGCATTCTTACAAACCACACTAGGATAAGTTAAGAGTTTTTTCAATGCTTTCCCTATTCCTTGCTGTCCATATATGTGAGAATAAAACAGGCCACCCAGCATATCTTCCATCATCCCCCTTTCTTGATTTGATATTCGTTTTGAGCCTTTCTTGGAGGCTCAAGGTTTGGTCGGCGAGCCTCACTTGTCTGTCAAGAAAGACTCTCCAGACCTCCTAAGCCTTCGAACAGTCTCTAAGAATATGCAATGTTGTCTCAGAATGAGCATTGCATCTGCAGCAACTGCCATTTGGTGCAATATTCCTATTTGCCCTTAGTTGATTAGATAAGATTCTATCATGTTGAACAAGCCAGAGAAAAAACTTAATCTTCTGCGTTAATTTAAGTTTCCATAGCCACTCACATAACCCCTTGTGAACTTTTTTTCTTTCAACTTGTATGATCAACTCATAAACAGATTTTGTAGAGAAGATTCCACTATTAGTATGGCCCCAGCAGGTTCTGTCCTGTTGGGAGCCTAGATCAGGTAATAAAATATAAGCCATTTCATCCAAATGATCTTGAGAGAGGAACTTACTTGCTTCCTGCCAGTTCCAGTTACCTGACTGATCAATGAAGTTTGCAACAGTGGTGTCCAGAGCTTCCGAATGAGGAACCTGAATGCTTTGCTGAAGTGGTCCTTCCCCCAACCACCAATCTGCCCAGAAAGAGATATTCTGGCCATTTCCAATAACCAATTTGATGCCTCTATCGAAAATATGATATTGTTTGACCTACATGTGGTTATTCTATTTGGTCCACATTACATTTGAAGGATTTTTTATCCTATCTTATAGTTAAATTGTGTACTTTATGTTAGGGTTTAGTAGCAAGAGGGAAAAAGAGGAAGAGAATAGAAGAAGAGAGATCGAGAGGAATAATTGGTGTATTTTGTGTTGCCCTACACCCTTTTCTTTATAGTAGAGAAACAATTAGGGTAATTATAATATTACCCTATACTAATTTAAATATGACTAACACAAAAATAAGAACTTTAACACTCTCCCTCAAGTTGGAGTATAAAGATAGAAAATGCTTAGCTTAGAACATAAACTACTGAAGACGGACTGAGCTAATAGCTTAGTAAGAGTGTCATCCAATTGATCATCAAACTTAATATATGGGGTGATGATCTCCTTCCACATTAAGAGATTTCGAATGAAATGACAATCACCTCAATGTGTTTGGTACGCTCATAAAATATCAGATTACTTATAATTAAAGTAANAATGACAATCACCTCAATGTGTTTGGTACGCTCATAAAATATCAGATTACTTATAATGAAAATAGCTGTTTGATTGTCACAATGTATTTTTATAGGGAAAAACAAATCAAGTCCCATATTATGGAGTAAAGAACATACTCATAGCATCTCACAAGCAGTATGTTCCATAGTACGATATTCAACCTTTGCACTAGAACGAGCAACCATATTCTGTTTCTTACTGCACGAAGTATCCAGATTATCGCTAACAAATGTGCAATACCTAGACATAAATTGTTTATCACTATGACAACCTNTCCATAGTACGATATTCAACCTTTGCACTAGAACGAGCAACCATATTCTGTTTCTTATTGCACGAAGTATCCAGATTATCGCTAACAAATGTGCAATACCTAGACATAAATTGTTTATCACTATGACAACCTGCTCAATCAGAGTCAGAAAAATCAACAACAATTATGGATAATGAGGAATGATACAATAAACTTTTCTCAGAGCTTTTTTTAGATACAACCTCCCAATGAGGCTTACGAGGGGCATGCATGTACTGACTAACCACCCCAACAACATATGTGATAAATCAATTTACCAACCAATCATCGATATCACCCAATATTATCAAAGATTGCACGTGGTGGCTGTTTCAAGTCATACAGTGCCTTCTTCAAAAGACACTAATTGTTCTTGTCCAGAAATAACATAACTTAAAGGGTGGGTCATATATACCTCCTCTTGTAAATCTTTATGTAAGAATGCATTCTTTATGTCCGGCTGATATAAGGGTTCGTCAGAATTGACTATAACAGAAATAAGAATTCTAATAGAATTAAGGTGAGCAACATGGGAGGTCTCACTGTAAAACATGCAAAGTAGGGTCAGTAGCCGGAGAGGGAGAAGATACACCATTAGGTACGAGAGGCAATATTAGCTCCCCGTGACTACTAGAGATCAAATCTGATAAAATAGTAGTTTATACATTAGAAAAGAAAAAAGTTAATTCAAACAATGTGACTTTGGCATTGACATAATACTTGTGAGAGACTGGGTCATAACAATGGAAACATTTCTAAGTATGAGAGTATCCCAAAAAGATGTACTTAAGTGAACGAGGTGAAAGTTTATCTCGACCGGGACTAAGAAGGTGAAGAAATGCAACACAATCAAGTATACAATGAGTTAGACCAACTGCTGATGTATTAGGATATATCAAGGAAAACAGAGATTTATTATCTAAGACTGGACAAGACATCTGATTAATAAGATAGAATGTAGTGAAAACAACATCAACCCAATATGTAAAACATCAAGGTGCAAACAATACCCAATAAATAACAATACTTATGTTTGAAAACACTATTTTGTTGGGAGGTACGAGGACGTGGTTTGATGGATAAGATTTTTATAAAAGATTAAGTATACTCAAGGATATTATTAGACCAAAGAACTTTAATATGAACATTAAACTGGGGCAGAATTTCATTATAAAATGTGGTAATGACTCTGGGTAATTCAGATTGATTGTTCAGAAGGAATAATCAAGGCATACGAGAGAAATTATTAGCAAATATCACGAAATACTGAAACTCAGAAATACTTGACGCTTGTAGGACCCTAAATGTTTGTATGAACAACATGAAAACGGACTTGACTGAGGACCTGAAGAACTAGGAGGAAAGAAACTATGGTGATGCTTGCCTAATTTGTAAGGTTCACATTCTAACACAGAAAGAAAGACTCAAATCAAGAATAACTTACCGTAACTTTTGCAATGAAGGATGACCTAGTTGGAAGTGTCACTAAAGAGGAGACACCACAGTACTCAAGGCAAAAACTACCAAGATTTAAGTAGTATATACCATTCCTCTCATGCCTCAAATCAATCACCTTCTTCATCTTGAGGCCCTGAAAACACAAGAGGATGGAAAGAAGGTTACAAAATACTATAATGACTTAGTTAGCTGACTTATAGATAACAAATTAAATAGAAAATTAGGAACAAATAAATTAGAGGTTAGTGACATAGATTGAGTAGGACAGAGAGCTCCGGTCCCTCGTATTCGTCGAAAGGAGCCATCATATAATACAATACGTGAGTTAGAGGAATGAAAATTAAAGAAAAGGGAAGAAATACCAGACATATGGGCACTGACTCTTGAGTCAATGATCCAAGATGACGAAGGGGGTTGGGCAACTATACATGCAAAGTGCCTCCATGAACAAGATTGGTACTAGACACAGATAAAAGTGATGTAAGTGAAGATAACTGTTGGATGAGCTGATGAAACTAAGAAGAAAGATCAGCATGATAATCATGAGCAGATGCAACTGGACCATAGGTGGAAGATTGATGTACTAGAGAACCGGAAGGATCATCGAATGCCTGATTTGTATATGTTGGTTTGCCATATCGATCCCAACAATAATTTACTATATGCTTTGTGCAAGGATCAAAATATTGTTTTGAAACGATCGATACATCTGAAACATTTTCGTTTCCAAGCAGACCGAAACGAATTAGTGATGGAATCGAAATTCTAATACTTTGAGGTGTTCCACAATATTTTGAATTATTTTGTTATATTTTAATGTATTTGCAAAATTATTTTGAAATGTTTTAAGGTATTTCAAGATATTTTGGTATATTTCAATCAATATTTTGAAAAAATAATTCTTAAAATTTTTAATTTTTTTAATTTTTTTTTCGAAATACGTCGAAACGTTTCCGTTTTCTAAGTGACNTATTTTGAATTATTTTGTTATATTTTAATGTATTTGCAAAATTATTTTGAAATGTTTCAAGGTATTTCAAGATATTTTGGTATATTTCGATCAATATTTTGAAAAAATAATTCTTAAAATTTTTAATTTTTTTAATTTTTTTTTCGAAACACGTCGAAACGTTTCCGTTTTCTAAGTGACTGAAACAATGCATTGAAATGAAATTTTGATACTTAGTCCCGTGCAACCACAATTAGTACGTTGCCACTTATCACGAGCATCACAACGACCACCGTTCAAAGTTGTCATTGAGAAACCCACAAGAGTAAGCAACCTCACAAATNTGAAATGAAATTTTGATACTTAGTCCCGTGCAACCACAATTAGTACGTTGCCACTTATCACGAGCATCACAACGACCACCGTGCAAAGTTGTCATTGAGAAACCTACAAGAGTAAGCAACCTCACAAACAGCCCATAAACCACAAACAACCCAATAAGCCATCGAGGGTCAGGAAGAACACAAGCTAAAGTTACAAACCATACACCCAGCATACCTAGATCAAAATCAATAGTGTAAAATCACAACTCAGAATGAAATCAGGACCAAGAATCCTCAAAGATCGGAGAAACAAGTGACTGCATCAAGCAACTCCACCACACATAGCAGCCAGTCGAAGACCAAACACAACACAGCCAGACTAAGCAGCCAGCCAAAGAACAACGAACTCACGAGGCACCCACAATGGAAATGCAAAATCACCTATCTATCAATCGACCAAACAACGGATTCAAACCGTTGAAAATCCAACAGTTTCGGGAGAGTTGATGACAACAGAAGACCAACTCCAACACAACAACAACAAATCCACATACAAACAACAACCCAGATCTCCACCAAACACCCAGAGTGCGTTTAAAAAAAAAAAAAAACACCACTGCAGACAATCAGACGACCAAGAAAACAACAACCCACATAGAAACAGTGCAACTCTGCCACTGGTGACACCAGAGAACCATCAACAGAGCCAGCCGACTTTACTGCAAGAGGCTACTGGTGCAAGTCATGTTTGCCAAAACATCCAAACAAAGGTTACCCAACATAGATCCTGCCCAAACATACAATTAGAAGCAAGGATGGAGTATAAAAATCACTAGAGGGTCACTGGGCTGGTAGCCAGGAGACTACCGATACACCCTCTTATTGATAATTGGAGGCGATGTATTTTGATCAGTGAATTGCATGGAAGAAGTTTGCGACAGTGGCAAATGCATCATAAGTGCAATCTCATGGTTCTTTTACGTGGTTTTTATGTTTGGAAACTCATATTGGTTGCTGCTCCTTTGCTCTTTACTTACAGTTTTTTAATTCCAGTCCATTGAGGAATTTTAGTTTATGCAATCTTTTCCTCCTGCAGTTGGCCAGGGAGACTTTATCGTTTTGGGTGAAAGCTTTCTCCGAGGATACGGCTAAAAGGCTTGAAAATTTTGGATTTATACAATTCAGAGCAGGAGGTATCTTTTGCTGTTGTACAAAGCTTACTACCTAAAACTTTGTATTTTATCTATTCACTGTTAAGTTTTATTTTGCACACACATACACACATAATAACAGTTCAGTGTATTGAAACCTACTTGAAGTTGTAGGATGTACTTTGATGAAACTAGCAAAATATTTGATTTCCTTTAGTTTTGACAAACTACATTACACGAGATGTGATATTATCATAGTCTAGACATTTTGTCAAAGCATAACATTTTGGAACATGCGCATACTCGTGTTTAACTTTATAAAATTCTTTCAGGGTAGCAACCTCTTTTGTGTTTGGGGGAAGGGGGAAAATTAAGGGATTGCAAATTTTTTCCCTCCATATCCAATATCCTAGATGGGTCAATTGGTGAGGTCTTATATATGTCCTCAAACCCGGGCTGATCATAGTTTAATCTCGCAGGGCCATCACCTTTCAACATCTTGTGTTTTTCCGGTTTTTAGAGGATTATTGGAATTGCTATTTTTTTTTGCTCACAGTGGGTTAAGGGGTGTTAGTGTCAATATGTTGAAGAAGTCCCCTGCTTGTAGATGTATTTGTTGAAAACCTTTCTCGTCACAAAGATCTGAGGGTGTTTAGGCTACCAAGAAGATATCTATGGGCTTCCTGCATAAGGTCTTTCAATGAGCTGTCTGCTGTACCAACTCTCACTGTCTCTCTCTCTTTCTATTGGACATTGAACCAAAGTCTGATGTAAATGCAACCTGCTGCTTTCATGCACTATATATCACATGGCTGGCTAAGTGTTCACAGTTGCAATTAGACACTGGATTACATTTAGTTTTANACCAAAGTCTGATGTAAATGCAACCTGCTGCTTTCATGCACTATATATCACATGGCTTGCTAAGTGTTCACAGTTGCAATTAGACACTGGATTACATTTAGTTTTGTATCATTTGTAGGTCATAAATTCTCGTAGTACACTTCTTTTCATGTGATAGTGTTTTATGCATGAAATAATGTCATGTCTTCATTTTATTGAAATTTAGTCTGTCCTCTGCACTGAAGGGTGCTGAAGTTCTTTCCTTTGGTCTAATTGAAAGGTGAATACCATGGAAACAACCCAGAGATGTCAAAACTGCTCCACAAAGCTGTTCGCCAAAAGAGTGAAAATTCTTATTCTGTTTATCAACAGCATTTGGTTAACCGACCTGTGAATGTAAGTTGCTGAAGTGATTGCTGTTTTATTCCTCTTTGGCTTTGCTGAATGTGCTATGTTACCTGGAGTTTTGACTTGACCATAGAGTACTTGAATTGACCTAGGATATGGGTATGTACAGGTGTATCTAACTCTTACCTATCATATAAAACCATCGGAAAACAAATGAATTAGACTATCACATTCACACTTGCTCTCTGTGCGGCTGTGCCCATTCCAATTTTTTAGACTATGTTTATTATGATATCCAAGAGCAGTTATCTTCACTGGAAAATTTGAACTCCGTACTTATGTTTTTGCTGCAGGTTCTTCGTGATCTTCTAGAGTTCAAAAGCGATCGTTCCCCCATTCCAGTTGGTAGGGTTGAATCTGCTTCAAGTATTGTTCAGCGGTTCTGCACTGGTGGAATGTCACTTGGAGCTATTTCCAGGGAAACTCATGAAGCAATTGCCATTGCAATGAACAGATTAGGTGGAAAATCCAACTCCGGAGAGGGTGGAGAGGTATTCTTTTCAATATTTTAGTTAATCGTGATGTACATCATCCCTGGCCATGAATCACATTGTGATAGTGATGACATATATTGCATTTGTTCACCCAGGATCCAATTCGCTGGAGCCCACTCACTGATGTTGTTGATGGGTACTCTCCCACACTGCCACATCTCAAAGGTCTTCAAAATGGCGATACTGCTACAAGCGCTATCAAGCAGGTTGGAACACTGTTTACTCTTTTTTGAAGCAACTTCTCTATGCTTTGTTTGTCATTTCTATGAGCTTGTTACTACAGTGCTACTGATGGAGCACCTATGGGTATCTCATGAAATACTAGAAGATAAAAATGTATTCAGAATTAAATTGCCAGAGTGCTGGTATTATTTTAGTAAGTTAGATGGTCAGTGCTTGGGTAAGACAAATTATTGTTCCATCATAGTAGGTTACACATTGTTTCCTTGTTAAATACCGAGACGGAGTGTAGCTTCCCCTCTTACGATGTACACTGAAAGTGCTTGACAGAAAATTGTTGCATGTTTCAGGTTGCTTCTGGACGTTTTGGTGTCACTCCAACATTCTTGGTCAATGCTGATCAGTTAGAAATCAAAATTGCCCAAGGTGCAAAGCCTGGTGAAGGTGGTCAACTACCTGGGAAAAAAGTGAGCGCATATATTGCCAGACTAAGAAATTCTAAACCAGGCGTTCCACTTATATCTCCGCCTCCGCACCACGACATTTACTCTATTGAGGATCTTGCTCAATTGATTTTTGACCTTCATCAGGTAAAGATTCACATCATTTTGGATCTGCCAGTAATTTTCACCAGAGATGTTTACCCTGAGAAATTAGTCATGAACTGTTATTTTCAATTTAAACAGGTTAATCCTAAGGCTAAGGTATCTGTAAAGCTCGTGGCAGAAGCTGGAATCGGTACAGTGGCTTCTGGGGTTGCAAAGGGTAATGCTGATGTTATACAGGTATAATGGGCAGTGAAACTTCCAACTTTTATATGTGGAAAGAGATGCCGGATCATGCCTTTTAGCGAGGGATCAAAGTTTTTTCTTTTTTCTTTTTTCTTTTCTTTTCTCGTTTTGAATAATGGATACAACAATGGGTTGAAGTTAAAAAGCCATAAAAACAAACGAAGCTGGTTTTAACCCATTCTACTTGTTGAGGCGCCTTCTACTTGGTGGGTGTCAGTCATTTCTTATTATTGTCCTGGATACGATTTAATAGCCACCTGATCATACTTCACCACAGCTCATATAACCCAAAGACTGAATAATCCCTGACTTATATTCTCTTTCAGTGCTAATTTTTGAAGGAAGCTACTGTCAAATCATACGTATTGGCTCCTTAATGGCATTTGTACAAAATTTTGATGTTTTCCTTTATTTTCAGTTTGGAGGTGTTCAGTACTTTGTATAATTGCTTGTATTTAGTCTGTGATATAGTTGGGTGACTTAACACACTACTTTCTGCACAATGTCGTAATTCCCTAAAACTTTACAATCTAACTAAATTTGGAAGGTAATTGCTGCTTTCCTATAGTAAATGATAAAAAAGGGGGTTTAAACTTTTTTTAGGACTTTGTTGTCTATGAATGTAGCCCTATACAGTGATGACATTTCAACAAGGGTGTGTTGGTTGCTACATATTCCTTCTTAATTTTTAATGTCGAGGGTGATATCTTGAATTTTGGCAATGTTAAATATACTCTGCTTGTTAATAATTGAACTATATGTCTGGTCTTTGATTTTGTTGTCAACTCAAATTTTTGAACCAGAACCACTATTGTTTTTAGCATTGGCGATCTGACTTTAAAGATGCCATTTTTTTGTGTAACTCTAGTTTCATATATTCAGGTCATTGAAACATGTATATGTACATTTTTTTTTATTCTTTTTAACTAGTTAAAATTGTTCTGCATTTGTCAGATACTTTCCAACCACATTTATAAATTCACTGGAAATATTCAACTGCAGACATACCAATATATGCTGCTATTTACCAAGAACACGGCCAACAGTTGCAACTGATATGCCTAACCTAATTTGCAGATATCAGGGCATGATGGAGGTACTGGAGCCAGCCCCATAAGTTCCATTAAACATGCTGGTGGTCCTTGGGAACTTGGACTTGCTGAATNTTGCAATTAGACACTGGATTACATTTAGTTTTGTATCATTTGTAGGTCATAAATTCTCGTAGTACACTTCTTTTCATGTGATAGTGTTTTATGCATGAAATAATGTCATGTCTTCATTTTATTGAAATTTAGTCTGTCCTCTGCACTGAAGGGTGCTGAAGTTCTTTCCTTTGGTCTAATTGAAAGGTGAATACCATGGAAACAACCCAGAGATGTCAAAACTGCTCCACAAAGCTGTTCGCCAAAAGAGTGAAAATTCTTATTCTGTTTATCAACAGCATTTGGTTAACCGACCTGTGAATGTAAGTTGCTGAAGTGATTGCTGTTTTATTCCTCTTTGGCTTTGCTGAATGTGCTATGTTACCTGGAGTTTTGACTTGACCATAGAGTACTTGAATTGACCTAGGATATGGGTATGTACAGGTGTATCTAACTCTTACCTATCATATAAAACCATCGGAAAACAAATGAATTAGACTATCACATTCACACTTGCTCTCTGTGCGGCTGTGCCCATTCCAATTTTTTAGACTATGTTTATTATGATATCCAAGAGCAGTTATCTTCACTGGAAAATTTGAACTCCGTACTTATGTTTTTGCTGCAGGTTCTTCGTGATCTTCTAGAGTTCAAAAGCGATCGTTCCCCCATTCCAGTTGGTAGGGTTGAATCTGCTTCAAGTATTGTTCAGCGGTTCTGCACTGGTGGAATGTCACTTGGAGCTATTTCCAGGGAAACTCATGAAGCAATTGCCATTGCAATGAACAGATTAGGTGGAAAATCCAACTCCGGAGAGGGTGGAGAGGTATTCTTTTCAATATTTTAGTTAATCGTGATGTACATCATCCCTGGCCATGAATCACATTGTGATAGTGATGACATATATTGCATTTGTTCACCCAGGATCCAATTCGCTGGAGCCCACTCACTGATGTTGTTGATGGGTACTCTCCCACACTGCCACATCTCAAAGGTCTTCAAAATGGCGATACTGCTACAAGCGCTATCAAGCAGGTTGGAACACTGTTTACTCTTTTTTGAAGCAACTTCTCTATGCTTTGTTTGTCATTTCTATGAGCTTGTTACTACAGTGCTACTGATGGAGCACCTATGGGTATCTCATGAAATACTAGAAGATAAAAATGTATTCAGAATTAAATTGCCAGAGTGCTGGTATTATTTTAGTAAGTTAGATGGTCAGTGCTTGGGTAAGACAAATTATTGTTCCATCATAGTAGGTTACACATTGTTTCCTTGTTAAATACCGAGACGGAGTGTAGCTTCCCCTCTTACGATGTACACTGAAAGTGCTTGACAGAAAATTGTTGCATGTTTCAGGTTGCTTCTGGACGTTTTGGTGTCACTCCAACATTCTTGGTCAATGCTGATCAGTTAGAAATCAAAATTGCCCAAGGTGCAAAGCCTGGTGAAGGTGGTCAACTACCTGGGAAAAAAGTGAGCGCATATATTGCCAGACTAAGAAATTCTAAACCAGGCGTTCCACTTATATCTCCGCCTCCGCACCACGACATTTACTCTATTGAGGATCTTGCTCAATTGATTTTTGACCTTCATCAGGTAAAGATTCACATCATTTTGGATCTGCCAGTAATTTTCACCAGAGATGTTTACCCTGAGAAATTAGTCATGAACTGTTATTTTCAATTTAAACAGGTTAATCCTAAGGCTAAGGTATCTGTAAAGCTCGTGGCAGAAGCTGGAATTGGTACAGTGGCTTCTGGGGTTGCAAAGGGTAATGCTGATGTTATACAGGTATAATGGGCAGTGAAACTTCCAACTTTTATATGTGGAAAGAGATGCCGGATCATGCCTTTTAGCGAGGGATCAAAGTTTTTTCTTTTTTCTTTTTTCTTTTCTTTTCTCGTTTTGAATAATGGATACAACAATGGGTTGAAGTTAAAAAGCCATAAAAACAAACGAAGCTGGTTTTAACCCATTCTACTTGTTGAGGCGCCTTCTACTTGGTGGGTGTCAGTCATTTCTTATTATTGTCCTGGATACGATTTAATAGCCACCTGATCATACTTCACCACAGCTCATATAACCCAAAGACTGAATAATCCCTGACTTATATTCTCTTTCAGTGCTAATTTTTGAAGGAAGCTACTGTCAAATCATACGTATTGGCTCCTTAATGGCATTTGTACAAAATTTTGATGTTTTCCTTTATTTTCAGTTTGGAGGTGTTCAGTACTTTGTATAATTGCTTGTATTTAGTCTGTGATATAGTTGGGTGACTTAACACACTACTTTCTGCACAATGTCGTAATTCCCTAAAACTTTACAATCTAACTAAATTTGGAAGGTAATTGCTGCTTTCCTATAGTAAATGATAAAAAAGGGGGTTTAAACTTTTTTTAGGACTTTGTTGTCTATGAATGTAGCCCTATACAGTGATGACATTTCAACAAGGGTGTGTTGGTTGCTACATATTCCTTCTTAATTTTTAATGTCGAGGGTGATATCTTGAATTTTGGCAATGTTAAATATACTCTGCTTGTTAATAATTGAACTATATGTCTGGTCTTTGATTTTGTTGTCAACTCAAATTTTTGAACCAGAACCACTATTGTTTTTAGCATTGGCGATCTGACTTTAAAGATGCCATTTTTTTGTGTAACTCTAGTTTCATATATTCAGGTCATTGAAACATGTATATGTACATTTTTTTTTATTCTTTTTAACTAGTTAAAATTGTTCTGCATTTGTCAGATACTTTCCAACCACATTTATAAATTCACTGGAAATATTCAACTGCAGACATACCAATATATGCTGCTATTTACCAAGAACACGGCCAACAGTTGCAACTGATATGCCTAACCTAATTTGCAGATATCAGGGCATGATGGAGGTACTGGAGCCAGTCCCATAAGTTCCATTAAACATGCTGGTGGTCCTTGGGAACTTGGACTTGCTGAATCACATCAGGTTTATACTCCTTGGAATTGAATCATCCCATTCCTTATTTTAATGTTATCAGTATTCATGTAGATTCTTTTTGTGTTTTCCCTGCAATAACCACCGGCAGACACTTATCAAAAATGGACTTCGAGAAAGGGTCATTCTCAGAGTTGATGGTGGATTCAAAAGTGGAGTTGATGTCCTAATGGCTGCAACAATGGGTGCTGATGAGTATGGATTTGGTTCTGTGGCAATGATTGCTACTGGATGTGTCATGGCTCGCATTTGCCACACGAATAATTGTCCAGTTGGTGTTGCTAGTCAGGTAATAAGGATTACTGCGTTATATTGATTTTGCATTCACTGTTCTCTCTAATAACATGTTTGGACATGTTTGTATTTTTATTCCGCAATCATACTAATCCAGAGAGAAGAATTACGAGCTCGTTTTCCTGGTGTTCCCGGTGACCTTGTCAACTTCTTTCTATATGTTGCTGAGGAGGTAATTATTCCAGTGTCTGATAAAATTTTTATTCCATGCTTTTAGTCCTAGTTGAACATTATTATTGTGTTATGGTTGAATTGATTGACTTACAAATTATAGTTCCTTAGTTTGTTTTATGTCCTTGACAAAACTCTTGAAAAAAAAAAATGCCAGTAAAAAGGAAACCAAAATATGGAACTGAAAATCAGAACTTAAGTGGAATTCGTCTACTAATTTAATAAATGGGTTAATACATGCCATCTCCTACAATCACTAAATCCATGTAGCTCAAATCAGTAACTCTATGTAAAGCTTTATATGGAGACTATATCCAAATTAATCGTTCACGCATTTACTAATCTCCATTTCTATTTAGTCCAAAACCCTTCAATAATAATTTTTTTTATGCAAGGAGGACAACATACCACATAAATAGAATATTTATTGACTCAACTCAACTCAATAAAGCCTTGTTCTAACATTTATGGGGTCGGCTACATGAATCGTGGTTCACCATTGAACTCTATTGAGGTAATGTTTTCAGTCAAATCATAAATGATCATATCTTTCTTTTTTATTTCATTTAAAGTTAATTTTGGCCTTCCTTTACCCGTGTGTTTACCGTGAATAGCTATCATATCACCCTCCCTCACTTGTTCCCAAGTAGANATGTACACTGAAAGTGCTTGACAGAAAATTGTTGCATGTTTCAGGTTGCTTCTGGACGTTTTGGTGTTACTCCAACATTCTTGGTCAATGCTGATCAGTTAGAAATCAAAATTGCCCAAGGTGCAAAGCCTGGTGAAGGTGGTCAACTACCTGGGAAAAAAGTGAGCGCATATATTGCCAGACTAAGAAATTCTAAACCAGGCGTTCCACTTATATCTCCGCCTCCGCACCACGACATTTACTCTATTGAGGATCTTGCTCAATTGATTTTTGACCTTCATCAGGTAAAGATTCACATCATTTTGGATCTGCCAGTAATTTTCACCAGAGATGTTTACCCTGAGAAATTAGTCATGAACTGTTATTTTCAATTTAAACAGGTTAATCCTAAGGCTAAGGTATCTGTAAAGCTCGTGGCAGAAGCTGGAATTGGTACAGTGGCTTCTGGGGTTGCAAAGGGTAATGCTGATGTTATACAGGTATAATGGGCAGTGAAACTTCCAACTTTTATATGTGGAAAGAGATGCCGGATCATGCCTTTTAGCGAGGGATCAAAGTTTTTTCNTATAATGGGCAGTGAAACTTCCAACTTTTATATGTGGAAAGAGATGCCGGATCATGCTTTTTAGCGAGGGATCAAAGNAAGAGATGCCGGATCATGCCTTTTAGCGAGGGATCAAAGTTTTTTCTTTTTTCTTTTTTCTTTTCTTTTCTCGTTTTGAATAATGGATACAACAATGGGTTGAAGTTAAAAAGCCATAAAAACAAACGAAGCTGGTTTTAACCCATTCTACTTGTTGAGGCGCCTTCTACTTGGTGGGTGTCAGTCATTTCTTATTATTGTCCTGGATACGATTTAATAGCCACCTGATCATACTTCACCACAGCTCATATAACCCAAAGACTGAATAATCCCTGACTTATATTCTAATTCAGTGCTAATTTTTGAAGGAAGCTACTGTCAAATCATACGTATTGGCTCCTTAATGGCATTTGTACAAAATTTTGATGTTTTCCTTTATTTTCAGTTTGGAGGTGTTCAGTACTTTGTATAATTGCTTGTATTTAGTCTGTGATATAGTTGGGTGACTTAACACACTACTTTCTGCACAATGTCGTAATTCCCTAAAACTTTACAATCTAACTAAATTTGGAAGGTAATTGCTGCTTTCCTACAGTAAATGATAAAAAAAGGGGTTTAAACTTTTTTTAGGACTTTGTTGTCTATGAACGTAGCCCTATACAGTGATGACATTTCAACAAGGGTGTGTTGGTTGCTACATATTCCTTCTTAATTTTTAATGTCGAGGGTGATATCTTGAATTTTGGCAATGTTAAATATACTCTGCTTGTTAATAATTGAACTATATGTCTGGTCTTTGATTTTGTTGTCAACTCAAATTTTTGAACCAGAACCACTATTGTTTTTAGCATTGGCGATCTGACTTTAAAGATGCCATTTTTTTGTGTAACTCTAGTTTCATATATTCAGGTCATTGAAACATGTATATGTACATTTTTTTTTATTCTTTTTAACTAGTTAAAATTGTTCTGCATTTGTCAGATACTTTCCAACCACATTTATAAATTCACTGGAAATATTCAACTGCAGACATACCAATATATGCTGCTATTTACCAAGAACACGGCCAACAGTTGCAACTGATATGCCTAACCTAATTTGCAGATATCAGGGCATGATGGAGGTACTGGAGCCAGCCCCATAAGTTCCATTAAACATGCTGGTGGTCCTTGGGAACTTGGACTTGCTGAATCACATCAGGTTTATACTCCTTGGAATTGAATCATCCCATTCCTTATTTTAATGTTATCAGTATTCATGTAGATTCTTTTTGTGTTTTCCCTGCAATAACCACCGGCAGACACTTATCAAAAATGGACTTCGAGAAAGGGTCATTCTCAGAGTTGATGGTGGATTCAAAAGTGGAGTTGATGTCCTAATGGCTGCAACAATGGGTGCTGATGAGTATGGATTTGGTTCTGTGGCAATGATTGCTACTGGATGTGTCATGGCTCGCATTTGCCACACGAATAATTGTCCAGTTGGTGTTGCTAGTCAGGTAATAAGGATTACTGCGTTATATTGATTTTGCATTCACTGTTCTCTCTAATAACATGTTTGGACATGTTTGTATTTTTATTCCGCAATCATACTAATCCAGAGAGAAGAATTACGAGCTCGTTTTCCTGGTGTTCCCGGTGACCTTGTCAACTTCTTTCTATATGTTGCTGAGGAGGTAATTATTCCAGTGTCTGATAAAATTTTTATTCCATGCTTTTAGTCCTAGTTGAACATTATTATTGTGTTATGGTTGAATTGATTGACTTACAAATTATAGTTCCTTAGTTTGTTTTATGTCCTTGACAAAACTCTTGAAAAAAAAAAATGCCAGTAAAAAGGAAACCAAAATATGGAACTGAAAATCAGAACTTAAGTGGAATTCGTCTACTAATTTAATAAATGGGTTAATACATGCCATCTCCTACAATCACTAAATCCATGTAGCTCAAATCAGTAACTCTATGTAAAGCTTTATATGGAGACTATATCCAAATTAATCGTTCACGCATTTACTAATCTCCATTTCTATTTAGTCCAAAACCCTTCAATAATAATTTTTTTTATGCAAGGAGGACAACATACCACATAAATAGAATATTTATTGACTCAACTCAACTCAATAAAGCCTTGTTCTAACATTTATGGGGTCGGCTACATGAATCGTGGTTCACCATTGAACTCTATTGAGGTAATGTTTTCAGTCAAATCATAAATGATCATATCTTTCTTTTTTATTTCATTTAAAGTTAATTTTGGCCTTCCTTTACCCGTGTGTTTACCGTGAATAGCTATCATATCACCCTCCCTCACTTGTTCCCAAGTAGATTGTCTATAAATATGTCAAAATCACCTAAGTCTATTTTCCCTTAACTTGTCTCCTATATGTGCTACCGTTATTTTTTTCATAGATATATTCGTTTCTAATTATATTTTTTATTATTTTACCACATATTCATCTTAACATTCTAGTCTCCGCCACACTCAATTTTTTCATATGTTGTTTCTTATGACTGATTTATAGAACTTTTCTTTTACCTTAAGGGGCTTACGTCTATCACACAATACACGGGATACATTTCTCCATGTAGTCCATTCTGCATTAGTTTTATGAGTAACATCATCGCCAATCTCACATTTTAAATGTAACCTTAAATATTTAAAGTATTCACTCTTTGGTGTCTCTTGCTCTTCAATTTTTACAACATCCTGATATTTGATTATCCTAGATTCTTTTGATTCTAAAGCTCTTTGCCATATTTCTAGTTTATTATTAATTTCTTCTATACTTCATCAACTAATAAAATATTGTCCGCAAATAACATACACCATGGGAGCTTATCCTGAATGTGCTTGTTCAATTCATTCATAATCAACGCTAAAAGATATGGACTCCAAGTAGAAACTTCATGTAATATTGTAAACCTATCGTAATTGGGAATTTATTAGTCTCTCTTGCTATTGTTCTCACTGAAGTCATTGGATCTTCATATATATCCTTAATAACATTAATATACATAACAATAACATTTTTCTTCTCTAGAACCCTCCGTAATATATCTCTCTGAACTGTATCATATGCCTTCTCTAAATTTATAAAAACCTTGTGAAGGTCCTTATTTTTCTCTCTGTACCTTGTCATTAGTCTCCTAAGTAAATCCTTGTTCTTTTCCCTATACCGCGCCATTAGTCTTTGAACTAAATATGTAGTTTCTATTGTTGATTCCTAGGGATAAATCTAAACTGATTCTTAGGTACTGTTGTTTCAAACTTAACCTTTGTTCGATTATGATCTCTCAAAATTTCATTGTATGATCTATTAGTTTAATACCTTGATAGTTTGTGCAACTTTGTATGTCTCTTTTATTAACACATTTGTGAACTAAACTTTTGTTTGTCCTCAATTAAGCGTCATAAAACCTTTTTTTAAAAAAATTGGGAATGTTTTACATAAAATAAGATTGACTTTGCCTGCGGGGGGTGGGGAAATTTCTCTAGTTTTTTCCACTGGAAGGGTCAACAGAATGGGGCATGTTTAGATATATGTACGAAAGGATAGGTGAATATGCATATGGTTGAAGTAGAACCCACCCTAATCTATTGCAAGGGTATAACATGAGCGGATTGAGAGGTCAACACAGGCTAAGCTCAAATTATTAAACCCTCAAACAGAGCTCAACTCAAATTTGAATTCAACCCACTCTTTTCAATCCAGGTATTGCTCTTGTTTGGGTTTTTGACACGGGTAGAATAACTTGGGTTCATTTGGGCACAATTTGTGAGTTTTAATTTGGGTTATCCAAGCACTTTNTCAACTCAAATTTGAATTCAACCCACTCTTTTCAATCCAGGTATTGCTCTTGTTTGGCTTTTTGACACGGGTAGAATAACTTGGGTTCATTTGGGCACAATTTGTGAGTTTTAATTTGGGTTATCCAAGCACTTTATACTCACAGTCAACTAATTCTAGATCTTACACTTGATTTTCAGAATTCTTTCAAATAGCTCAACAAACACCTCATCCTCCATGTTCGAGACTACTCAAATACATAACAGATGCATATACGATATGTTAACTTAAGAGAGAGATCACATATTGAAAGGTGTGGCGTGGNCAACAAACACCTCATCCTCCATGTTCGAGACTACTCAAATACATAACAGATGCATATGCGATATGTTAACTTAAGAGAGAGATCACATATTGAAAGGTGTGGCGTGGCTCCTCCCTTTTATAATATATGGGCCTCACTTAACCAGATCCAAACCCACAGAAACTCGAGCATTGCTCCGCTAGATCCGCCAACCCACAAAAATGTTAAGAGATAGAGAGACCAATTCCAGTGGGGGAGTGATAGATAGATAGAACGCCGACAAATTCGTGGGAAGAGATAAAGAGAGGGGTTGAGGGAATAACCGGAGAAGTCTGAGCTCCTGTATGTCTGTGTGGGGTGTGTGTGTGTGTGAGAGAGAGAGAGATCTGTTAGAAAGTTGGGGGAAGGCTGAACTTCTGGAGGTGTGGGAGAATATAAAAGACAGGAGAAATGTGGATGGATTAGTTTTAGTAGTTTTGGGTTGGTTCAGCAAAACGCCATTTATACCAGTCGGGAAAGGTTCGGGTTGAACCTGGTCAACGCAGCATCTCAACCCGAGTATTGTCCACATTTACATTTTTGTTTACTCTTTTTGTTCACTTTTTCTCACATTTAACTTCCACAATCGAAAAGAGATATCCTCATGTCGATATGAGCTCACTTGGTGATCGGCAAAATGTAAGTTTGAGTTGATAGTGACGCTCTGGAGATCCTTCTCTCCATTGTGGATTAACAATTATCTTGACGATGTCAAACAACAAAGGAAATTAAATATAATTTAACGACCCCCAAAAGTTCTGCTTTATTTATAGGCTAGTATGATTGCTTAAGTTAGAGCAAATTTTTACTACTATGTAACTAATATAGTCCAATATTCGAACATATCTTGTGAGTAGGGTGATGTGAGGTGAGGTGCTTGCTGGTCTATGTACATGTCCTCTATTGCCCAGCTAGAGCAGGATCGTGCTCTCTACCTATAGATACTCGCCCTAAACCACTGTTGTGTGTTTTAAAACGTGAGGGTAATCCAACACAGACAATATCACACACATTGTGCTGCATCCAAGGTTCAAAGTAGAGGCCAAGTTGGAGTTGACTCGGCCAGAACCAAACTGATAACATACCTGTTACACTTATTCTACGAATCTTACTCAAATCGGTCTTGACTCGGAGACAATCAATTGAATTGGTGGACTGGGATTCAAGTTGGTTGATGCAGCCCAACTCGGAACTGACTCGACTGATTTGTCATCAGAAACAACCAACTAAAAGCAGAAGAGGAAGACGACAAGGTAGGAAATGAGAACAACGCAACACATGCATGAGCCCACAGTACACAGATGAATTCACATTGACAAGGTAAAAGTTGAAACCATAAATGCAAAATCAGAGCCACTGCCAGTCTCCCTCTTCTGCTTCTTGTTCTTCTTCTAGAGATTATTCTCTTTGCTGGGATTGCCACTTTATGGCTCGTTTGGGTCTTTGTTGGTTCGTCTGCATCCCATTGCCTCTTTCTCCTTTCTCGTACCTTTTTTCTTCTGTTTTTTGGCTTCTACACAAGTTTTGAAGTTGGGGCATGACTGGGCTGGGCTGACTGACTTCTTTGATTTAACCTTTTCCTTCATACAGGCCTGGGCAATTGGCTGAACTGGCAATGGCTCATACCATTTTTCTTTTCTTCCTTTTTTATGTATTGTAACACTTGAACGCAAGCCAATTTTTTCAGATCTCTGGTAGTGGAGCTGGGAAAATTGTAATTTCTTAACTTGCACAATTTTCTAAGTTGTTTAATTTGAGATTACTTAAAGTTATTTATGAAATTCAATAGGGCAGTTTGAATAATTGCATGATTAATTTAATTTGCATGTTATCTGTGTCATGCATCTCACTTCGATTAGTCTCACCCCGCCCCCCCCCCCCCCC
>CAUOFW020010501.1:269641-293753 GCA_963454935.2 Ilex paraguariensis | reverse complement strand
TCCCCCCCCCCCCCCCCCACTTCAATAATAATTGATTGGGATTGATGCTCGGTTGTTTGTTCAAAAATCTATGCCAAAATATATTTATTGATTACATTGAAAAATAATGATGATACATATCTCCGGTAGCACCCTTACAATTTATTTCTACTATATTTGATGGTTAAGCCTCTAATTTAAAGTTCACATTCTTTTGTGCATGTGCTGATCCTTGCTTGTTGATCTTTGGCTAGGTAAGAGGCATGTTGGCACAGTTGGGCTACGAGAAGCTAGATGATGTAATTGGGCGCACAGATCTACTAAGACCTCGAGACATCTCACTGATGAAAACCCAGCATCTTGACCTTAGTAATGTGCTTTCTGTATGTATTCAGACATTTACTCACATCATGTGTATTGCCCATCATGTTATAATACCTGGCCTTGTTTGTATACCAATCAATTTGCCTTTTGTTTCCAGAATGTTGGATTACCAAAATGGAGCAGCACAACAATCAGGAATCAAGATGTTCATAGTAATGGTCCTGTTCTGGATGACATCCTGCTTTCAGATCCAGTGGTAACCATTTTCTCCTTACCATTAGTTACTTCCTTAATTGAACATAGTAAATGCTTGATGATGTTTTACAAATTTTTTCAATAAATTATTCATTTAGGGTAATTATTCTTGTCTGAATTGGCATCAGGAGCACTGGATTCTAATAGATCTGTCTCAATCTAAGTAAAGTGGCGCTGTGTAGAATTTCGTTGTTGTCAAAGAAGTTATAGGTTGCATCCTTAGGAGACAAAAATTGTGACCTTAGTATTTTCTGGGCATCAATTATAGCAGGACCTCATGCTACAATAATTGTTTGCTTTTCAGCAGTAGGCAACTGCTGGACAACATCTTCTGCAAATCTGGCTATGGCTGTAAACAAACTAAAGGACTTGTTAATTAACATTCGAATGATGATTTATATGAATGAAATTTCATATTAATTCCTCCACGAGTTTTAACTTTAAACAAGGTTGTTGCCTGTGGTTGTCCTAAATTCTTCGAAACTTTGTTACTGAAAAGTGTACTAATCTATTTGCCTTTTGGTTTCTATGCATCAGTAATCTGGTTTGCTGTCTATCTATGATCTAAGGAATTCTTTTATCTGTGCAGATAACAGATGCAATTGAGAATGAAAAGGTGGTCAATAAGACTGTCAAAATCTACAATGTGGATCGTGCTGTTTGTGGGCGTATAGCAGGCGTAGTTGCAAAGAAATATGGTGACACTGGTTTTGCTGGGCAGCTGAATATAACGTAAGTCATTGAATTGCATAAGGTTTCTACAATGCTATAAATATGATCCTTTTACTGAAATGTGACCTTGTTAATTTGAGTAATGATGAATTTTCTTGTCTACAGATTTACAGGGAGTGCTGGGCAGTCGTTTGCTTGTTTTCTGACACCTGGGATGAACATCCGATTAGTAGGTGAAGCAAATGACTATGTGGGAAAGGTTTGTTGACCCATCTGATGCATGTGGAATTTTTCAGTACATTTACTTTTTCTTCAGTTATATTGCTGGTGAGGTTTAGCTGCTNTAGGTGAAGCAAATGACTATGTGGGAAAGGTTTGTTGACCCATCTGATGCATGTGGAGTTTTTCAGTACATTTACTTTTTCTTCAGTTATATTGCTGGTGAGGTTTAGCTGCTGTATTCCAAGGATGGGAAATACATTAACTAAATTTTATACAGGCTTCATCAGTTTGAATGTCGTATAGTCTTTTCAGCCACAGCATTGATGATTAAATATGTATTAAATAATTGGGTTAATTGCATTGGAGGTTTCCAAAGTATGAGATTTGTTGCATTTTGGTTCCCAATATTTCAATTGCATCATTTTAGTTTCTAAAGTATTGAATATATTTCTATATGGTCTCTCAAGTAAACAGTGTTCAGATTGCTAACGATTTTTGGCTATAAACTTGTTACGTAATACCTAAATATGGGCAAAAAAATAATTTGGATAGCTCTTGATCAAATTTCTACCCAAATTTTGGTCAAAGAGTTATCTAAATTATACAGTTTTGATCTTGAGGTATCCAAATTTTGGTCAAGAACTACTCAAATTACACATATTTGGTCAAGAGCTATCCAAATTATTTTTTGCCCATATTTAGGTATCACGTGACAAAGTTTAAGAGAAAAAATCGTTAGCAATATCGATGTTGTCTGCTTGAGAGACTGCATAGAAACATATGTAATACTTCAAGAACCAAAATGATGTAATTGAAATATTTGAGGATTAAAATGAGACAAACTGTATTCTTTGGGGGACCTTTAGTGTAATTAATCCTAAATAATTTTANACTTCAAGAACCAAAATGATGTAATTGAAATATTTGAGGATTAAAATGAGACAAACTCTATTCTTTGGGGGACCTTTAGTGTAATTAATCCTAAATAATTTTATCAATCTTTGAATAAAAATAATTAACTCTAATATTATTTTTTATTATCTCGGGATTAAGGCTTTGTTGAGTAATATCCTCTGTTCAATGTTTTTGTCTTTCTATATTGTCTGACATAAGCAACAAATCCTAAGGGTATGGCTGGAGGTGAATTGGTCGTAACTCCTGTTGAGGATACTGGATTTTGCCCTGAGGATGCCACTATAGTTGGGAACACCTGCTTATATGGGGCGACAGGTGGTCAGATTTTTGTTAGAGGGAAAGCTGGGGAGCGATTTGCAGTGAGAAACTCGCTTGCTCAAGCAGTGGTTGAAGGCACTGGAGATCATTGTTGTGAGTACATGACTGGAGGTTGTGTGGTTGTGCTTGGAAAGTGAGTATTCTTCCTTTACCAGGCTTAATAATTGTGGTCAAATATATTGAAGGGAATGGACTGGATCTTTGAGTTACTTTGTTTCCCTTCTAACAGAGTGGGTAGAAATGTAGCTGCTGGTATGACCGGTGGTTTGTCATACATTCTTGATGAAGATGATACTCTTATCCCCAAGGTTTGAGTCTATGAACTCTCCCTGATGTGTAACTATTTTTGC
Organism: Ilex paraguariensis; assembly: GCA_963454935.2. Classification (NCBI taxonomy): domain Eukaryota; kingdom Viridiplantae; phylum Streptophyta; class Magnoliopsida; order Aquifoliales; family Aquifoliaceae; genus Ilex; species Ilex paraguariensis. Next base: position 290,718 of record CAUOFW020010501.1, on the reverse strand, counting down.
TGTTGAACTTGATGTTTATGGCTGCATTTACTTGTGTTTTCGATTTTTTCCTGCAAGTTGGATCACATTTTTGGCTTATAGACCTTGTAAAATTGTCACAGGTGAATAGGGAGATTGTGAAGATCCAGAGAGTGGTTGCCCCTGTGGGCCAGATGCAGCTTAAGAACCTTATTGAAGCCCATGTCGTAAGTACTTCAAATTAATGCATCATTTTTTTGGGGTAAACATAAAGAATGGCATTAGCAAATGTAAGGAGGACATGTCCAACACACGTCATTTTAGCTTTATTTTAATTACTCTTCAAATCCTCNCATCATTTTTTTGGGGTAAACATAAAGAATGGCATTAGCAAATGTAAGGAGGACATGCCCAACACACGTCATTTTAGCTTTATTTTAATTACTCTTCAAATCCTCTTCAATTTTCGCGATTATGCACAGGATGACAAGAATACAAAAGTGTGTTTCATTGCATGTCATCTCCCTACCAGTTCCGCACGTCAGGCTATTTTAGGCCTTAAATAATTACTCAGTCATATTAGTTAGGAACATGCATCGCCAGCAATCGAATGTCAGAGGCATTCCCTTTAATTCATTGTGTATTTAACTTTCATCTAGGAAAAAACTGGAAGCAGCAAAGGCTCGACTATCTTAAAGGAGTGGGACAGATATTTGTCACTCTTTTGGCAGCTGGTTCCACCTAGTGAAGAAGACACCCCAGAGGCTTGTGCTGAGTTTGAGCAAACAGCCCTGGACCAGGTGACATTACAGTCTGCATAGGTTAAAGATACGACCACACCCATCGGGCAATCTTGTGTACCAATGCCGCGACCTGGGTCCAAGCGAGAAATTAACCATCTCGATATTTCTTGCTATTTATTGGGTATTAAGATCGCGGATATAATTGAAGAAATGGACAATCAAAGGTGTCATCATCATTGCCTGAGGTTAGAGACCAGATCTTCATAGAAAAAGTCATCATCCTTCCCCAGTGTTACTGCAACTGTATAGTGATGCCAAAAACTGTAAATTCTAGGTACCTAGATTTCTTCAAAGTCCTATAAGAGGTCCAGTGCTTTGTGATGATATACACTATCCTGTTTATCTGGGCCATTGCTTTCTGTTTCTTAATTTTATATCTCACTTTAACTGTATTCAATTACAAAATTCACAAACTTGGGGTTAATCCAGGTCCAATAATGCAATATACATGCGTGGCAATGGTTTTTATATGGGAAATTGTGATGCAGTATCATATGGTTTATCTAGTAATTACTGTGAACTTTGACGCGAGTTTTAATTCTTATTCTTGTGAGTCATACTTGTATATCGTGTCAAAATTGTCGTCTAAGGTGATGCTGGTTATTTCGTTTCGATTTCATGTTAAGTCAATGTGTTGTTTTTGAAAGTTATTATTCAGTATCCAATTCATGTCTTATGTACATTGTATTGTGCAAAATTAGTTAAATACATACAAAATTTATTCATGTTAACGTCAGCCACGAATGGGATGTGATCTCGGCTTCTACCACCTCCCAACTCGTCCTAGTTCCATAATACTAGACGTTAGTGGAGGGTCGATGGTATGCACTCGTTTAGATGGATCTAGTCTCAGCCCAATGGTGTGTTATAGGAGGCTATAGTGTACACCATGAAGAACGATGTTATGCTGACCTTGCTGCCCATGGCCAGCCCAATGGTTAAGAACCCCATTATCTTATTTGTTCCTCCTGTGAAGTTGCTCACCATTTTTCGAACTTATTGACGCCGACGCCGACATCCACCAAAATTGATTCAATTGAAGGATCCAGGATAACCCACATTCACGTGGTCTCATCCTTAGGGATTCAAAAAGGCGGAAGACTTGAGCGGTTCAAGATCTGCTTCAAGAAGGTCTTCCCTATTAGCGTCTTAGTTTCATCAGCAAGCATTCGTTCTAGGTAACTACCTTTTGGCTCGGCTATGAGGGTTCGAACGAAAGCGAAAGCTTGGTCAAACCTAACTGGCGAAGAACCGTGTTCTGAATTTAATTACCATCGACTTGGGATAGCTCCGGCGAAAAGCTTCTCTTTCTTCTTGGACTTGTCTTTCTTGTTATCCTTCCATCGTCTCATGTATGTTAATATGCGTTACCATCACCTCTTCTGAGTCCTAGTCATTGGAGCGGCTGATAGTACTGTGAAAATTTTGGGTTCTGAGCCACATACCATCTACCTTCCAGGGCTCTGTTAGCTTGATCATCCTAAGGCGATTTCGATACCTTTCGGCCCTTACAGCCTGTTCAAGCGTCTTAACGAACTGAAATTCATAAAAAATATTAGGATTGAAAATAATAAAGTAAACAACAAGGCTTCTATAAAAGATTCAAACAAAGAAAAAAGGACTATATCTTACTGAATAATCTAAATGAATGAGGAAGAGCTCTTTACGTGGTTTCACTTTACCACTATTTGAAATGTGCGAAACTTCGATTGGTGGAAGCCAGTCCATGAAGGAGATGGACTGCAATAAGGTTGGATTGCTCCTGCATTCTTTGGGTTTATTAAACTGAGCTTTGTAATCATCTATACTTGGCATTAGTTGAAAAAAAAGATCACTGAAGTGTCAACTGCAGAGTAGAGGGAAAATGCAGGAAATAAGTTAAGGAAGGAAGAAGTTGGTTCTATGTGTTGTTTTCTGTTGATCAAGGATCTTTTTTTTGTAACCTCTCATTTTTTATTTTAAAAGGATGACCTCTAACCGTTGAAGTCATTTTTTCCGACTATGACTATAATCATGGTTTTTTTTTTTAATATACTTAAACATTCGTCAAGTTATCTGTAATCGACGGTTATGATGTCACGTCTATCATGTCATTTTGTTTTTGACTTCATGCTGATTATTGAATCTCTCCACGTGTCATTCTCAGATTTTTAATATTTGGGTATAAACAGTACCACATACCTCATGCCTTCTATTATACATGTACTTCATGACTTAAAACATTTATAATTGTCCTTATTGGCAAAAACAAATAAGTATATAATTTAGGGCTGAAATTTAGTTTGGGCCGTAGGCAGCCTATGGCCGGCTGGAGAAGGAGGAGCCCCACAACCCCGACTTGGGGGGCGGGGGGTGGGGGGTGGGGGGTGGGGATGGGTATTAGGTTGGAGCAGCAGCTCTATTAGTATATAGTTGGTATTAACCAGAGAGTTATACAGGGGAGGAACTAAAATTTTATTTCATTGGGGGCAACTTAAAATTTTTAAATTTAAACTATAAGTGCAACATTATTTTCATCAAAATATATATTCTTAATAAACATTTTTTATGTATAGTTTCACAAAAAAAAAATAATATTTAGATACGCAACTCATATATATGAGCGATGTATAAAAAAAAGCAACAAAAAAGATTTCATATCAAAAAATCGTCTATTTCTTTACTAGTAGGCAGTTGTTTCAGTGTTAATTTTCTTATAACAAATCTATCCATAACTGATTAAAAAATAATTTTGTCTAATTAGATTGAAATTTAATATTTTGTTATTAAGTTCGTAACGAATGACATAATGTACTACACATAATCAAAATATAATACATAAATTCACAATAATATAATACATAAATCCACAATACGTGTGTGCATTTGTTGCTGAAGGTACAACGACTACGACTTGCGAGCCTTCTCCGTGTGTCATGATATCGACACAAGGCAAGAGAAATGTGCCAATAATCATGATAGCAAATAAACTACCAAAAGCAATAATAGAAAACGGGGCCCCAAGATCTAGTTCTCTTGTATTTGAGGCTTGTTGTATTGAATTTTTAATTGAAATAGACAAATTTTTTTAGAGTAGAATTTGTTGATTCATTGCAACAGATTTTTTGTCTCGTTCATGCTTGATTTTGTGTTGAAATTAAAGCGATACACTACAACAAAAATTAGCCATTGTTTTATTTTTTTGGATGAGATAATTGTTGTTATATACCTCAACACTGACAACCAAGTAAATCGATTTATTGATAAATATACCAAAACTTCTAAGCAATCAAAGGAAGAAAAGAAGTGAGGATTGGTGAAGAAAGCAGAGTCGCAGAAACCAAAGTTCAAACAAAGAAGACGTCTAGACGAGTAAACGACGTAAAATGAGTGAACTATCAAAGTTATGTTTAATTGTTTGAAAATTACACTAACCCCACTTATACTTTATAAAAAAAATTTAGTGGGGGCAGAATTTAGAAATTTTGAATTTTTTAAAAATTTACCTAGCTCTCAAATTTTTTTAAAATTCTGCCCCCACTGCCTCCATACTAAATGTGCCTCATGAACTGTACATAGCCATGAAGGGGGACTTTTTTTATTTTTTTTTATTTTATTATCAGTAAATATGGTTTGATTGATTAAATATTTAATCTATATAATAAAGTACAAAAATTGAAGACACAAAAAATAATTTTTATTTTTTACAGTTGAGATCGTTTTAAATTTTATTTTAAAATTAATCTGACGGCTAATAATAACTCTCCAAATTTAATAAGAAAAATAGGTCTTTTAAGAGTGTGTTTGTGGTGACTTTTCAAGAGTGCTTTTAAAATTTATGATTTTTTATAAACACTTAAAAAAAAAAAAGTAATGTTTGAAATATCTTATTTTAATTACTTTCAAATAGGTTAAAAATAGTTTTACTACTTAATTAAGTAAGTAAAAATAAACAAAAAAATAACTTATATTTCTTTAAAATCATTTTTCTACAAAACATTTTGTCACCACCACCACCGTTATTATCTCACCACCACTATTGCTGCCACCGCCCCATCACCACACCCCCACCCCCACCACCATCACCATTACCATCAATTGCTACCATCGTTGTCAACCTCCACCACCCACCACCTACCACTATCATCATCTCATTCTTATATTTATTACCACTACCACCATCATTCCACTACCACCGTCGCCCATCGTCACCACCCAATACCATCTGATGGGACATTTCCAAGTACTCCAAGATGAAGACACGTGTTNTGAAATTCATAAAAAATATTAGGATTGAAAATAATAAAGTAAACAACAAGGCTTCTATAAAAGATTCAAACAAAGAAAAAAGGACTATATCTTACTGAATAATCTAAATGAATGAGGAAGAGCTCTTTACGTGGTTTCACTTTACCACAATTTGAAATGTGCGAAACTTCGATTGGTGGAAGCCAGTCCATGAAGGAGATGGACTGCAATAAGGTTGGATTGCTCCTGCATTCTTTGGGTTTATTAAACTGAGCTTTGTAATCATCTATACTTGGCATTAGTTGAAAAAAAAGATCACTGAAGTGTCAACTGCAGAGTAGAGGGAAAATGCAGGAAATAAGTTAAGGAAGGAAGAAGTTGGTTCTATGTGTTGTTTTCTGTTGATCAAGGATCTTTTTTTTGTAACCTCTCATTTTTTATTTTAAAAGGATGACCTCTAACCGTTGAAGTCATTTTTTCCGACTATGACTATAATCATGGTTTTTTTTTTTAATATACTTAAACATTCGTCAAGTTATCTGTAATCGACGGTTATGATGTCACGTCTATCATGTCATTTTGTTTTTGACTTCATGCTGATTATTGAATCTCTCCACGTGTCATTCTCAGATTTTTAATATTTGGGTATAAACAGTACCACATACCTCATGCCTTCTATTATACATGTACTTCATGACTTAAAACATTTATAATTGTCCTTATTGGCAAAAACAAATAAGTATATAATTTAGGGCTGAAATTTAGTTTGGGCCGTAGGCAGCCTATGGCCGGCTGGAGAAGGAGGAGCCCCACAACCCCGACTTGGGGGGCGGGGGGTGGGGGGTGGGGGGTGGGGATGGGTATTAGGTTGGAGCAGCAGCTCTATTAGTATATAGTTGGTATTAACCAGAGAGTTATACAGGGGAGGAACTAAAATTTTATTTCATTGGGGGCAACTTAAAATTTTTAAATTTAAACTATAAGTGCAACATTATTTTCATCAAAATATATATTCTTAATAAACATTTTTTATGTATAGTTTCACAAAAAAAAAATAATATTTAGATACGCAACTCATATATATGAGCGATGTATAAAAAAAAGCAACAAAAAAGATTTCATATCAAAAAATCGTCTATTTCTTTACTAGTAGGCAGTTGTTTCAGTGTTAATTTTCTTATAACAAATCTATCCATAACTGATTAAAAAATAATTTTGTCTAATTAGATTGAAATTTAATATTTTGTTATTAAGTTCGTAACGAATGACATAATGTACTACACATAATCAAAATATAATACATAAATTCACAATAATATAATACATAAATCCACAATACGTGTGTGCATTTGTTGCTGAAGGTACAACGACTACGACTTGCGAGCCTTCTCCGTGTGTCATGATATCGACACAAGGCAAGAGAAATGTGCCAATAATCATGATAGCAAATAAACTACCAAAAGCAATAATAGAAAACGGGGCCCCAAGATCTAGTTCTCTTGTATTTGAGGCTTGTTGTATTGAATTTTTAATTGAAATAGACAAATTTTTTTAGAGTAGAATTTGTTGATTCATTGCAACAGATTTTTTGTCTCGTTCATGCTTGATTTTGTGTTGAAATTAAAGCGATACACTACAACAAAAATTAGCCATTGTTTTATTTTTTTGGATGAGATAATTGTTGTTATATACCTCAACACTGACAACCAAGTAAATCGATTTATTGATAAATATACCAAAACTTCTAAGCAATCAAAGGAAGAAAAGAAGTGAGGATTGGTGAAGAAAGCAGAGTCGCAGAAACCAAAGTTCAAACAAAGAAGACGTCTAGACGAGTAAACGACGTAAAATGAGTGAACTATCAAAGTTATGTTTAATTGTTTGAAAATTACACTAACCCCACTTATACTTTATAAAAAAAATTTAGTGGGGGCAGAATTTAGAAATTTTGAATTTTTTAAAAATTTACCTAGCTCTCAAATTTTTTTAAAATTCTGCCCCCACTGCCTCCATACTAAATGTGCCTCATGAACTGTACATAGCCATGAAGGGGGACTTTTTTTATTTTTTTTTATTTTATTATCAGTAAATATGGTTTGATTGATTAAATATTTAATCTATATAATAAAGTACAAAAATTGAAGACACAAAAAATAATTTTTATTTTTTACAGTTGAGATCGTTTTAAATTTTATTTTAAAATTAATCTGACGGCTAATAATAACTCTCCAAATTTAATAAGAAAAATAGGTCTTTTAAGAGTGTGTTTGTGGTGACTTTTCAAGAGTGCTTTTAAAATTTATGATTTTTTATAAACACTTAAAAAAAAAAAAGTAATGTTTGAAATATCTTATTTTAATTACTTTCAAATAGGTTAAAAATAGTTTTACTACTTAATTAAGTAAGTAAAAATAAACAAAAAAATAACTTATATTTCTTTAAAATCATTTTTCTACAAAACATTTTGTCACCACCACCACCGTTATTATCTCACCACCACTATTGCTGCCACCGCCCCATCACCACACCCCCACCCCCACCACCATCACCATTACCATCAATTGCTACCATCGTTGTCAACCTCCACCACCCACCACCTACCACTATCATCATCTCATTCTTATATTTATTACCACTACCACCATCATTCCACTACCACCGTCGCCCATCGTCACCACCCAATACCATCTGATGGGACATTTCCAAGTACTCCAAGATGAAGACACGTGTTCTCGGCGTCACTAAATTCTTTTCCTATAAACGCGACACGTACCCGTCGGATCACAAGTCCCTGTTCCCCCCGAGGTACTATTCATAGGGATCAATGACATCCAGTACGTTACATACGACACGTATTCCTCGGGGTCGGATATGGTACATCGGTCCTACATGTACCAAACCCCCCTCGGTACCGAGATGTACTCCCCGTCCAGGATGACGTTCTCTGCTCCTGCAGAGGCTACTGATGTACAGGTCATTAGCCTAGCTAGGCTAGGTTAGCCATCATGACCTCGTCTTACACAATTGGTCTCAGAAGGCACAAGAAGGCAAGGGACATAGCCAATGGGGAATGGACGCGTGACATATTGTGTCACATCAGAGACAGAAAAACCGGATGTCCTTGCTGACACACGACTTGGGAAAGCAAACATTTAATTACACCATTCCCTTGATGAGACAATATTTAATGCGGTAAGGCTCGGAAGTGAAAGGTAATAAATGTCTTTAAGGCTGGACATTTATTACATCCTTGCCGAGAGGAGCTCATTGAACAGTTGGCAGACCGATGACACAGCCTTGGTTACTCGGGATCCCGAGCAGTTAAAAGAGAAGACATTCCTCATAGGAATTAGTGCACACGTTGCCTGTATCTAATGATCACCTACTGACCACACTGACAGCAATCATGAGTATTTGAGGTATAAATACTCCTCACAAAAGGCAAGAGAACGAGGTGAAACCTTTGCTCAAACATATACTCAGTGTTTTCTTCTTCCTCTCTCTCAAAAATTGACTTGATCGTCGGAGGGGATACGTCGAAAAACACTCTGGCGCCCTTCTAACTTGTCTTTCTTTGTTCCAGGGACCTTCCTCAGCCTGACTGGATCGTTCCGTTGATCCACGAGGGTCTCCCATTATCGTTCCAGGTTATCACCGGACCTCACAGGCTATTCCAAGCAGTAGGGTTGACCACTCGGCTGACTCACTCGAGTTCACTAAGGGAGAGATCTGTTCTCGTGTTTATATTGTGCAAGATCCAGCATGCACAATCTAGCGCCGTCTATGGGAAACGACTAGTTTTCTTAGTTTCTTCTCTATAAAGAACAGTGATCATGGTGAATACTCGACAAAAAGGGAAAGGTCCCTAGCAAAGAAGTCTTGAATTACAAGCTCCATGTCATCATGGAGGGAGGGATCACACTGATGGGAATAGAAATGTCTCTATTCAGTCAAGAGGGCTTACTCCTCAAACCAGTATGGGCATCAGGTCAGGAGGATCCGCCCCCTTGGCTCGTTAACTGGCGGAGGTGATCGAAGAAAAGTTTGGGAATCGATTACGATAGTTGGAAAAGGACAATGTGAACGTCCTAAGCCGGCTCAACGAATTCGCCGCCTCCGGCGAAGGGTCGAGGGACTCATTCCTTTCTCGTGGGCTCCCCGCCCGGGAGGTGGAAACGAAGGATCTAAGAAATCATTTAAATAACAAGGCAGAAAGCTCCAGGGCCCCAAAGCGACTGAGAGCCAATGAGCACCCTCTTAACGACCATTCCAAGAAGGCAAAACCTTTAGCCCTGGACGACCTCCGATGAGGATTGTCGAGACGGAGGAAGGGAGATGAGTCAAAGGAGGATTCAACCATATCCGCACGGCGCCTAGGAAATGGGGGACCTATTGATGAACTCGGAGACTTTAGAAGACATCCCGTTGGGGAGAAAATTGATCTTACAGCCCGGTTGGAATCCAGGAGAAAGAGTAAGGCTGTCCAGGATGAGGTCGAAGACGAGGTCATACAAACACCCTTTACTAGGGAGATCGGAGAGATGGAGGTTCCAAAAAAGTTCGTCGTGCCGAGGTTCAAAACTTATGACGGGTGGTCCGATCTCGAAGCCCACCTCAGGCAATATAAGCAAATGATGTCCCTGTATCATTCAGACCAATGGTTCCTCTACCGAGTGTTTCCTATGAGCTTGGGGGACTCCGCGATGAAGTGGTTTGAGGCGCTTCCCCCCAACAGCATTGGATCGTGGAAGGAATTGACGAGGCAGTTCCTGGCTCGATTCATTACGGGGAGTAAGCGACCTAAAGACGTTGGATCATTGCTAATGCTCAGAAGGAGGGAATCCGAGACCCTTCGCCAGTACGCCATCCGGTACTGGGAAGAGGTTAATGAGGTAGAGGGCTGCTCGGAAGTCATGGCAGCGACGTCTTTCAGGCTCGCCTTGGCAAGGGACACGGACATGTATTGATCCCTGACCAAAAAGACTCCCTCAGATATGGGCGAGCTGATGGCCCGGATAAACAAGTACTCTAGGATCGAGGACGAGATGGGAAGCAGCAAAGGCAGAACCCTCCAACCTAAGAGAAAAGAGAGGGAGCGGGAGGAAACTCCCCGAAAGGGACTGCTAACCCCTCCGGGGGTCGTTCAAAGGAGTTCACACTATGTTCAAGGAACCCATCTTCAAGTTGCTCCATAAGATCAAGCATGAGCCATTCTTCAAGTGGCCGCCCAGGATGCAGAACGATCCCTCCACCCGTGATCAAAAGGTTAGGTGTTCCTATCACCGGGATTTTGGACATTGCATCGAAAGCTGCAGGGTATACAAATCTTTCTTGAAAAGATTGGTCCGAGACGGATACTTAAAAGAATACATAGAGCCCAGGCCGAAAGAGAGACACACCCCTGTCCTGACTGAGGAGCCGGACAACGTCATAGATGTAATCCATGTATGTCCGCTAGATCGCCCCACGTCCAAGGAACTCGAGTCCGATCTCAAGAGGGTAGCTTTTACAAGGAAGATAGCTGAGAATGATGTGGGGTCGCCTAGTAAAAGGGCCAGGATTGACGAGCTTAGCATCACATTCTCCGACGCGGACTTGACAGGCGTGGTGACTCCTCATAACGACGCCCTTGTATTAACCCTGAAGATAGGTAAGTTCGACGTCAAGAGGGTGTTGATAGACTCCGGGAGTTCCTCGGAGGTGATGTACTCTGACACTTTAAAACGGATGGGTCTTGGCCTCAAGGACCTCACCAAGGTCAGAACACACCTCATCGGATTCAACGGCTCGTTCGCCCTGCCCATAGGCAAAATCACATTGCCAGTTGTCACAGGTCCCTTCACCATCAACACCGAGTTTGTCGTGATTGATACGGACTCTCCCTACAATGTGATCATGGGACGAGCATGGCTGCATACATTGGGAGCGGTGCACTCCACTTATCACCAAAAATTGAAATTCGCTACACTAGAGGGGATCATGGAGATCCGAAGGGATCAAGCGTCCGCAAAAAAATTGTTTCTATTTGGCTGTTAGAGCAGGGGCTTTCACCCAAGAAAAGGGGCGAGCTTCAGAAGAGATCATGAAAAAATAGCAATCACAGTCCGGGCATCGAGGAATGGATGACCCCCGGATTGACCCAATGAAACGGTCTGTGGAAGACCTCCGAAAGGTGCCCTTGGTGGAGGGAGAAGAAGAAAGATACTTCTTAGTTGGAACAGCGATGCCCGCAGCCGAACAAGAGGAGATGATAGAGTTCCTAAGGAGAAATGCAGATGTGTTCGCTTGGAACGCAATGGAAATGACGGGAGTGGACCCCGAAATAATCACACACAAGTTGCATGTTGACCCGGTGCGTAAGCCAGTAAAACAGAAGCCACGACGCATGGCCCCACATCACGCCCGCGCGGTCAACGAAGAAATCGATAAACTCCTGAAGGCCAATGCCATTCGGGAGATACAGTTCCCAGAATGACTGTCTAATACGATTTGCGCGAAGAAGAAGGGGGGAAAATGACGTGTCTGCGTAGACTTCACAGATCTAAACAAGACATGTCCCAAGGACGACTACCCCCTACTAAAGGTGGATCAGCTAGTGGATGCCACTGTCGGATATGAACGCATTGACTTCCTGGATGCCCGAGCAGGATATCACCAGATCCCTCTCCATCCCCCGAATTAGGAAAAGACGGTGTTTATCACTCTAAAGGAAGTTTACTGTTACAAAGTGATGCCATTTGGACTAAAGAACACTAGAGCAACATACCAATGACTGATGAATCGGATGTTCAAAAAGCAGATCGGCAACACCATGGAGGTCTACATTGACGATATACTGGTGAAGAGCAAATGAAGTTGTGACCATCTGACAAATTTGACAGATACCTTCTCCACCCTCAGGGAGTACGGGCTGAAGCTGAACGCAGCAAAGTGCATATTTGGAGTGGAGTCGAGTAAATTTCTCGGATATCTGATTAGTCAACGAGGAATTGAAGCTAACCCGGATCAAATTCAAGCGATCCTAGACATCCAGAGCCCCCGAACTGTCCGAGAAGTTCAAAAGCTCACGGGGATGCTGGCAGCACTTAACTGTTTCGTCTCACGCTCCTCAGACAAATGCAAACCCTTTTTCGGAGCCATCAAGAGTGCTGGGAAGGATATGTGGAGCCCAGGGGTGCGAAGACGCCCTGACTGGAATCAAGGAATACCTCAGGACTCTCCCGAAAATGCTCTTCTTGTACTTATCCGTATCAAAATTTGCGGTCAGCGGGGTACTTATTCGTGAACATGAGCACCGCCATAAGCCGATTTATTACATAAGCAAGACGCTCTTGGACGCGGAGATAAGATACCTGCCCCTAGAGAAACTGGCTCTATCCCTGGTCACAACTACAAGAAAACTAAAGCATTATTTTCAGGCGCACCCAATTACCGTCCTTACCGATCAGCCCTTAAAGGCCATTTTGAGGAAAGCGGAACTCTCCAGAAGGATTTCTAAGTGGGCAGTGGAGCTGGGGGAACACGACATTCATTTCAAACCTCGAACCGCTATAAAGGGTCAGGTATTGACAGACTTCATAGCTGAGTTATCAGGGGAAAATCCCGTTCTAGAAAGATCGTCTCCTCCCGATATAGCGTCCCCAGCAAATTATGAGGGATCACCATGGCTTTTATGTGTGGACGGTTTGTCAAATAGTAAGGGGTCCGAGATCGGTATCTTGCTGGTCTCTCCAGATGGGATGGTCACGAAGCAGGCCGTTCGGTTGGGATTCAAAGAGTTCAATAATGAAGCTGAATACGAGGCCCTCATCTCAGGACTTCGGTTAGCTGAGGCAACTGGAGTTACGGACTTGATCGTGCATTGCGATTCCATGCTGGTAGTCAACCAAGTTAACAGAGAGTTTGAGACAAGGGACCCTAGGATGAAGGCTTACCATCACCAGACGACAATTGTAATCCACAGATTCGAAATGATTGAGATCAAACAAGTGTCCCGAGACAAGAACGCGCATGCCGATGCCCCTGGCTTGCCTAGCCTCGGCAGTGGAGTCCTCTTAGTCGCGCAGGATCACCACAGAATATCTTCCCACCTCCTGCATAGACCATACCCCCGAGGCAATGACCGTTCAGGACACACACAAAGCCGCCCAGCTGGATTGATCTCTTTCTCAGGTTCCTAACAACAGGAGACCTCCCAGAGTGTTCAAAGGAAGCAAGAAAGATAAAACTTAAAGCCCCGAGGTTTTAGGTCTCTCCAGATTAGAAGCTGTATCGGAGGTCTTTCTCAGGACCTTACTTATTATGCGTCCAAGAGGACCAGGTGGAAGACCTCCTCTATGAGGTACACGAAGGAATATGTGGGAGGCATTCTGGGGGGCGATCAATGGCACACCGCATCATGTCTCAAAGATATTGGTGGCCGCGAATGCAAAGGGACGCGCGCGTATACGTCCAAAAATGCGACCAATGTCAGAAGTTCTCCCCTGCAATCAGGCAACCTGCGGGGGACTTGCACCCCTTGACCAGCCCCTAGCCATTCGTCCAGTGGGGACTCGACTTAGTTGGACCCCTGCCTAAGGCTCCTGGAAATAGGAAGTTCCTCATTGTGGCCACAGATTATTTCACCAAGTGGGTTGAGGCGGAGCTGTTGACTCACATCCACGACATAGATACTAAAAAGTTCGTCTGGGAAAACATAATCATCAGATTCGGGATTCCCCGGGCACTGGTATCGGATAACGGGACTCAATTCATCGACTGGCGTTTCAAGTCTTTTTGCGAGCAACTCGAAATCCATAATTTCTATTCTACCCCTGCCTACCCCCAAGCCAATGGGCAGGCAGAAGCCTCCAACGAAACAATTATCAATGGAATCAAGAAGAGATTGGAAAAAGCCAAGGAAAAATGAGCAGATGAGCTATTAAACATTTTGTGGGTGTACATGACCACCCCTCGGTCCTCGACAGGAGAAATCCCTTACTCCCTGGCTTACGAAATATAAGGAATCATACCTCTTGAGGTAGGACTTCCGATCATAAGGACGCAAGCTTTCGACGCAGGGGGAAATGATTGTCAACTTAGACTGAATTTGGATCTAGCGGAAGAAAGAAGGGAGATAGCTGCCTTGAGAATAACCAAGTATCAGGAAAAGATTTCCTAACTTCACAACAAAAGGGTCAAAGTGTGAGAGTTTTAAATCGGCGATCTGGTCCTCAGAAGGATAACGGCCAATACCCGTGACCCAACAGAAGAAAAAATGGGACCTAACTAGGAAGGGCCTTACAAAGTGATATCTATCGGAGGCTCCGGGTCATATAGATTAGAAGATATGGATGGAAAACTTGTAATGCGACCTTGGAATGTGATGAATCTAAAGAAGTACTATTTTTGAAGTATTACTTCCTTCAGTGCTCGCCAATTGTTAAGTAACAAGGGTAAGGACAGAGTTCAAGGACTTTTGCCCCCGAAGAAAAAATAGGAGCAAGCCTCCTGGAAGGGTAAAGCCCTGGGGACAGAGTTCAAGGACTCCTGCCCCCGAAGAAAAAACAGGAGCAAGCCTCCTAGAAGGGTAAGGCCCTGGGGACAGAGTTCAAGGACTTCTGCCCCCGAAAAAAAAACAGGAGCAAGTCTCCTGGAAGGGTAAGTCCCTAGGGATGAAATTCAAGGACTCTTGCCCCCGAAGAAAAAATAGGAGCAAGCCTCCTGGATAGGGCAAGGCCCTGAGGACAGAGTTCAAAGACTCCTGCGTCCAAATAAAAGGTAGGAACGAACTTCCACAAAGAGTGAGACCCCGCGGATGCGTACGGGTCTTAGCAATGATGAAGCTGAACCAATCGGGTAGGCAAGCCAAATTGCTCCCCAGGTGTTAGAGCTATCAAGAAAAAAAAAATGCAAGCAAGAAAATGTAAGTGCTCACAAAAAAGCTTCACTTCAAAAGAGGGGCTTTGGGTCCCCTAGAGCTACAAGAGTGAAAGAAGAAAGTACAATTCAAAAGAAAAGCCTTCATCTGGCCCCGGGCATCTCCAAAATATCGCCGGAGGGCGAATCAACACAGAAAGGTTAAGTATCTTCGGGCACAGGATGGGATAGGACCGGATCGGTGACAACAGGAGTCTCGGGAACATTGTGGTCAGGTGCCAAGCCCGACAAGGCCTCCTCTGATGGGACTAGAATCACCACCTCGGCGCGGGTCTGCCAAAACTTACATCGGCATTGGAGTCGCATCTTCAGCAGCAATCTCAGCCTCTGCTTGTTCCATCTCAGCCGATTGCACATAGTTGTGCATCTGGAAGAGCGGGGAGTCTGGAGGGACCCTGGCGGATCGGAGCGCCTCGTCCCACCCCCTCTTGAAGAACTCTCTGCTATTTTCCTCAAGAGCGGGGCAGTACGTCTTCGGTGAATTCCTCTCGGAATTGTTCTTCGGATTTCCTGCTCTCTACCTCAGCCCTGGTCTTGTCTAGCTCCTAGGTCAGAGCCAGACAACTTTCCTCTGAACCAACAGCCCTCTCCTCTGCCGCAGAGAGCCGCTGTGTTTGCTCTGTAATCCTCCTCTCAGCGTCGGCCAAGGCAGCACTTAACTTTTCAGCGCCGACCTTCGCCAACTCGGCATCCTTGAGGAGTTATTCGATTTGAGCAGCCTGCCCCGCGAGGGTGAAATCCCTGGCAGCGACATCCTCCTTAGCACTGGCGAGGCCTCCCTCGGCTTCTTCCTTCTGCTCTCGAGCCCGCTGGAGGTCCATCCTAGCACCATGATACCGCGCCGCTATTATAAAAATTTGTTGGGTGGCCTGCAAAGGAAAGGGCATGTCGATAAAAAGAAAAGCGGCTAGAAAGGACTGAAAGCAAGAATGAACTTACCACCAGGAAATTCTGAATGATAGAGCAAAACAACACGTTCGTTGATCTCCCCCTGTGAGCCACCATGTCGGCCTCGAAGTGCAGTGTCTCACCCACTGCGTTGGCAACATGGGGGTCCTGCAAAATGGAGTCGTCAACCCTAATCACTCGGTTCATATGATCGGTCGCCCGAGGATTCCACTCCGCGGCTTCCACCGTTTGAGGAAGGGGAGAGGGAGTTTGCTCCTGCTGCTGTTGCTGTTGTTGCCTCTGCTGCTGCTGTTGCTGCTATGGAGGATGAGGTAACCCACGGCCTCTCCCGCTTTGCTGCTGAGCGGAGGGAGCCCTAGATCCCCTGCCCAAGCCATCGTGCCTTTGTTTAATCCTCTTCTCCACCTCGACCTGAGGATCTCGGTCACGCACTTGGCCTCGACCAACGATCCTTGAAGGTGGAGTGGCGCTGGTCCCTATAGGTAGGGGGCCGCTTGTTGACCCACGCCCCCGCCCGGCAGCGAGGGCTTGCCTCTGCCTTAGGAATCCCAGGTCAATGCGGGGCGTGCTAGACATTGCTATCTCGAGGTCGTCCTCGGCGTCTAGAGATTGCAAGATTTGGAAGTCAGGCCACGAATCTCTCCCCGAAGTCCCCACCTCAGCGTGCGAAGGAACCGAGTCCTCTCTGACCCCGAGCTCTTCAACTTCACCCTCTACTTCTACCTCCGTAGCCCGGTCAGGGTCTTCCTCCAAGTTCTCCTTGTCCTCTTGCCTCACCGCCCGATCGAAGAGNAAATCACAGAAGCTCCACCTGCCTCTCCCTGCCTCTCCATCGATTGAACTCGAAGAAGCTGCCTCTCTCTACCAGTTGTCGAAGAACCAGCCACACCAGTCGTTGAAGCCACNTCTTCCTCCAAGTTCTCCTTGTCCTCTTGCCTCACCGCCCGATCGAAGAGTTTAGACCACCGCGAAGGCTCGAAAGGCTGGGGAAGCTGTGAAAACTTTTTATATTTAGGTGTGTAATTCAGGAGGATGTGGGCAGTCCGGCTGAACCCGTCGTCACCAGTAAATCTCTAAACAGTGACTAGGTAGGCAAAGTTCACCAAGGACCGAGGTGGAGGAGTTGTTTCTNAGAAAACACCCCCACCCGAAAGCCCCTCCCCAGCCTAGAAACCCCCAGCAATCCTTGATTTTTAATCTTTGATTCAACTCAGAGATCAAGCCGAAGCTCAGCTGAAGCTCAGGCACCAATTTGATCTTTGATTTTTCTGATTTTTTTAGTGCAAAAACAGATTATTGGTTTATTTTTTGGGTAATTTATTTTCATGGGTTGGTATGTTTGTTGTGGATTTTGNCGAAGAAGCCGACGTACTTGTCGTTCTCCATTCCAAAGGGCATAACAAGTCGTTGTACTCGGGACCGGCACCCCTCTGCCAAGATCCCTTGAAGATGAGTAGGTTATCCTTGTACCCCTTGTCCGAANTAAATTCTACTCACTTTAATGTTTGACAGTTTTTTTATTGTTTGCTACGAATTTTTGTTATTTGAAGAGGAATTAGTTTTTTGGTACCGTTTCTTAATCTGCTGGGTATGTGGGTTTTTGCTGAANTTACGAGGTACATGGATGGGTCCCTGGCTTTGAGGTAGAAGTTTTGTTGGGGCATGAATCTCAAGNTTTTGTTATTTGAAGAGGAATTAGTTTTTTGGTACCGTTTCTTAATCTGCTGGGTATGTGGGTTTTTGCTGAAAATGTGTTTTATGGTCTGAGATTTTTTGCAAAATAACACTCTGCTTTGATGCATAGATGGCTATGCAAAGTTTCACTGAGAAAATTGTGAATTTGATGAAAAGTGAAAATTTGCTTGAGTCCCAANAGAGAGGAACTGGAGGAGTAGAGGGGGCAGAGGGAACCTAATTTCGCCCTCTATGACGGCTTTGGTATTAAAGGGCATCTCATCCTCGGCCCCGAGAATGCACAGCCGAGTCATAATCCTTTATGTCTACGTATGGGGGGATGTTGTACTTGACCCTAAAACTATTAATTTGTTCGCCCCTTTTTATTTTATACTTCCCTGGCCTCGAAGAACTAGCCTGAGGATTCTCAGGGGTAGGGTGACGACGGGGCATCTCCAAAAAGTGATAAACAGTGAATAAGGAGGGGGTTTTTTCACAAAGATCCCCAAGGAGGCTTCCCGAGGATTGGTTGCTGAGTAGCAATCAGAAACGCCTCCAGTTATCAGAAAACCAAAAAGAAAGAAAAAAAGGGAAGAAGAGAAGAGACGGAGGACAAAGAAAGGGAAGGTACAAGGACTCACTAGAACGTAAAAGGAAGTTTTTTCTTGAAACTTGAAGCGACTCCTTCCTCCAAAATGGTCAGAAGCAAGAATGAGTCTGCTGGCCTTAAGACTCCGGTGAAAGATTGGACAGTAGACGACGAAGGGAAAGGGATCTCCGCCGAGGTTTCAGCAATGGCTCTCTGAAATGGCAAAGTGAGAGGGGGAGAGAGGAAGCCCATTTATATAGTACTCCTCCCCATTATTTGGGCACGAAGCACAAAGAGGTGCATTTAATGCGCACGACCTCCGAAGCAGGGGAAAGCGGCTGAAGGCAATGATAAAGTAGTTGGGGTAATTATGAAACCTTTTGTCTCCTTACGATGCATGTCCTCGGTGTCAGGAGATTAAAGGGTGGGGGGCAGTTGATGGGACATTTTCAAGTACTCTAAGATGAAGACACGTGTCCTCGGCGTCACTAAATTCTTTTCCTATAAACGTGACACGTACCCGTCGGATCACAAGTCTCTATTCCCCCGAGGTACTGTTCATAGGGATCAATGACATCTAATACGTTACATACGACACGTATCCCTCGGGGTCGGATAGGGTACATCGGTCCTACATGTACCAAACCCCCCTCGGTACCGAGATGTACCCCCCTGTCCAGGATGACGTTCTCTGCTCCTACAGAGGCTACTGATGTACAGGTCACCAGCCTAGGCTAGGCTAGGTTAGCCATCATAACCTCGTCTTACACAATTGGTCTCAGAAGGCACAAGAAGGCAGGGGACACAACCAATGGGGAATGGACGCGTGACATATTGTGTCACATCAGAGACAGAAAGACCGGATGCCCTTGCTGACACACGACTTGGGAAAACAAGCATTTAATTACACCATTCCCTTGATGAGACAACATTTAATGCGGTAAGGCTCGGAAGTGAAAGGTAATAAATGTCTCTAAGGTTGGACATTTATTACATCCTTGTCGAGAGGAGCTCATTGAACAGTCGACAGGCCGATGACACAGCCTTGGTTGCTCGGGATCCCGAGCAGTTAAAAGAGAAGACATTCCTCATAGGAATCAGTGCGCACGTTGCCTGTATCTAATGATCACCTACTGACCATACTGACAGCAATCATGAGTATTTAAAGTATAAATACTCCTCACAAAAGGCAAGAGAACAAGGTGAAACCTTTGCTCAAACATATACTCAGTGTTTTCTTCTTCCTCTCTCTAAAAAACTGACTTGATCGTCGGAGGGGATACGCCGAAAAACACTCCGGCGCCCTTCTAACTTGTCTTTCTTTGTTCCAGGGACCTTTCTCAGCCTTACTGGATCGTTCCGTTGATCCACGAGGGTCTCCCATTATCGTTTCAGGTTACTACCGGACCTCACAGGCTGTTCCAAGCAATAGAGTTGACCACTCGACTGACTCACTCGAGTTCACTAAGAGAGAGATCTGTTCTCGTGTTTATATTATGCAAGATCCAGCACGCACACCACCCATTACCATAATCCACCATCACATGTCATCGCCCACCACCGCATCCACCTACTGTCATCCACCTCCATTATACTTATCGCCACCTGTCGTTGCCGACCATTGTCGCCACTCACTGTCATCCACTCCCACCACATCTACCACCACCATCACCATTTGTAACCACCCATCACCATTGTCGCCCATAAGTACCCGTCGTTGCCCATCACCACTCACACCCACCATCACCATTGTCCTCGTCCACCACCACCACAACCTACCACCGACACCACTACTACCACTGCCAATCACCATCACTGTCGTCCACCACCACAACATACAACCACCACCACCAACACTGCCAACCACTATCACCGTCGCCCACCACCACCCACACCCACACCCACCACTATTGTCAACGTCCACCATCACCATTGTTGTTACTCCACCATCACCACTGGCAATCACTATCGTCGCCACCACCACCGTCACCCATTGCTGCCACTGCCACTACCACAATAGTCACCCAAAACCCACCACCACCAACACCGTTGCCACCCACGACTGCCACCACTACCACTACTGTCCTTGTCGCCCACCACAACTATCGTCGTCTCCCACCATTACCACTATCACCGCTCATGGTTATTAGAATTGGTGTTTAAATTCTTTTATTTATTCTCTATGTTTGTATTTTGATTTTGAGTATGAATATAAATATGTATATGATTGATAATTTTTTTTATTACTATGTGCCTTCAAATACAAACAATAACTAGTTATACAAAATAATTCAAGACAAGTTGAAAGGTTCCTAAGTTATAATCCTACGAGAGTTATGCACAGTAAAATTCAAAATAACATAATCTAGAAACTAATATCCTTATTATTCAAAGAATTAGATAACTGTTTGACATTTTTTACAGGAAAAGAATTAGTGAAGTTCGAACCCTCGACCTAATGGTCCAACAACGGACTACGGAGCCATTAGACCACCACTGATCTTCTACAAGTGGAACCTTGACCAAAAAATTTAGAAAATCATTTGAGTAATTTATCTAGAATAATATTATAGTACCCCCCTCCCAAAAAAAAAAAGTACTATACCAAAATTACTTTTAATAGTCAAATTACATATTTAAATGGTGAAATTATATCTAATCAACAATAGAATATTATAAATCTCAATCAATCATAACTTTACCTATAAAAAGTGTCACTTAACATTCAAAAATTCTAACTTTTATGATTCATCATTTGAATTTGTAACTTGAATGTAAAGAATTATTTTAACAATAATGCTACACACACTACCTTTCTACACCATATTTGTGTACTACTTGAATATAAACTATTAGATTAGTGAGTCCCATTAAATTCATTGAATATTTAAAAGTTTAGATCATACTACATTAGTGTAGATAAAATGGTGCACAAAAATAGTGCATTTATCATTATTGTTATTTATTAGAGAAGGGGGGGGGGGGGGGGGGGGGGGGGG
>CAUOFW020010501.1:231639-269013 GCA_963454935.2 Ilex paraguariensis | reverse complement strand
GGGGGGGGGGGGGGGGGGGGGGGTTGTAGACAACTGGTGGGTAGCCCTTTCAATAGCCGCCAAACCACCGTATACGGCATGAACGGGTAATCCAAGTACAGATGAACCTGCTGCCGTCCATAGAAAATGAGAAAAAAAAAAATTCCAGATATGCATCCAAAGAAATACACACAAGCACGTGCATGTCTGCTTGTTGAGAATGGGAAAAACAAACAGATTGTTCGAAGAAAACACCGCCCATCCATGACCTATGTTTTTTCCTCGTGTACTCCCTCCCCCTCCTTATTTGACTTTTTCTATGTACCTACCAACAACACCATCTTCGCTTTACCTTTGTGTGCAAAAGGATTATGGTTCAAAATAGCGGTCTAACTTATATTCGATTGATCACTTTTCATTTTGAGATCAACACATGCTATGTTTGAATCACAGTCCGACTTGTGATTGATTCAAAAATGTCTTGCACAACTCAGTCGGATCATTCAAGTGATTTTATTTTTTTTTCATGCCGCAATTGTCACGATAGAAAATGTCACAATTCTTTTATTTGGCATGTCGTGCATACCGTGGGACAATGTTATTTGAATATAATTTATTGACCTAATTAACTATAGTATTTGGATTAATTGTGAGTCCTATTAAATATTAAAATTTATACTCCGTTAAGTATAACGAAAAAATTGAAGGATGAAAAGTTGGAAGGATAAATAAAACATCATGTTTGGTAAGGAAGAAAAATAGGAAGAATGAAAAAGTTGATGAATTAACTTTCCTTCTAACTCATCAAAATCATTCCTTCTAAAATCAAAAGAAAATTAGATGAAAAGTTAATTATTTGTGTTGAGATGTATCTTATTTGTCTATATATTATGTATAAATTAATTTCATATAAAAATATAATGATAAAATATGTATTTATATATATACATATATTTAAAAAATTTAAAAATAAAAAAATAAAAATAAAAATTTAAAATTTAAAAAAAAATATTTTTTCCATCTTAATTAGGGATGAAAATTTGACTCAACACGATGATACGACTCGAACTCGACACAAATTTCTTGACACAAATTTGATTCTAATTCGACATGAACTTGAAAATGACCTGAGACGCGAACAAAAAATATAAAATACTCATAATTTTATGACTCAATACGAATTTGACACGACACGACTCGATTGTCACGCGTAATCTTAGTTAGCACAAAAAAAAAAATTCCATCCATCCAACCAAACATAAAAGAAGGAAAATATATCCCTTCTACTTTTCATCCTTAAAAGATAGAAAATGTATCTCTCCTACTTTCCTTCATCTTTACCAAACGGAGCATAAATCAATAAATTAAATCAAATTTTTAGGTTCTCATAGCATTACTTTTGCACCATGAAAAGAATGAGTTACTCTCAGAAAAATTAAATCAAAATTTTAAATCTCACTTGGAAAATTGTTGGCAGAACAAGGAAGCCGTGCACAAAGAAGAAACTACTAACGTTATTTCCCTCGAAAATAACACGTCTACAAGACTAAAACCATGTGGTTGGTCCAATTCTGACCAAACCCATTTTGAGGAATAGACTGAAAAGATTCCCCTCCAATAGGCGACCAATTCAAACCAAACTCATCTTGTTTCCTTCATTAGAAAGAATGCTCATTACCTGGTATACATTTCTTTATCATATTGAATGTAAGTTATAATATCAACGAATGGTTCTACCTACTTCAACAAAAGCCTGAATCTAGTTTACATCGAAAACAACATATATATTAAACGAATTGGTTGAAATACAAACTATACCATGAACAATGAATCCACCAGTAAAGCAAGAAAATGTTGTTACGTAACTGATTATCAAACAGACCCTGCCATTGATTTGAGATTTGACAAGGTGAATATCAAATCTATTCGCTCTTTTCATAATGAACATAAGGACCTCAGAAATATCTCTTTTGATCCTATTGAGTGGATCTGAAGGGAGTCGAGGTGTTTGGACTTTGGAGAGAGAAAGAGCTCCGATTATTGAGTGTCCAGACCGATCATATGCCTCCATGTGATCAATTCTATGAGTCATGATGTTATTGTCTCATTGATGAGTCTACCATAGAACAAAGATTGATGTTCCTAAATCGAACATCGTTTTGTAATTGAAAAACATGACGTTATTTTAAGAACAACAACCCGACTGAACAGCAGAGAAACTAAACCTGAAAAATAAGGACACAAGTATACAAGTGGTTGTAATTATGTGCATGTATCCTTCAACTTTTAGCATCCAGGTATGAATCCAAGGAAAAAAGGATAGTTTTAACACGATTCCACAAATTCTATAGGGACGAAAGTCTCGTACAGTATACTGAATCGTCCAATTTTTTTGTAGATTGGATTCTTGGATGATTCAATGGGCTCACACAGATGTGGCTGCAACATTCGGTACTTGGGAAGGAGAGAAAGCCAATAAGATTAAGACGGACATGATCAAGACAGGGACGGAGAGAAGCACCAAAGGTGGAGGAGGGAGTGGTGGCAGCACCAGTGGCAACACCAAAAGCGACACCGTCAACACCACCATAATCATTATCGCTCTCACGTTGAAGTACCTAAACATCAATCTCTATAACCCACTTTTCACAATAACTGACAGACAACCGTTGATCAAACCAGTGCATGATCGGTCACCTTTCCCTACTTCAACAAGAAATTGCCTGATAATCGATGTGTCTCACATATATGACTATATATAGATGAGTCTGGAGAGAGAGAGAGAGAGAGAGAGAGAGAGGTGGTGGTGGAAATGAGAGGGTGAACGATATAAATGAAATGCAGTAAAGAGAGGTGAGCGAATACGCGACTTTGGCGTTACGAGTCTGCTTACAAACAATCTTCGTCAAAGAGAAATGTCACCTGACCTGACCAACCACTCTGTTTTGTCAAAGCGGTTCGATTCATCGTACCAAGGGTGGCTTTTAATTTTCATATTTGATTCACTTCAAGTTTTAATTTCAACCTTCAAAATATCGGTGGAAAGTTACAGAATTTGGTATTCTTTAAACCATCCGTTTTATTAATGAATAGATCGGACACGACTCAATTAAGAAATGAATCGAATATGTATGAAATTAATTAAAAAAAATTACAACACGAAACGATTTATTTACATATATATGTTATACACGATTAATGTATGATATGACACGATTAATTAGACACAAATCAAGTATAGTTGAAGTGATTTTTGACACGAATTAATAAATAAATCGGATATAATTCTTACAATTGTTTTACTTGACTTTTTTTTTGGAATTTTTATAGAATTGTATAAATGACGATACAGCACAATAAATTGAATTTGCATCTCAGCCCACCGCATCCCATCTTAAAATTTTATGCTGAAAACAACCCATTAGTTGAATGAATTTTACTTAGTACTTGTAGAAAATTACCACCAATTAGGTAGAAGAGTTGGATTAGTGGACTGTCTTTGAAATATTCATGTTAGGTATTGATTAGAGAGAACCTTGGAGTTTAAATTAATTAAATTCAAGATACATGAACTAAGTATTTATGGAGGGATGATTTTCCTTTTCCAAATTCTCTGCCCCACATTTTTTAATGTTGGTAAATTGTTGAAAATAGTTATCGGTCAATCTTTTTCTCTGCCCAGCCGACCCAAGCTTGCGTAGATTAATCGAATTTAGACAACTCAAATAACACACTAATAGCCTCTTATCTATGGTCTAATCATGAGCAAATTGCTTGTGTGAAATCTTTGGTTCCTCACGTAACTTTGGTAAGAGAACTGTAATTCGTTCCAATTATGATCATACCCACTTAAGATTTAACCCGACTAATGAAATCATGATTGGGTCAAGTTGAAACTGCAAAAACTAAGGGGCACCCATAAAACTCTCATTATAAAGGGCGTATTTAATATATAAGATTTTCTTCGTTATGGAGTCAAAAAAAGATTAGATGCATGTAATCTTAACTACTTAAACTATTGATCTTTAAATTATAATAAAATAATTTTATCGTTACGCGAGTGTCTCCGCCCTCTATGAACTCTAAAAACAAAGCGACGGAGCTACCGGGGCGCCGACCATATGGCGTGTCTGTGAAATGAGTGTCATCTTTGACTGCTTTATGTACTACGCTGCCTTCACCCCCCCGTCTTCAAATTTAAACTCCCATAATAATAAACGTGTAATGTAGGAGGCCAGGCCATCCATAAATGGGAAATCACTTTTGTTTTGGGTGGGGAATGGGGCCCACTATTTGGGTATTTTGATCTATCAAATTAATCGTGTCTAAGGTCCTTAACGCTAAATTATCCGTTAGAATTTATATATACTTATATTCGATCCAAAAATTTACATATTTTCACATAAATATTAAAAAAATTAAGATTTAATTTATTAAATTACAGTTAAATTAAGTTATTTGAATCGGAACAAATTTCAAATTATTAAAGAATTTTGATATAAACCATAAAAATAAAATTTATTGGATCGAATTCTAATCAATTAAAGTTCAATCTATTGCCAGACACACATATATAATCCATGACCTAGAAATTTAGAATTAGGAAACCAATTGTGGGCGGTTTTACTATAAAGTACAACCAATTTTCCTGAAAAATTCTCTAATTTTACAAGAATTTATATAATAACATATTAAAAAATAAAACAAAATTTTAAAAATATTGGGAATTTTTTCTTCATACGATATCCATTAAAATGGGTTTACCGGGTCAAACCAGACTCTTTTTTTTATGTTAACCCACCTCATTTAATATAGGTGTCAATAGTAATGTCTAAGTTTACAAAAATAAAAAATAAAAAATAATATATGTGTTAATAGATTTTTATCACCCTAGTCGTTGTCAGCTTCTTTTCTACTTGCTTTCCATAGAGGTCTAACTCTCAGGGACAGCCCATACAAATAATGCACGAGGCCATCCTTAAGTACAGTGAATGGAGGCTCTCTCTGTCATTATCTGCTCTAACTATTTTTTTACCCCACATGCTTCAACTCCACGTGATGAAGGTGGGTGGCTACCGGCTACGTAACAGGTAGCCCTAGCATTAAGAAGTCATTATAATTTCAGAGTTTATCATCTCAAAATCAAATTACGTTGTTTTTGAGGTGACCTAACTCGCTGCAAGAAAAAAGTTTTTTAGTGATAATTTAAATTTTTTTCTTTTTTTTTTTATCAGCAGTGAAAATTTCATTAGTAGTGAATTATAATGCATGAATCTCATGTCATGTTCTTATTATATTAACATTCTAATTATAACTCGTTGATGAAGATACGATGCAATAAAAAAATTGAACGTTAAAAAAAATCAATTTCATTTCTATCAAATATCAATTTATGCACTTCTATTTTTTCTATTATTTCTACCCATTATTTTTTAAAACATATATAGACAAATTTTTTTCAAAATATATGATATTAAAAAATATTAACATGTATACACTATAGCATATATGTCAGTCAATCATGTTGGTTAGAGGTGCTCACCCTATTATACGAGTATAAATTATGGTATTTCATCTTTCTACACAAAATAATTTTTTTTGGCATATCTTATCCGAGCAAGTGTACTATTCCTACCTTAATTTCGTCAAAAATAATTGGCTAGGAAGTTGGGTAGGAAATCGAGTGAACACATATTTTTTAGTTATTTATTTTTGGATAATTTAATTAAGTAACCTTTGTCATTTAACTAACATAATAAACCAATAAACTAAAGAAAACACAATAAATTCGATAATACATAAACAATTATAATAAAACACAATAAGAAAGTCATAAGTATCAAAATATCGTATATAAAAAGTCATAAAAATTAATAAAATATTAAGGCTTCTAGATTTTTGGATTTTAATTTTAGGGATTAACATACATACACACATATATGTATGCGGACATGGTAGGGTAAGGTAGGGATAAGAAACTTTTGTAGGTATTCCGTATTTTTACCCAACTTTTTGCAGAATACCAAAAAATCTTTTGTTGGCCTATCTGATTCTTTCAGGTAGTTAATCAATAGAGTCGAATATGGTAGAGTAAGGTTATAATTTACGAGTAATCAAAAATTTGAATATTCCTAATGTTTGGTGAGGCGAGTTCGTGTCGAGTCTTAGCAGGTTCGTGTCAAAAAATACTTCACTCATGCTCAATTCATTTATTAATTAATATTTAACGAGTCATGTCATATCAAATTCGTGTCGTGTATGAACTGTGTATAGTTAATATATAAACGAGTCGTGTCGCCTATTTTTTTTGATTGGTTTTACCCATAACCAATTCATTTATTAACTTTGTTGTGTCGTGTCGAGTCCATCATTTATTGAATAAGTGATTGATAAAAGACTCAAATCTTCTAATTTCTGTTGTGTTAACAAATTGTGTTATATTTTAACACCCTTAATCGTATATTAACAACACTTGAAATAAAAATTGTAATAATCGAAAAAAATGAGTTATATGATAGAAATTAGTGATGTGAGAGAAATGAACAAAAAAAAAATGTAGAAATAAAATTTAAATACCTAATTCCTTTATTATATAGATTTTTTCAAAAATTACTATCCCTTCTCTTTTTAATTCTCTTTCCTACTTATTTTCCCACGCTTCTAACCCCCCAGAAAACCCCATAAACGTAATGCACGCGGCCACCCATAAGCACAATGCATGAGGGCTTTTCATTCTACATGATTCTCTTCACTACTTTCCTTTTTCATCCTTTTAACTCCATGTGACAGAGGCCAGTATGTATCAAGTAGCCCTCTGAGGGAGTCATTTTCATGTGATTGCGGCTTTAACCCACTAGCCAACCAACCCTATCATCTTTAATGAGAGGGTCATTAAAGAGGGTTGTAATAAGGTTCCATTCATGCATTTCAATTTTCGAATATATATGAATTCTTTATTATACCCTAAATTGTTTATAAATCATGTTATATTTGAGTTAACAAGCATAACCCATGACCTAAAAATTTAGAATGACACATTATTTTTTTGGAGCGTGCAACTTAAATAATTTTTTTCTCGGTCTAGTTAAAGGCAGGTCATTCATATCGGGATTAAGCTAATTACGAGAGATAAATTTCTCATAAATTGACTCAAAAGAATAACTAAAATTCGAATTCATGACGTTTAAGTTGACAATTTGTCATTGTTATAGAGTAATGATAGGCCGACAAAAAAATAAGATAAAAAATAACGTGAAAATTGCAATAATAATGTTTCTGATCTCAATTTTATTCATTTAAAATTAAAAATTTATTTATCAGCTCAACTGTCATATCACTGATTTAGATATGGGATTTCCTTCTTTCTCAACACAACCAACCGCCCCCATAAGGTAAGAGGTGGTGTTTGGATCACTATGAGAGGAATGTATTAGGTCTACTTGTAAAATAAAGTAAAAAATTCTCTTATTCTACAAGAATTTATACAATTGCATACTACTAAATGCCAAAAAATCAGAAGTATAATAGATTTTTAATATTATATTAGCTAAAGAGAGTTATCTAGTCAAAATCAACGGGTGAGATTTGCTCAAATATTAATTTCTTCATTTTTCATCTTCATAAATGATTTATCACAAATTCAAGTGAGACTTACTATAAATAAGGGGGCTTCTCAATAATACACGGTGAGTTATCCACTAAAAAAAAATGGGGAAAAAAGTATTAAAGAAGATTCTTCGTCTTTGGTGCTAGCCAACACGTTTATTATTCTTGTTAGCGAGTTATATTATTTTCAAGTTTATCCCAAAGGTTAATTAAATCGAATAATTTTGTATCTTATTTATATTGTATCAATATATGTTGTGTAAAATTTACACTCCTTGTCTTTGTAATCCTCTTTTCCACTTCCCTTTCCCTTGCTTCTAACCCCAGCAGACGTTCGTCGGCGTAAGTTCAAACCTCATTGTCCATTCGTCCCTCTTCTCTGTAATAATAGTGCATATCAAAAAAAAAAAAAAACATTAAAAAAAATGAAAGAGGTGGGTACGTACCCAGTAGCTTATGAGGAAGTCATTTTCATAAGACTTCGGCTTTTAACCCACTAAATAACCAATCCTATGATCTGTAATACGAGACTATGTATACCCAAAAGTATGATTGATAATGGAAAGATGGTGAGTGAAAATGAAACAGAAGGTTCCATTCATGCATTTCAATTTGTAGTGAACATCAGAGATATTGGCAAAGATCTAGAACTATAGCTAATGATATGCAGGGAAAATATTCCAACTCCAAGACAAAATATTCAATGTGACGGTAAAAAAAAAACAAAGAGGGACCAAATAATATAATATTACTATAATGATGTTGTTGGTTTTACTTTTTTATATTTGAAAATTAAATTTATCTTATTATTATAATATCACATCACTTGATTCATATTTTTTTGTACTTTTTTCGGTTAGTGTAACATTATTCATTTTGAATTGTATGGAAATTGATTAGGTATGGTACATTGATCAGCCAAAAAATCTAAAAAGTAAAACATAGAAGTCAATAATCATCTTAAAATAATTATTTTATTAGCAATAATTCGATAAAATCTGCCTAATCAACTATAGAATAAAACCCTAAAAATGTATACTTCTCCAAAATCTGTTGGAGAGAGAGAGAGAGAGAGAGAGAGAGAGAGGAATATATGGACCATAACTATTTGAGAGTAAATTTGTGATTGTTCATATTTGGGATAGAGATTGTTAGAAATAGAATTAAAAGATTTACCAAAAATAGAAAAGAAATAGAATTAAAAATACTTATAGATAGGAATCTTTTTGAGCCAATTCGATTCATATTTCATTTCGATTTGAATGATTTACAAAATGAGCTTAAAATTTTAATTAAATTACATAATTAATTTTGTAATTTAGACGAACTTGAATCGATTAAAACCGATCCAAGCCCATGTGAAAATCAAACTGGAACATCATTTAATATCCCCACAACTTGAATACCTGACTCCCAAACCATTTTGGTCAATTGTATCAGCTCAGGTTTGATTCAGCAGCTTTAATGGTATCAACAAGATCATTAAATCTGGTTAAGTGTATCTGCTCAGGTTGATAACGTAAGCTTTACAGTGAACAAGCGAATAAATTAAGGAATGTAGGCTAACTCAATAAACTATGCTTCTTTTGGGAAATTTACACACTCAACCAGGGCACCATTCATGACCTGTGCCTGCCTACCAACACACATGATTTTTGTTTTGTTTGACGGACAAAGATGTCTGATTAATCTCCTCTTCAACATAAGATTATTTATGTCAAAACTAAAATATTGATGAGGAATAAATCGTTTGTAGATTGATGTCAAAAAATTATTAAAGTTCGAATTTAAAACGTTTGAATTGACGATCACTTGATTTTTAAACCTCCTCAAATGTGTCAGAACAAACATGTCAGAGACTTTGATTTAATCGGCGGCCACCTACATTTAGCGCTATATGTAACTAGCATGATGTATGACTTTGGCCTCAAGATTCAATGCACCCCCCCTCTCTTTCTCTCTCTCTTTGAATAAGCAAAGCAAGGGAATGATTCTACCCAAATCCAGTCGTTGTCCTCCCTAATATTTGTTATTTGAAAACAATTCTAAATGATATCTGAAGAACTTTTTTTTCTCGAAGTTCTACATTCTTTATGGTGCCGTCTTTAGTGGTTTTTTGGTAGATGCTCTCAGAGGACCACAATCTAGCCTATGTTCTTCTGGCTTCTATTTTTTATTTGGTGGTGGTCCTGTAGCTTCACTTTCAATATAGATTTCGAGACAACCCCGAAGATAATTTTTTAAATTAAAATAACATTAAAAATAGATTTAAAGTGTCAAAATGATAATTTTAACATTAGAGGTAAAACATGAAACTACGGCGACCAGAGGGGTTTTCCGGTTTATCGACTAGGGACTTGTCAGCCGGATTCAAAGATGGTGGACCAACTTTGGAGGCGGTCGACTGGCTGTGTCCTTCAGTGTGAAGGAATGCTCCAGGATGGACAGTTGAGGCTTGATTATACAAAATATCTATATGTTCATTGCATTATGGATGAAAAATAAATTATGATTTTGATGGTAACCATATTTTGCTGTCGCATTATGATTTTATATGATATGATATTGGACTTTTGGATTGTGAAGGGGTAAATTGTTATTGTTAATGGCCTAATTTGGAAACTTGAATGCATTGTGTTGCTAGTGATGGGTAGATGTTGTGGTCCTTGCGAGGTTATACAAAATTTCAACTTATATATTTTGATCGTGTTTACAGATGTTGTGGTCCTTGTGAGGATGCACATAATTTTTACATATCCTTGGGAGCCTTTGTTCATAGTATTGGATGTCATAGTTGCTTGTGTGATTTCACAGATTTCCAGTACTGACTTCCCAAAATAGCAAGCAGGGTAGCGTATTTCATAGGGTGCGAGATCACAAGGATTCCTCGATATGTTGCATTTGAAGACCCTTTGATTATTGTACTTGTGCATTTTTACTATTTTGATAGACATCTATGCCCATAATTTATGTTGTATAACATAGTTTTGATAGATATGTATCAAAATTAGTGTGTTCATTTATCAAATGTTGATATATGTATTATTTTCCACAATTCTGGTAAAGTTTGAGAAACGTTATCTTACTGAGCTTTGTAATTCATTTCTATTTATCATTTTTCAGAGATTGGTCAAGAGACTAGGGAGATAGTTGAGAATTATCCACACGAGACTTGAATTTTCTTCTAGAGTTAGTATTTATCTTTGGCGAGCTGTGACAAATGTTTTAGACTATGTTTAATTTCAAATTTTTGTAGTATTAGTTTTGCTTCCATTGTATTGTCATTAGAGATCTTGCATTGTAAACTTAAAATAGGTTTGATGAATGAGTGGATTTTGTGAGGTGATTTTATTTTGACTAAATGATGTTATGATTTGATTAATTAAGTTAGTAGATGAGTTTTCTTAGACGTATGCTCTCATATGATATCCTCTTGCGTTTATATGTAAGGTTTTCTTGTAATAAAGTTGCTGAGATTTTTGGAAGGGGTTGATTTATATAAACTTTAATTACGCGTTTCCTTAATGATTTTCTTTGAACTTGAAATCTACATCATTTTTATGTAATTATTTGATTAATTTATGATCACGCCATTTATTTTCAAAAAAAAAAAAAAATTTAGGGCATGACAACGGTACTAGGTGAGGGGAGTGGAGAAGGTAGAGAATAGGAGAGAGGGGCAGTTGAATAAGTACAGGACATGAAACTTAATACATAGAACTTGTTAAGATGCCTCAATGAGTCATTGTCAAGGATGCCTTGAATGGCATTGGCAATCCTGTCTAGTTGGGTAATTCAGAAAAAAACAAAGCTTGCATTCATAATAGTGAACTTTCTGTCCCATAAAATATGGGTAAAATGGGATTAATGGAGGTTTTTTGCCAATGATAAATGGTTTTAATTCTTCAAGTTGATGGATGAAGAATCAAAGACCGAGGTTTGTGAAGCTGGTCCTTGGCTCTTTTCAGGAAGACCTGTAATTCTCAAAAAATTGCAGCTTGATATGTCTCTTCCTGGGACTTGATTACGGTATGGACAAAAATAATTCGGTACTATACTTCTAAAATTTACTTTTTCAATGGGTGTTTTTACAATTTTTGTAAGTTATTTTACAACAAAAAAAATTTATCACTTTTATGAGTGTTTTTACCACTTTTTTTGGTACAAAAAAAAAATTATTACATTTGTAGATGATTTATCATATTTATGGGTATTTTTATCACTGTTATGAGTGTTTGTACCATTGTTGTGATGACTGTTTTTACTCTTTTTTTCGATACCACAATGGTGATAAAAATATTCACAAATGTGATAAATAGAGATATCATATCAATTTTTTTTTCCGGTACCATGGACAAGTCCCTCTTACTAAAGATGATCATACTTCATTACTTTTATTGGTTGAATTGTATAATGCACCTCATCAATTCTAGAATGAGGATGACTTAAGCTACACTGCCCAGTGCAATAGGGAAGCCATTCTATGTAGAATCCATTACTATGAGTAAGAAAATGATCACCGTTTCGTAAATATGTTTAGAAGTTGACTTAGAACTGGAATTGAACAATACAAAGGAGATACTGGAGATAAAGGTCAAAATTATGCCATCTATGTAAAGTATTTGGTCACAATGCAATCCCATGCCCTAAAGCTAGCAGTAAATCCTCATAGAAGCCTAGAGATCAAGAGAAACTCCCACTTGCAGTGAAGCCTACCAAATGCAAGGCCATCACATCCACTGCAATTATCTTACACTTAGATAGTATGGGAGGTTTCCAGCAAAGTGGTCAGATTTTACTGCCTAGCTCTTGCAAATTTACTGCCATTGGAGGCCAGGAATCCAATCCGCAGCTGGACCCAGTAGTGTCTTCCACTGATAGTCAAGAAAGCTATCCAACCAAGAAAATTGCTTAAGTAATTTCTTCACCTAATACCTTTAACAACCCTAGCTGAAGAAGAGGGCAGTTTGTGGTAGAGTAAACTCCTTCTGAGGATCAATCAAATCACAATGAGATTCTAGAAAAAATATTGGGTGTAACTGTTATACTACGGGAGCAATGTCGCATATACTACGGGAGCAATGTTGCATAGTACACCTATCTCCTAATAATTCATAACCACCCATTAATGTAATACATAATCATCTCCATAATAAAAATTGAACCCAATTATCATTTTTATAATTTTTTTATTAGATAGTTATACCACATCAGCATTATTGACATGATATAACCGTTACACCCAATATTTACTCGAGATTGTGAATGCACTTGCTCTTGGATCTTGTATTGTGTGTGAGAAAAAGAAGAAGGTGAAGAGAAAAACCTCTAGCAATGGGGAAGTAAGGTAATCATGCAACCTACTGTTAAGTTAGAGCCTGTTGGAATACTAGGAGAAAAAGCCCCCCCCCCCCCAAGTAGCTTGATGTTAGAAACATAACTACTGAGGAAAAATTAAGGTTAGTAGGAATTGTAGAAACCAAAATTAGAAGTATAATAAGTTGGTAGCCATGAGGTAAGTTTTGTAGGATTGGGACTACTTTGACAACTACGATATGCATACTTCTGGTCGTTAGGGTGAATCCCATACATGTGGAAAGTTACCAAAATGTCAAAAAAAGATTCGACGATCCACAGTTTTGTACACGATATGGAAACTAATATAAGCTTTTTGGTATCCTTTGTTTATGGACCAAATGATAACCACGATAGGAGGGAATTATGGAGAAATCTAGCCTATCATGCTGGTCAGGTTGCCATTGAACAGTGGCGGCACAGTGACTGAAGCTTGGCTCTAGAATTTACGATAATTAGTGGCAAAATTCGTTCCTTTTGGTCTTCCTGATCGTTGCCTAATTCCGGTCAAATTGAGAATACACACTAGGAAGAGGTGAAGTCCTTTGAAGTTCTTCAACTTTTTTGGTAGCATGAAAGGATTTTCTAAAAACTGTTGGTCAAGTATAGAGAGAAACTATTCATGATACTCTTCCAAGTATGCAGCAAACTGAAATTGCTCAAAGCCATGTTTCAATCAGAATATAGAGCACATGCACATATATCAGTGGGAGCTAAGGCAACCAAATAAGCTTTAAGCAGAATTACACATAACCCTGAAGTTTATCCCACAAGTAGATTAGTAGTTATTAACTGAACATAGTTTGAGGCTGCCAAAAACAGAGGAAAACTTCTGTTTTTCTTTTTTATTTATTTTTTTTGTAACGTAAAAAAGAGGAAAAATTCTATAAACAAAAAAACTAGAGTACTACAACTTAAGGAAGGGGATAAGAATACTTCCTTCTTCTTCAAAACCATGAACAACAAAAGAACTATGGACTCAATTTTACTTTGTCTTTTGATTTATTGAATTTTTCACATTCCCCCTGAACTACCTTGAATTATGTCCCATTGTCCCAATCACAAACGTCCGTTATCTTTTTGGTAGAAAATTTCTATCGTGTTAGAGTAAAGTAAAAAAAATTACTTAATTCAAGGGTAAAAATGAAACAATTTTTTTGTTAAAAATATAATGGACGTTGCTATTTGGGGGAATGTAAAAGTAATCACATAATTGAGAATGCAATATGAAAAAAATAATATTTGAGCGAATAGTGTGAGAAAATGATCATAGTTAAGGAGGTCAAAGTGTAATTACCCACAAAAGAATAGAAAAAAGATTATTTCAATACAAAGGGTTGATGGCGCAGTTGCATAGGGTGATGAGGTAGTGAAGACGGAGGCTGTGGAGTTCTATCAATTTACCCTACCATAGAATTCAGGCCCTTCATGTCTCTAACATTTTCTCCATTTGGCCGTGCATATTTTTGTAACTTTTTTTTTTATTTTCCTGATCCGCTTTAGGAGATTTAAACTTTACAATAATATTATTTGTACATAATTTATTGACCTAAATGAGTAATCTTTTTTATTATAACTAGAGATGGTAATCTTAACTCATTATCTATTAATTCATCCAATCCAGTCATAAATAAATGAGTTAGATACCTATATTAATTAATGTGGATTCTAAATAAGTTGGGTAATAAGACTTATTTTAATTAAGCGCGTTAACATAGATTATAAATGTGTATCCATTGAGTTGATATATTTCTATTAAATAACAAAAATAATAAAATTAAATGCATATACTAATGTACCAAAAAATACACACACTAAAACACCAAAAAATACACACATACACACACTACTATACCAAAACACACACACACACACACACACACACTCTATTATAACAAAATACAAACACACTAGTAGACCAAAACAAACGCACATACCAACCTGGACGAAGAGTTGGCACCCGGCCTTGGACCTAGACTCGACCCTTATCTCAACCTCGTTCCCAGACCGACCAGGTTAAGGACCCAACTCCTGACCCAACTCCTGACCCGAACACGACCCAAGACCCAGACCCCAAACTCGAACTCTAACTCAACCCCAAATTAGACCTAGACTCGACCCGGACACGAACTCGAATCTCAACCTCGACCCTAGACCCAAACCCCGAACTTGACTCTAGTCCAGTTTTTGACTCGGACTCGACCCCAAACCTCGGAGACGAACTCGGACCCCCACCCCAAACCTCGAACTAGGACCCAACCTCTACCTTGAACCCCGACCTCGACCCAGGCCCTAACCAGACCTTGACCCCGACTCTAACCCTGAACTCGGATTGCAACTATGAAGTTTTGGTGTGTTAGAGTGTCTATGAGTATTTTGATGTAATAGTGTGTGTGTATTATAGTGTAACAATGTTATATTGGTGTAATAGAGAGTGTGTGTATTTTGGTGTACTATTATGTGTGTGGATTTGTTTTGGTGTACTAGTATGTGTGTGTATTTTAGTATTCTAGTGTGTGCGGGTATATGTATTATGTTGTACTAGTGTGTGTGTGGGTATATGTATTATGTTGTACTAGTGTGTGTGTGTGTGTATTTTAATGCAATAGTGTTAATATGTGTGTTTATTTTGATGTAATAGTGTTTGTCTATTAAGAGTTTTAATTATTTTACGGGTTAATGACTTTAACCCAACCAATTATAACACATTCTATTATAGTATTGTACTTTAATATCATTTTTAGTATTTTTCTGATTCTACCAAGGTTTATATATATAGGATTATTTTCGATTTTATTTTCTTTGTGCATATGTTTTATGTATCTTTTCTTTATTTCATTTTTCCGTTTTCCCTTAAGGCAAAGAATAAGAACACTAAAGTAGGGTTTTGCATCGATGGAGGTTGGATCCACTCGAAATGATCCAATCCTATGTTTTTTTCTAACCTAGACGTTGTCTTTTTCACTCTTTATATTTTCTATCACTTTTCAGATTGGCTAGGTACACCGAATTTCGGCCTACTAAAGTATTGCAATGAATATGTTACATAAACTATTTGGAGAGAGAGAGAGAGAGAGAGAGATATGCTTTACAGACAAGCCTCTGGCCCGTGGGTCAAAGAAAATCCAACTAGAGAGGTATGTGCGTGAAGTTTGTCCGGAGACTGATGGATTATTTGTACATATCATACATAGGATATTCATACAGAAGCTTCAGCGTCGACCATGGGCATCGGCGCCAGCGAAAATGCCAAGAATAACAGAACTGCCATGAGCACCACGGGGACAAAGAGAAGCACAAAGGGTGGTGGTTTAAGCGGCGGCGCCACCAGCGGCATCACCAAAAGCAAAAATGTGAACACCACCATAATCACTAATACTTTCAAACTGAAGAACCTTACCATCAAGCTCTGTAATAGCTATTGACCACTTTTCACAATTGATGACAAAGGTTTATGAACCACTCTCATGGATCGTCTTGCTCCATATGGGGGGACTGAGGATTCAATGGGTATACAGAATAATATAAGTCGGTCTTGGAGAGATTTCCCCCTTCATTATTTATGTCACCTCTCGGATACCCTAGATCCATCCTTGTTCTCCACTTCCCAAATCATGAGCAGGTTCCTTTCAGTGAAGAAGTCAGTAGATCATTGTGAGATGGGCATGGATATACACACTTGAGGAATGTGGGGGTGGGGGTGTTTATATGTATGATATATATCTAGAGAGAGAGCGGAGAGAGAGAGAGGATGAAAGGGTCAAGGTAATAGGGGGATGCATGAGAGAAATTGTGTCAGGAGAACGACTTTGCTGGTAATTGAGACGACTCCATCTTGAGGGTATTGACGTCAGCTGAACGCAACCAAAATCTAGGTTCGATTCATCGTACCAAGGGGTTTTTTGGTAATTTGGAAAATGAAATGGCCAATGAATTCCCCAAAACTCTTATTCTTGCCAAAAACCCACGATTCCGGATGAATCCAAAAACTTGTAGCGTACTTTTGTTATGTTTCTAAAATGGTCTAGTTGATCATCTAGGATACTCTCTATATGATGGGGGTTGGATCAATTCTTATTAAAGCAGAAATTGATATATATATATATATATATATATATATATATATATATATATGTTGGGTCAGGGTATTTTACTCGTATTTGAAACCTCTTTTAGGTATTTTTTTTTACTCTTATTTGCAATAATGATTTATTATATTTGTAACACATTTCTAGATAAAAAATTGATCTAGGGATGAACTTGTATCTATTTCATAATTTTCTTGTATTAGTTGCTACTAGTATTTTCGTCAAAAAAAGAAGAAGTTGTGATTAGTATTTTATTCATAATATTTGTTAATAGATATCTAATATAGTAGCTTTTTTTTTAAATAAAATGAAAAAAATGCAAATCCATTCAAAGGACAGCTGAGATGGTCAGGGAGGTAACTGATGATGAAATCAAAGGTGGTTTTTTTCTCACTCAATGACCATTAGATCCTTGGCCCAGATGGTTTCAATGCCTATAGTTCTTCAAGAAGGGATGACAAGTTATTGGAAATNATATATATATATATATATATATATATATATATATATATATATATATATATATATGTTGGGTCAGGGTATTTTACTCGTATTTGAAACCTCTTTTAGGTATTTTTTTTTACTCTTATTTGCAATAATGATTTATTATATTTGTAACACATTTCTAGATAAAAAATTGATCTAGGGATGAACTTGTATCTATTTCATAATTTTCTTGTATTAGTTGCTACTAGTATTTTCGTCAAAAAAAGAAGAAGTTGTGATTAGTATTTTATTCATAATATTTGTTAATAGATATCTAATATAGTAGCTTTTTTTTTAAATAAAATGAAAAAAATGCAAATCCATTCAAAGGACAGCTGAGATGGTCAGGGAGGTAACTGATGATGAAATCAAAGGTGGTTTTTTTCTCACTCAATGACCATTAGATCCTTGGCCCAGATGGTTTCAATGCCTATAGTTCTTCAAGAAGGGATGACAAGTTATTGGAAATGATGTGGTTTGCTGTTGTAAAGGAATTTCTAACCATAGAGGAGCTGCTTAAGGAGCTCAACAACAACATCGTAGCCTTGGTTCCTAAAAATCACAATTCATCCTCAATAGGAGACTTTGGCCTCATTTCTTTTTACGGAATGTAAATAGTGTTCGAACATAATTTTGATACCATTTGTTGAAATATAGTTATGATATCACTTGTTGGAACATAACTTTGAAATCATTTGTTAGTTTTACACAAGAGATAATTAACACAAATAAATCTTGTAGGAAGATAGGAAAACAATAAACATATAATACAAAGATATAACGTAGTTTGATACGGCATACTCACCTTAGTGCACAGTACTTACATTCACAGATCAAGAATTTACATCGATGTATAATTCAATAGAAAAATTGGTCATCTGGTAACTAATTACACAATACTTAACCCTATTTATAGAGATAAAATATTGTAACTTAAACCTATTTAGGTACAACTTAGTCTTTATGTTTTTTATCACATGTCTAATATACCTATTCATAGTATATTAAAACTCTTCCAATTTATTTTTGATTTGATTTCGTCACTAATGACAAGCCCAGATTTAAACCAAACATAGGCTCAGTTCATGGGTTAAGCCCAAATCATCAAAAGGCAAGTAAGACCTAACTCATGGCTTCAATTCAATCCAAAACTCAAAAGTCCAAGGAAAGTCAAAGTACGTGGGAGAACAGTCATCGGAATAACCATTACTTCAAGATAGTGCTCATCCTCAATTGTAGCTATCCTCCCCGATAAACTAGTACTTTAACCCTCACATCACTGCCTCAACTAGGGCTCTATACCTAAAAATTGTAAATTCCCTTACACCTGGGGGTAGATTTCACATACCTCACCTTGAGCTTACTTTTTTTTTTCTCTCTCTCTCTCTACTACTGCCTTGTACTCTCTCATTAATAGAGTTCTTTGGCTAGTGTTATTACCTTCAGTGGTTAGGTCACCCAAACTCAACCACCAAATCTTTGTCTTTTATTTTTAATTGTTTTACAACACACTCGACTGATTTAATTGTGCATAAATTCATTTTTGTGCATTATCAACTAATAAACTTATCAATGGTGTATTAGGACTCTCACATTGATTACCCAATAAACTCTCATTCATAATAATTAGAGAGTTTGAGTCAAATAATTTGTATTAAAAATAAAAGGATTTACAAATGAATGGTTACATGTAACGAAACTCCTTTGAGTAAAGAAATAAAGCTAGGCAAGTGATGCCTACAAAGTTTATTTTTTCAAAAAATAAAAATATATTTCATAATAATGCTACAAATTCACAGGTTGCAGGTGTTGAACAATCTAAAGAAATACAAGAGATAAGAAAAGAGGAGGCTAGAGTTTTATTGATATTGCATAATTCAATTGAATATAAGGAAGTAATTTAACCTAAATACAAAGAGACTATATATAAGCTAAACAAGACAGAAAAAGTAAATGACTATTCTACCCTTAATAAACAAAATAACCTTACATTTCTTAACATTTCCTTTCAAACTCACGATGCAGTAGCGACAAGCATCGAGAGTTTTCCAACTAGAAAATGAAAACGGAAAATAAAATACGACTTGGTAAAGAAATCTGCAATCTGCAAAGAAGAAGAAACAAATGACAAAGTAATGGTGTCATGCTTGAGATGATGACGAGTAAGGTGACAATCGATCTCAATGTGCTTAGTTCATTCATGAAAAATCGAGTTGTGAGCAATCTAAATAGAACTCTGGTTGTTACAATACATAGGAGTGGGATGAGAAAGACAAACTCTCATATCTGTAAGTAACCAACGTAACCAAACAATCTCTTTGGTAGTAGATACCATAGCACGATATTCTGCTTCGGTTGAAGATTGAGAAACAATAGATTGTTTCTTGCTCTTCCAAGAAATAAAAGAATCACCCAAAAAGATATAGAAACCAGTAACAGAATTGCGATCTGTGGGATCACTGTCATGATCAGCATCAGAGTATGCACA
Source organism: Ilex paraguariensis (assembly GCA_963454935.2). Taxonomy (NCBI): domain Eukaryota; kingdom Viridiplantae; phylum Streptophyta; class Magnoliopsida; order Aquifoliales; family Aquifoliaceae; genus Ilex; species Ilex paraguariensis. Next base: position 249,012 of record CAUOFW020010501.1, on the reverse strand, counting down.
TAGCTCCAAGGAAAAGGTGGATGAAAGTAAAAGACTCTGAAAGACTTTATCCCGAAGATACCTCAAAATACAAAGAACCGCTGCCCAATGAACTGACTAACAATATGAACAACATATGCAATATTTGGACGAGTAATAGTGAGATATATCAAGCTCCCAACAATAGTACGGTATAAAGTAAGATCTGACAAAGGTAAACCATCAGAAGAAGAATACTTTGCATTAACCTCAATGAGAGTATCTACAGTCTTATTATCAGTAAGTCTAGCTCGCTCAAGAATATCTGCAACATATTTTGAAACCTCTGGGTGAGCAGGCTACCTCAATACCCAAGAAATATCGTAGAGAACCCAAATCCTTCATTTCAAACTATCTAGCTAACTCTATCTTTAAAACTGAAATGCCATTAATATCATCACTAGTAATAATTATGTCATCAACATATAAAGACAGAATGATACGACCTGCATCAGTGCACTTAACAAAAATAGCAGAATCATGACTATTTGAAGTAAACTCAAGGGAAGATATCACAACAAAAAATTTCTCAAACCAAGCACGAGGTGCTTGTTTGAGACCATATAACACTTTCTTGAGCTTGCAAACATACCCAGAATCATGTGAAACACCAGGAGGGTGAGCCATATAAACTTTTTCTTGAAGATCCTCATTCAAGAAGACATTTTTAACATCAAGTTAAGAGATATGCCATTGACGAACTGAAGCAACTACAATAAGAGTACGAATAGTAGTCATTTTTGCAACATGAGCAAATGTCTCCTCATAATTCATACCATACTGTTGAGAGTACCCTTTTGCAACCAACCTAGCTTTGTATCGCTCAAAAGATCCATTAGAATTGGTTTTAATCTTATACACCCAACGACAACCAACAACATTCCTACCAGGAGGTAGAGGAGCCAAATCCCAAGTACCTGTGCAAAGTAGAAAGTTCCTCATCCATAGCTTGCTGCCAAAGGGGGTCAAGCATTACCTCTTTATAGAAAGAGGGCTCAGAGAGACAATGAATAGAAGCTAAAAAGGAAGTAAAAGATGAAAAATAACAAGAATAAGTAAAATTTGGTAACTTTGTGGACTTACGAATGTGTGTGGATTAATGTTAAGGTGGATCCACAATCTCAGACGGAGCTGGAGGGACCATAGGAGAGGAGGTAGCTTCAGGTGTGCTAGAGAGTAAAGTGTCAGTAACTGTAGAATGATCACTACTGGTATTTGAAGTACTAGAAATCTGAGATGACAAACTATCAGAATCCTCAGAAAAAGGATCTATACGAATAAGATCATATCTATTAAAGCTATAAGTAGTGGATGGAATAGAAAAGAAAGGTATATGCTCAAGAAAAATAACATGACGAGACACATAAATTTTTGAGTTATTGGATCAAAATAACAATACCCCTTTTTACCTTCACCATAACCAAGAAAGACACAAATAGAAGATCGAGAGGACAACTTGTTACGTTTAACATGAGGACGAAGAACGAAACAAGTACAACCAAAAACTCTAAATGAAGAATAATCAGGGGCATACCCATACAACTTTTTGAAAGGAGAAACACCTGAAATATGAGAAGATGAAATTGTATTAATCAAACTTACAACAGTAAGAATAGCTTCACCCCAAAACTCACTAAGAACATAAGAAGACAACAAGAGAGAACGAGCAGTTTCAATAATGTGCCTATGTTTTCTTTCAACAACACCATGTTGCTTAGGAGTATCTGTACACAAAGTTTGGTGAATAGTTTCATCTAAGGCAAGCAACTCATCAAATTTATTAGAAGTGTATTCTCCACCCAAATCACACCTAAAATATTTGATAACAGCAGAATGTTGAGTTTTGACAAGAGCTCGAAAGACTGTATATATCTCAAAGAATTTAAAACGATATTTCATTAAATAAATTCAACAATAAACGAGTATGATCATCAATAAAAGAAACATAATATCGAGACTCTCCTTTTGTGGCAATAGGAGAAGGTCCCCATACATCAGAATGAATCAAATCAAATGGAGAAGAAGAAACAGAAATACTTCGATTAAAAGGTAAAATTGAAAATTTTTCCAGTTTACATTCACTACAATCAGAAATATCACAAGTTTGCAAATTTCTTAAAGCCCCTGTGGATGCCAAAAATCTCAAACGAGAAGACGAAACATGACCTAAACGAGAATGCCATAAATAAAAACTAGAAGAAGAAGGACTCAAACGAAAAGAAGATAAATCAACACTAGTAGAAGTAGCAGCAGCAACTGACACTTTTAACTCATCCAAAATATGTAGTCCCCCCTTCCTACGGCCTGTCCCAATCAGCTTCTGAGACTGCAGATCTTGCACATAACAGGAAAAAGAGGAAAATGTGACTAAATTTTTATAATCACATAACTGACCAATAGAAGCAAGATTTAATATGAGTTTTAGAATATGATAAACATTAGGGAGAGACAAGTGAGGTGTGACAACAGAATCAACACCTGCTAAAGGCATATGAGTGTCATCAGTAGTCATAACAGGAATAGAAGATGAAGGATTTAAAGAAGTAAAAGATGAAGAATCTGGAGACATATGATGTGAAGCACCAGAATTCAAGATCCATACAGAATGTGACATACCTGGAGAACTATGAGGCAACTGACCTCCTAAAGAAGAAGCAGACATAGCTTATGGCTGTAAGGAGAGAAACTTTTGAAATTGCTCAGCCAAGGTACTAGAATCGGTGAAAGGACCTGATGAAACTACTGCTGCAGTATTAGACTGTGGTGGTTTGTAACCTTGAGGTGGTCTAGGAGCATTAGATTGTGCCTAGTTGCCAGACTTCCAAGCTTGAGATTGCTGTTGCGATTGATTCTGCTGTCTTAACTTGGAACATTGAGCCTTCTAATGACCTTTCTGCTTACAGAAATTGCACTCGTCGAAGGCAGGTCTTGTGTAAGGCTTATTCTGATTATGAGAGAATGGTTTAGAAGGTACTGCTAGCACATAAGTAGAAAGAATTCTCTTATCAGAATAAGACTTAAGACATATCTCTTCAGCCAATAACTCACTAACAACTGACTTAACAGAAAGAATTGGAGAACGATACAAAATTGAACCTCTAAGTCCTTCAAAATCACTACGAAGTGCCATTAAAAATTGTACCAACCGTTACTGCTCTATACGAGCAATATAGGCACCACATGCCTTTAATTCAATCGATTCTGTAAGAGTCAATTGATCCCAAAGATCTGTCATAGCAGAATAAAACTCCTGAAAACTCATATTCTTCTGTTGAAGAGCTCGTATGTCATGCTCCAATTAATACTGTTTTGCAAAATTTGATTGAGTGAATAATCTTTACAGATGATCTCAAACCTCATTTGCTGTCTCATACTTTGCCAATTGCATACCTATAGAATGCTCAACAGAATTATTGATCAAAATAATAATTTTTGCATTGTCTGCTTCACAGACATCTATCAAATCAACATCGCATCAGTATTCTTAGGTTTCACAGAAGTTCCACTAACATATCCCCATAGCTTTTTACCCTTAAGAAAATTTCTCATCACATAACTCCAATACAAATAATTATTTCCATCCAACCTCACTCACAGACTGAAGCGAATCGTCTCTTGTAGTAGCCATAATCAACAAACAAAGAAAACCAGATTGCAAAAACAGAATAAATACTAGATTACAAAAATGGAACAAATACCAAACTGTAAAAACGGAACAAATACCAGATTGCTTAAACGGATCCGCGTAAACTATGTTTGAGATTAAGCCTTGTCTCATGAACTTTGCTCTGATACCATGTTGAACAATCTAAAGAAATACAAGAGATAAGAAAAGATGAGGCTAGGATTTTATTGATACTGCATAATTCAATTGAATACAAGGAAGTAATTTAACCTAAATACAAAGAGACTATATATAAGCTAAACAAGGTAGGGAAAGTAAATGATTATTCTACCCTTAATAAACAAAATAACCTTATATTTTTTAACAGCAGGGAGGTAACCAATAGTACAACAACACAAAAACAAACACATGTGAGCTGAATTTTGAAGGAAATGTAGGTCGTGAGCTAGCACTTCCCCTAAAATCCAATACACATGTTATGAGCAAAACCAAACAATAAAGCCAAACAACAATAAAATTCAAAATAGAGCAGTAAGCCCCAATGGATCACTCAAGACAAGAAATGGGGAAGTTCTAGTTTCGTACTAGTTGGATGATCTCTGTAGACGATTTAAACTTCATTGGGGCAAGCCTATCCCTAATGGATAGTTGAATTCTAGTGAGCAAACTCCACTGGTCAGTAGGCTGGCTATTGAAGATGTGATTGTTCCTTTCTTTCCATATGTGATAAACAGTTGCAGATAGGCTGAATTTGAGGGGGATAACTCTCATGGATTTCCTTGTCCAGTGTTGGCTGGTCCAATTGATGAGATCATCCCATAGCAGCAATATGGTAGTGTTCCCCCCGCCTATATCCATCAGAGTAGTCCATATACTCTTTAAATATTGACAATTAAAGAACAAATGTTGGTGAGTTTTAGCTTGCCCCCTAAAAATACGAATTCATTTCCAAATTGTTAGTACACTTTTAACCTGTCTTTGGTGCTAAGTTTGCCTCTAATTGCCAGCACAAAACAATACTCATTCTAGGAATAGATTGGCTAAACCAAACAAGTTTGTGCCATTGGACCTGTGGAGAATGTTCCCTTAGGACTTCCAATGCAGAAGAGGTTGTGAATCTTCCATTTGATTAAGCCAACCACTTTGCTGTGTCCTTTATTTGTGAGTTAGGTAAGTAGTTAGACATGTTCCCCACCACTTCATGCAATTCTATGGATTTAAATTGGGGCCAAGACCATTGGTTGTTGGATTTAATGCATCTCACTTTAGCATTCCTAGCGGATCTTGAATTTGTAATGACTCTCTGATTCCACCTGAGAAGGATAGGTCCTCTAGGATGCTAGTTGTCATGCCAAAGGTAAGTATTCTCCTCNTTTTATTGATACTGCATAATTCAATTGAATACAAGGAAGTAATTTAACCTAAATACAAAGAGACTATATATAAGCTAAACAAGGTAGGGAAAGTAAATGATTATTCTACCCTTAATAAACAAAATAACCTTATATTTTTTAACAGCAGGGAGGTAACCAATAGTACAACAACACAAAAACAAACACATGTGAGCTGAATTTTGAAGGAAATGTAGGTCGTGAGCTAGCACTTCCCCTAAAATCCAATACACATGTTATGAGCAAAACCAAACAATAAAGCCAAACAACAATAAAATTCAAAATAGAGCAGTAAGCCCCAATGGATCACTCAAGACAAGAAATGGGGAAGTTCTAGTTTCGTACTAGTTGGATGATCTCTGTAGACGATTTAAACTTCATTGGGGCAAGCCTATCCCTAATGGATAGTTGAATTCTAGTGAGCAAACTCCACTGGTCAGTAGGCTGGCTATTGAAGATGTGATTGTTCCTTTCTTTCCATATGTGATAAACAGTTGCAGATAGGCTGAATTTGAGGGGGATAACTCTCATGGATTTCCTTGTCCAGTGTTGGCTGGTCCAATTGATGAGATCATCCCATAGCAGCAATATGGTAGTGTTCCCCCCGCCTATATCCATCAGAGTAGTCCATATACTCTTTAAATATTGACAATTAAAGAACAAATGTTGGTGAGTTTTAGCTTGCCCCCTAAAAATACGAATTCATTTCCAAATTGTTAGTACACTTTTAACCTGTCTTTGGTGCTAAGTTTGCCTCTAATTGCCAGCACAAAACAATACTCATTCTAGGAATAGATTGGCTAAACCAAACAAGTTTGTGCCATTGGACCTGTGGAGAATGTTCCCTTAGGACTTCCAATGCAGAAGAGGTTGTGAATCTTCCATTTGATTAAGCCAACCACTTTGCTGTGTCCTTTATTTGTGAGTTAGGTAAGTAGTTAGACATGTTCCCCACCACTTCATGCAATTCTATGGATTTAAATTGGGGCCAAGACCATTGGTTGTTGGATTTAATGCATCTCACTTTAGCATTCCTAGCGGATCTTGAATTTGTAATGACTCTCTGATTCCACCTGAGAAGGATAGGTCCTCTAGGATGCTAGTTGTCATGCCAAAGGTAAGTATTCTCCTCATTGGCAATGATGTGTAGAACATATGGTCTTATTATATCCCTATGTTTGAGGATTTGCAACCAATTCTAGGAGCAAGTTTGAGTAGCCTTTGCTTCCCATAGGATTTTGTCCATTAAGTGGTAGGAATGGATCCATTGGCACGAAAGGTTCTTCTTATCAACGAATAACTGCAAAAGATGTTTCATCATGAGTGTTGAGTTCCAATCCCTAAGTCTTTTAAGGCCCAGTCCACCTCCTTCTTTGGTTTACATATTTCACACCAAGCAACTTTAGTTCTTGTTGTCTTCAACTCAGTTCCCTTCCATTAAAAACATCTCATAATTTGTTCTATTCTATTAAGGATTTGTTGTAGGAGCTTTAGATGAGTAGCTTAGTAAATTTGAATGCTTGCAAGAATAGAGAAAACTAATTAAAGTCTACCAACATATGGTAAGCTTCTATTGGTCTAGCTGCTAACCCTACCTTTAATCTTCTCAATAAGTTCTGAGCAATGACTTTTTTTGCACCTAGTAGAAATGAGTGGAATACCAAGGTATTTGATTGGGAGAGAGCCCTCTGAAATACCAAAGATATTGAGGATTTGGCTTTTGAAGGGTTCTTGGATGGTTGACATGAAGATTTTACTCTTACTAGGATTTGCAATCAAGCTAGAAATGGATTGGAAGGTATCCAGCCTATCTTTAATACAACTTGTAGATTGTGGACAACCATGGCAGAATAGAAAAAGATAACTTGTAAAAATCAAACGTGAGAGCTTGATCCTCATGCACCTCCGATGGTACTTGAAGTGAGGATTGTCTCAGATGAGTCTTTGGTTTAAAAGAGTAAATATCTCCATAGAAATAACAAATAAATATAGAGAAAATGGATCCCCTTGACCCAACCCTATTGGGCTGGGAAAAAAATCAATTAATTCTCCATTGAGGTTGACAGAGAACCTTGGGGTAGAGATGTAAACTTCTATCCATTTCTTGATTGTAAGGAGGAGGGGAAGTTGAAATCTTCAAATGTGTCCATGATGAATTGCCAATCCACTGTGTCATAGGCTTCATGAGGTCAACTTTGATGGCACATCTTGGAGTGCCATTGTTGTTGTGGTAGTCCCTTAGGATCTCTTGTGTGAGCAAAATGTTGTCATCAATCCTCCTCTTCTTTATGAAAGTAGACTGGTTCCAACTAATGAGATCCTGCAAAACAACTTTAACCTTGTTAGCAATGATTTTGGAAACAATCTTCTAGATAACATTGCAGCAAGAAATAGGTCGAAAATCCCCCGTGGTAGTAGGATTAGGGGCTTTAGGAGCCAAAGTCAGGATTGTAGCATCTAGTTACCCAAGAAGTCTTCTAGTAGAAAAGAATTCTCTTACTGCTTCAGTCAAGTCTTGACCAATGACACCCCAAGCTTTCTTGAAGAATAAAGAATTAAAACTGTCACCATCGGGCCTAGGAGCTTTGACGTCATTGAAGGAAAAGATGACATCTTTAATTTCTTTGGGGGTGACCTCCACTTCAAGACTATTAGCTTGGACCTCAATGATTCTATTTTGGATAATAGAATTAAGGACTTCCCTCCATGCTTTAGGTTTAGTTGTACTCATAGGCCTTGAAAGAAGCCTCTGAAAATAGCCAGTAACTTCATCCCTGAGCTCTCTTTCACCTTCTGTCTTTGTTCCATCCTTTGTCAAGATTGAGATAACCTTTTTGTAATTCCTTCTATTAGTCATGATTTTGAAGAAATATGCAATGTTTCTGTCCCCCTCTTTGAGCCATTGTACTCTTGATTTTTGTTTGAAGAAACTCTCCTCAATCTTTGCAACTTTCAAATACTCAGAAAGTAATTGTTTCTCCTCTTTCCTGATCAACTGGTTGGTTGGATCCTGTTCAATCCTCATGTGACATAGTTTGAGTGCATCTTTTGCCTTGTTAGCTTTTACGGTGACATCCCCATCCTCCTTGGACACTTTCTTAAGAATATCTTTAAACTTCCTCGGTTTAATTCTAACTTGGAACTGTTTGGTTCCTTGGATAGGTTTCCTCCATGTCTGTTCCACTAACTGAAGGAATTCAGGTTTATTGGTCATGTAATTGAAAAACTTGAATGGGCTTCTTCTCCTTGGTTTCATTAGAGTCAACCTTAGAAGAATAAGACTATGAGTAGAGACTAAAAGAGGCATGAATTATGCATATGACTGCTGAAATTTGAGGTCTCAAGTTTCATTGACCAAAGCCCTATCTAGTTTCCTCATAATGTAGCCATTTTTGGTGCCTCCAATTACAACAAGTAAGGTATTGGCCGAAAATTTGAGGCCCGCTAGTTCAGTATCATGAATGCAGTCCTCAAATTACCCCAAGTCTTCACTTTCCAGAGCAACCAATAGATTCTTGGTTACTCCTAATGAGGTTGAAGTCCCACAAAGCTAACCAAGCATTATTCGCAAACAATCTAACATAGAATATAATGTTTTCCCACAGTCTTTCCCTTTCAAGATCATCATTGGACCCATAGACAAAAGACACAATGACATGTATGTTCTCATTTAATAACGGCACTTTGCGGTGGATGACCTGTTCTGACTCTCCAATCTTGCTTACAGACAAAATGTTGGGATTCCACCTTATCCATTTTCTCCTATAGGGGTGACTATCATAGTTTCCTAGGCAGTCCCAATGTCTAAAAACACTTCTCATATTAGCAGTTTTATTAACCACTTTAACCTTTATTTCCACAATACGCAGTACATCAAGATATAAGTTAGTAATAAGTTTCCTAATTTCCTGTTGTTTAATGGGGTCATTAAGTCCCCTAATGTTCCATTAGGCTATATTAATCATGGATGGGTGGGAGGAGTAGTTTTGGCGGTGACTAACTCACCTACTTCCTCTTTTCTTGAGGCTTTCTTTTTCACTTTCTTTTACTTAGTGTTGCCTTGTGCCCTATTAGGAGCTTCATGATTTTGCATGTTATGGTCATTTTTATCTTTTTCAGAACAGGGGAAAGATTCACCACCAATTGCCCTTCTTCAGTTGAAAGGCTTTAATATCTATTAGAGGGAGTAGCATGCTTGTTGGATGATGTTATTAGATCAATAATAGAAATAGTGGTTACCAGTGTGTCCTCGTGGAGAGTGATCTCCTATGCTGGCTAGCTGCTCACTTATTTTGTTGGAGGTGGGGGTTGCAACCTTAGGCTTATTCAGTGTCTCCTCAGTAGCGTCTGAGTTGTGGTCCTAGCATGTAGAGACTTTCTCCTTGCCTTTGTTATTCTTAACAACCTTGAATGATTGTTGGTCCTCATTTGGTGCCACACTTGACTGGCCTTTTACTTTAGAGCATGTAATCTCACTATTGGCCAAATTTTTTGCAGCTCATGCATTATTTACGCCTCCATTGGTATTCCTCTTTAATGCTTATGACCTCAATTGCCTCATTGATCTCTATTTTAAGATCAAATGACTCGACTAAAGGTACATTTGCTTGGGCTTTCACACATACTGCAACACTAATAATTTTCTTTGAAGAAGTTAAGGAACCAGCATAAAGGGGGTTTTCGATTGCACTCGCCAAATGGTTTAGGCCATCCTCGTTCCATAACTGTAGTGGAACATTATGAATTTTAACCCAAACTGGTAGCTTGGAATGTTTCCCCTTTGGAGAGAATAATGCTTGGATGTCATTTTTGAAGTATCAATGCTCTACCTGAGAATAGCCAAGGCCTAGCTTCGACAACTCTAGAACTAGACTCTTCATCCATGAAACAAAATATATAGAAGCCTTCCCCATTTGCCAAGACTTTTGTGAGTTCCATTTTATCCTAGCTCACTTTAGTGAAAGGCAATTTTTTTTCAATGAAGTAACCAACCAAACTTTTTTGCTATTCTACACTACCTTGATTGAGAACCTCTTTGGGGGGGATGAACCACAACTATGTCTTGAGATTTAGAAGGCTTAACAAATCTTAGCCTCATCTAATGGTTGTTGACTTCACTTTGGTCTTGGTTTTGTGATGATTGAGTAACTCAATTTATTCCAGCTTTAACGATCGGGTTACATGGAATAGAGGAAGTAGGAGTGTTCTGCTTGATGTTACTCAGGGGTAAGGTTTGATTTTGGGTATTCTTGTCGTTACTTTGAGGATTCTCCACCAAAATAGAGTTTTGGCCATTGGTGTTGTCTGGAGCCAGCTAGTTGGCTTCCTCAACTCCAATAATTTAGTCCCCATTAGCGGGTGTAGGTCTCTTCTTTGGGGGTGGGGGGAGCACCACATCACTCACACTTTGGGGTTTTAAATTCACCTTTTTCCCTTTAAGACCGTTGTGCTAGTTGTTGGTATTGGAAGTCAAGTTGTTGAAAAGGTTGGTGAAGGGTCCAGAGCCTTTAATGTTCACATTAGGGTTTTTTCTAGTGGTCATTTTGATAAGATTTATGGAAATTGGTAGGTGAGGAGGAAGAGACAAAGTGGGGGGAAAGAGGTGCAATGGATGCTTGTGCAGCAAAACAGAGGTATTGGGAGTGATAGAGTGGGTACTAGGGCTATGGTTCAGGAAGCTTAGAAGAAGAAGATGATTCTCATATTTTTTTTCCTTTCTCTCTATTTTGGTTCTCAATTCTTTGCTCGCGGATCCCTGCAAAGTTGACAGAACAACAAAGAAAAAACATGATTAATTACAGGATTTGGAGTTCTACTGGAAGTATAAGCCTTGAGCCAGTACTTCTAGCTGAACCATTTTTCTTGTTAATTAGGTCCATTCAAAACAAAGCACATCAAGATAAACAAGCTCCTAGCAAGATCCATTGCTGAGCAAGGAAGATATTTTGTTATGTCCTCTTAATCTTTAGTGAGAAAAGCTTCTCCCTAATCATCTGCTTGATAACTTGAATGGACACAACAAACGGCTCCATATGCTGGTTCTTGAACACCCTTACATTCCTTTCTTTCCACAAGTAATACACAGTACCAGACAAGAAAAGCTTAAGAATGATTGCATTCATTCTTTTTCTTCTCCACTGTTGAGCTACCAACTCAATAATTTCAAGCCAGTATTGTCTCCCTCTCTCTACCCATATATGGATACCTTGTGGCATCACAAACTTCTAAACTCTACTTGAGAATTCACATCCAAAAAGAAGATGGTTGTGGATTCATCATTTCTTTTACACAAAACACAAAACAAATCCATTTGGTTGGAGAATCTTTGTAACCTATCCTTAGTACTCAACCATAGACTGATAGCCAGCCATAGGATAGAGGTCATTCTAGGAATTGCTTGACCATACCAAACTAACTTATGCCATGAAACTTTTGGTACTGAGATTTTGAGGTGTCCCCAAGTTGACCTAACTGTGAATGTCCTATTAGCACACAAGGTCCATTTAACTAAGTCATCTCTTGCTTGGCTGGGAAAGTAGGATGACAAGGTATTGATGATTGCTTGAACCTCTTTAGTTGTTGCTCTAGGTCATCTCCACTAATTATTTTCAATGATTCTGCTAACCTTAGCTTCTCTTGGGATTCTGGCTTCTTGTAGAATCCTAGGAGAGCTTCTTTGCAATAAAGGGCTACATGGGTGCCAGTTATCAAGCCATAAGTAGTTATTTTGTCTATTCCCTACTATATGATTTGTGAAATGTCTAAAAAAATATCTTAGCTTTAAAAGGTTACTCCAGTTGCCAGGGCAAACTTGTGTGGCTTTCGACTCCCATAGGTTTCTCCCCTTTATGTGATCCACTGAGTCCATAGATTTTCCTTCTTGTTAAATAGATGCACAAATGCCTAATAGGGAGAGTTTGGGTACAAGTTTTCAACCTCTTGATTCTTAATCTTCCTTCTTTTGGCCTGCATACTTCCTTCCATGCCATTTTGGCACCATTCCAGTTGGATTCAGTGTCTTTCCATAGAAAAGTTCCCAATAATTGCTCAATCTTACGTACCATTTGATAGACATGTATACTAAAAGCTTACTTTTTGTAGTGAAACTCGTTTTATTAATTAATAGAAGTTTATTCTTTTCATGTTATTGAGAATTTATGTGGGCAAAATATTTGCGNTATTGGAAGTCAAGTTGTTGAAAAGGTTGGTGAAGGGTCCAGAGCCTTTAATGTTCACATTAGGGTTTTTTCTAGTGGTCATTTTGATAAGATTTATGGAAATTGGTAGGTGAGGAGGAAGAGACAAAGTGGGGGGAAAGAGGTGCAATGGATGCTTGTGCAGCAAAACAGAGGTATTGGGAGTGATAGAGTGGGTACTAGGGCTATGGTTCAGGAAGCTTAGAAGAAGAAGATGATTCTCATATTTTTTTTCCTTTCTCTCTATTTTGGTTCTCAATTCTTTGCTCGCTGATCCCTGCAAAGTTGACAGAACAACAAAGAAAAAACATGATTAATTACAGGATTTGGAGTTCTACTGGAAGTATAAGCCTTGAGCCAGTACTTCTAGCTGAACCATTTTTCTTGTTAATTAGGTCCATTCAAAACAAAGCACATCAAGATAAACAAGCTCCTAGCAAGATCCATTGCTGAGCAAGGAAGATATTTTGTTATGTCCTCTTAATCTTTAGTGAGAAAAGCTTCTCCCTAATCATCTGCTTGATAACTTGAATGGACACAACAAACGGCTCCATATGCTGGTTCTTGAACACCCTTACATTCCTTTCTTTCCACAAGTAATACACAGTACCAGACAAGAAAAGCTTAAGAATGATTGCATTCATTCTTTTTCTTCTCCACTGTTGAGCTACCAACTCAATAATTTCAAGCCAGTATTGTCTCCCTCTCTCTACCCATATATGGATACCTTGTGGCATCACAAACTTCTAAACTCTACTTGAGAATTCACATCCAAAAAGAAGATGGTTGTGGATTCATCATTTCTTTTACACAAAACACAAAACAAATCCATTTGGTTGGAGAATCTTTGTAACCTATCCTTAGTACTCAACCATAGACTGATAGCCAGCCATAGGATAGAGGTCATTCTAGGAATTGCTTGACCATACCAAACTAACTTATGCCATGAAACTTTTGGTACTGAGATTTTGAGGTGTCCCCAAGTTGACCTAACTGTGAATGTCCTATTAGCACACAAGGTCCATTTAACTAAGTCATCTCTTGCTTGGCTGGGAAAGTAGGATGACAAGGTATTGATGATTGCTTGAACCTCTTTAGTTGTTGCTCTAGGTCATCTCCACTAATTATTTTCAATGATTCTGCTAACCTTAGCTTCTCTTGGGATTCTGGCTTCTTGTAGAATCCTAGGAGAGCTTCTTTGCAATAAAGGGCTACATGGGTGCCAGTTATCAAGCCATAAGTAGTTATTTTGTCTATTCCCTACTATATGATTTGTGAAATGTCTAAAAAAATATCTTAGCTTTAAAAGGTTACTCCAGTTGCCAGGGCAAACTTGTGTGGCTTTCGACTCCCATAGGTTTCTCCCCTTTATGTGATCCACTGAGTCCATAGATTTTCCTTCTTGTTAAATAGATGCACAAATGCCTAATAGGGAGAGTTTGGGTACAAGTTTTCAACCTCTTGATTCTTAATCTTCCTTCTTTTGGCCTGCATACTTCCTTCCATGCCATTTTGGCACCATTCCAGTTGGATTCAGTGTCTTTCCATAGAAAAGTTCCCAATAATTGCTCAATCTTACGTACCATTTGATAGACATGTATACTAAAAGCTTACTTTTTGTAGTGAAACTCGTTTTATTAATTAATAGAAGTTTATTCTTTTCATGTTATTGAGAATTTATGTGGGCAAAATATTTGCGTTATATTTAATATATGGTATGTATGTGTGTCTTATATTTTACATTGTAGATAATCTGGTGTGTAGAGTTTAACTTATACACAAAAGACCAGATTATCATATCCTTGTATAATATGAGTGTAGGTTCACAATTCTAGATAGAATTGGACACATCACCAGTATGATTGTAGTATAATATTCTGCTATAATTTGTCTTGACTGTAGGAGACTATGTGATGTTTTAAATTATTGTGCTAGTATATTTTGTGTATTGAACAAACCCATATTGAGGTTATTATATTTTTACTGATTCAATAAGATAATAAATATCTTATGATTATTATGATTGTTTATGTTCTTAATTCCGAGATATTTAATTGTCACATGCATATAATATTCATCACTTTAATTCATCAAAGAGTGAGATTCATATTGAGTCAACAAACTCGATAAATTGAAAGACGATATTATTTGTATGATAAAAATTAATTATTAAAGGAAACCATGTCATGGTATTTAAATGGGTTGATGATATCCTCTTGAAAAAACTCATATGTTTTGTTTATATCAAATCCTATAGGTGGATTTAATTATCTGATATGACAAATAAATTGAGTGGTAAGGTCTTAAGGAATAAATGAAGTCAATTAACTATAATTATCAGTCATTTATTTAATTGATGGACATCTGTAATCTTAAACGTGAGAAGATTATTAAGCATATAATAATAAGGAGCTCGAACATAATTTTGAGATAAGATTCAAGAGATCAGTAATAAGTTTTTAGTGGACTAACTTATTATTAATGAGTTATAAGATGTTTGTTCCGGATTGAACATAGGAATCCTAGACCCATTAGAAGCCCCATCCTTATTTTTCCTCAGGGTTTCTATCGTAGCCTATATATAGGAGTCTAGGTTCTCTAAATCAGCATCAATTCATTACTCATGTTTTTTAGAGAGGCTGAGGGAGAGAACAAAAGTTTGGAGGTTCTTGCAACTCACACTACATTCGGATTTTGACGTTGGAGGATATACGACAGAAGGTCATGAGGTTCGTCGAGATGTCTTCCACCCTTCCTATTAATTCTGCGTTCGTGTTGAGAAGAGATCAAACTAGAGCGATTTCGAAAATAAACCCTAATTCCACATTGTAGGGTTTTAAAGGAAAATTGTTTGTATTCGATACATACGCGCTGTCAATAATTCTGAGAATTTCCGTTCCAACACCATTTTCTGAGGGAGACACAAATGGGAAACCCAAAAGCCATGCATACTAATTAAAACTGAATTTACAAGTTGAAGTCTTCCGGCATAAGAAAGAGTTATGTTGACCCAACTTTCAATTCTAGTTTCAATCTTCTTAATGAGACTAGAAGAATGTTGAGCTTTGAGGCCAGCCGAGATGAGGGGCACTCCAAGGTACCTGATGGGAAGTTTTCCCTCCTGAAATCTAAACATGTCTTTGATTTGGTTTGCTGCCTCATGTTGCACTGCATACATGGAAATGTTTCTTTTCTCTGGGTTGGCATGTAGACCAGAGGCTGCACCAAATTGATCAAGAGAGTCTTTAAGGACTGCAGCAGATGCATTATCTCCATGGCTAACAAGTATCAAGTTATCTACAAAGGAAAGTTGTACAATATTAAGCTTTTTGCTCCTCCAATGATACTTGAAGTGGGAGTTGGACCTGATATTGATATGGATGATGAATGAATGACATTTCATTGCAATCACAAGTAAATAAGGAGATATGGGATCTCTTGTCTTAGGCCTCTTCCACTAGTGAATTATCCAACAAGCCCTCCATTCACATTGACCGAGAAAAAAAATTGAAAAAAGGTGAAGTAATTTGTTTAAAAAGTGTTTTTAAAGACGTAAAAGTTTTATTTTCTTGCTTCTACCTATTAATTTATGTCAAAATACTTCAAATAAAATTTTCAAAATATTACCTTTAATTTAAAGTATTCATTAGAAATAATTCCGAAGGGCAATTTTTTCAAGTCATTTCAAATACGACGTTATATAATATAACTGGCCAAGGGACTATTTTAATGGAATCCATGTAGAATTTGTAATATAATAGAATTATTAGTATTTTTCTAGATTCCACCAAGGTTTTTATAGGATTGCCTCTATGTTTTTTGATTTTTTTTTCTTGTGGATATATATGTTGGAATTATCTTTGCTTTCTTTCCCTTTTCTGTTTTCCTTAAAGACAAAGAATAACAACACTAAAGTAAGGTTTACGACGGATTGATCCACCAGCATCGATGTTTTTTCTAACCTACAAGTTGGCTTTCTCCCTCTCTTTATTATTTTCAATTACTTTTCAGATTGGCTAGGTACACTGCATTTCCTTCTAATAAAGTATCAATATCTCACATAAAATATTTATTCACACAGAGAGAGAGAGAGAGGGGCTTTATAGACAAGGCTCTGATAGTCTGATAGCTTATTGGTGCTCTTGACCTTGTTCATAGGGTATTCATCAAGTTGGCATGTAGACTTCAAAGAGAATCGACAGCATCGAACGTGTGCATTTGCTCCGGCGAAAATGCCAAGAACATTAGAACTGCTATGAGCATGACCGGATGAAGAGAAACACAAAGGGTGGTGGATGAAGCGGAGGCGCCACCAGCGCCAGCACCAAAAGCAACAATGTCAACACCACCATAACCACTATTCCTCTCAAACCAAAGTACTTCAACATTACGCTCTACGCAAACGCTCCACCAGCTTCTGCACAAGTCTCACATCACACTCTAGGGTATGGGGATAGTTGAAGTTGTTTACGTGGCTTGTACCCTTTAGCCTGTTTGGTACGTGGGTTTAGGGAGTTTTGAAACATAGGTCGGACAATAAAATTCAACACTCTCATGTGTAATAAATGTATAATTAGTTCAGAGTTTGAAACTCAATCTGCATTAGATTCACGAATTAAACCCAAGCTCATAAGTTTCATAAGGGGATAATGGGTTTAAGCTAACAATAATATTTATATCTCCATATATTCTATATAGGTAAACAAACATAAGTTTGAATTAAATTGGTTAAGGGGCATAATAGTCATTTATATATAAATATATTATCATAATTATCATATATCCGTGTGCATATTAAACATGGGTATGGACGACATTAAATATTTGAATCTCATCTTTGAATTCCATCTTTAATTTTGAAGGGTCTGTTTGGTATGTTTTTTGGGATGTGTTTAGAATGACTTGTACAAATTCGGATTTGATTCAAATATGAGATTTAAATATGAAATTCAACATTTAATATTGTTCATACTCATGTTTGTTATGCGCAGAGATATATGACTATTATGATAATATATTTGTATGTAAATGACTATTGTGCTCCTTAACTAATTTGTATATATAGAGTATATAAGATATACGGGGTATAAATATCATTAAACTCATGAGAGAGAGAGAGAGAGAGAGAGAGAGAGAGAGAGAG
>CAUOFW020010501.1:211929-231165 GCA_963454935.2 Ilex paraguariensis | reverse complement strand
GTTTTGAAACATAGGTCGGACAATAAAATTCAACACTCTCATGTGTAATAAATGTATAATTAGTTCAGAGTTTGAAACTCAATCTGCATTAGATTCACGAATTAAACCCAAGCTCATAAGTTTCATAAGGGGATAATGGGTTTAAGCTAACAATAATATTTATATCTCCATATATTCTATATAGGTAAACAAACATAAGTTTGAATTAAATTGGTTAAGGGGCATAATAGTCATTTATATATAAATATATTATCATAATTATCATATATCCGTGTGCATATTAAACATGGGTATGGACGACATTAAATATTTGAATCTCATCTTTGAATTCCATCTTTAATTTTGAAGGGTCTGTTTGGTATGTTTTTTGGGATGTGTTTAGAATGACTTGTACAAATTCGGATTTGATTCAAATATGAGATTTAAATATGAAATTCAACATTTAATATTGTTCATACTCATGTTTGTTATGCGCAGAGATATATGACTATTATGATAATATATTTGTATGTAAATGACTATTGTGCTCCTTAACTAATTTGTATATATAGAGTATATAAGATATACGGGGTATAAATATCATTAAACTCATGAGAGAGAGAGAGAGAGAGAGAGAGAGAGAGAGAGAGAGAGAGAGAGAGGACTACTCAGTAGGGGAAAGCATGATATACAAGGCGGTGGAGGTGAGTGACGGCGTGACTTTGGTGCTACGAGACGACCTCCTATTTGTAAAGGGTCTTCGTCAAATTGGCTTGTCAGCTTAACTTAACCCACCACGACCAAATTGTCGAAATCTTGGGTTTAATTCATAGTACCAAGGATTTTGTGGTAGTTTTTAGAAGTGATAGGACCAATAATTTCCATGCAATACGTCTGTTGACGAATCAAATTTTGAATCAAATTTTTACTTATTTGAATTCGATTTAAAATCTCTGATCCAATAGTTTGACAAATTTTATTTATGTAGTTCATATTTGAATATGTTACCAATACGAAATTTAATCCAAAAATCTAATTCATTTCAAATAATTTAATTACTTAAATTTTAACAAATTACACATAAATTTTTACTAAATTTCTTTCAATAATTAATTAATTTTTTTAATATTTATAAAAATATATAAATAATTTAGATTAGATCGGATCGGATCGGATATAGGTAAATTCAAATCCAAATTCGTAAAATATAAGATTTTGGATTCGAATTCAAATTATTGGTAAAAAAAATTAATCTATTCGGATTCAAACTTGGATCAATAGATAGGCCTACCTGCAACTTGCCTTTATTTTTAGAGACATCCAATGCTGTCCAAATTAAAACAAATCAATTTTGTTGAATCCATAAAATGATATGTGAGATACAAAAGTATTCAGGATAAATAATTTAGATTCATCCCAAAGGAAATCAGTTATTTAGTTTGATTGTGATCTTTTTGATACCAAAGGAAAACTAATTACAGAACAAATATCTTACATAAATGATTTATTAAAAATCATAAATAAAGAAAATATCCGGTCCAAGAAAATCAAATTGAGTAAACATGTCAGAATCATTTGAAATTAAATAAAATGAGAGAGGGTATAGTCTCGCAATATTTGGAAAATAATATAGCATGAATTTATTTTTCAATTATTATAAATTTGATTATAAAATTAATTTGCACTTTAATTTAGAAAAACAAGAAATAAATAACTGATATATAATCTATATAACGTCAACAAATCTTAAATTTAAATGCGCATTTAAATTTTAAAAAATTTAAGATAAATCGAATTTACTGATGTGAATAAATAATCAGCATGCGAAATGAATTAAAAAATTCTTAAATTATTTTGTAATGGAAGGTGATCGATAAACTTTTGTCAAGAGATGGTGTCCTCGCAGTTGAATATATATAAATGCATATCCCTTTATTTTTCAAAAATTCAAACATATGATTGTGTGGGGCTTCGGCGAATGGGACACTAGGCTTCCTTGCCTAGAGGTTGGGCAGGCCATGCATCAAGGCAAAATAAACTTTGTTACCATCTTTTTTCTTCATTGTCCGGCTTGTGTGATATTCAATGCACAAAAGTATTTATGCAAAAATTAATTAAAAGTGGAGTGTAGAGAGCTCAATACAAACAAACATAGAATTAAATAATTTAGTCTGAGTGACCTACTCCACTGACTATGGTGGCCAAAGTGTTTTATTACTGAAGAACTGTAGTGTGCTAATATGTGTGTAATATTCCCGATATATAGATGAGATTTATAACTTATAAGAGAGTATTGTTTTCTTGGTACCCCAGAACAAGCTTTGGTGGAGGCATTATCGCGGGAAACCTTGATTAAGGAGTCACCCTTGTGAAGGGAATTGATGACTTTGTGATGTTGGCATAACAGACAAGCTGGTTGAGGCTTGCGATTAAGAAATGACAATGAATCGAAAAAAAATGGATATTCGTCAAAATTTATTTCGTTTGGACAGGGGATAGATTATATGTATTAGACGATAGACGTATACAGAGATACCCGTATAACCCCGTATGAAAATAAAGACGGAAATGAACTTACCTTTACCTCCGGCCCTCCCCGTCCCCGTTATACCATTTAAATAAATAAATATATATATAGATAGATAAATACTTTCGGTAAAGCCCTAACCTACTCCCTCTAATCTCTATCAGCCGCCCGCCTCCATACTCCCAGTTTCCATCGTCTCTTTCCAGGCGTCGACTGCTCAACGCCGGCTGCTTAACGTCGACTTCTTCTCTGTTCCTCCCTCCATCGTCTCAACGCCGACTCTCCTCTGTTCCTCCCTCTATCAGCCACCCCGTCTCCCTCCATCGTTCTGTCTCTCTCTTCCATCATCAACGTCGACAAAGCCTCTGCTGTTCCTCAACGCTGACACAGCCTCTCTCTCTCTCGCTTCTATGGCTTAACCGTATTATTATGTCTTTATTGTAGGCCTTCTTGGCTGGACGACGTAATTTTTTTGGGTCTTCTGTTGTAGCTTACGAATGCTGTAAGTGCTCTAATTTGCGTACATGTTTGATTGTTTATGGATCTTTTTTCTTGTAGAATCAAAAGCGTATATTGAAGATTTATCGGCTATTGTATGAATCCCTTATTCTATTGCTTTTTGAGGGTCCCTCCCAAATGATGAGAAAGGCTAATTTTTTTATGACATAAATTCTAAGAATGCTTCTCCGAGATTTTCTTAGCAGCTCAATTTAGCTGTTTGTCCCACAAAAATTAAAGATCTCCTTGTTGTTTCTAAACATAAACACAGGACAGATGTCCAGAAACTTGGTGCAATAGAACAGGTGATCTAAGTTTACTGTTTCTATTTGGGTTTTGCTAGAAAGATTTACTGCTACCTCTACACTTGTATAAAGATAGAGATTTTAAGTCCACAGTTAGTTTCAGTTCTTCTGATGAGAATATTAGGATGTTTCAGGAATCTAGAAAAGCCACAGACGATGATAGTTTGTCAGAAAGAAATGGTGGGAGCAATGTGTGCATCTATCTATCTTTTATTCTTCATATGGTTTTGGATCGTGACTGAACTTTGCTTCTTTTCCCCTCATTTCATGCTCAGCAACCAATCATGATACAGAAGAAGATAAGCAGCAGAATCAAGCTGGAGAAAGCATTATCCACATTTAAGGGATAGGTTTTATTCTTCAGAGTCTGGCTTAGCTCAAGCCTCAAAGTTCTTTAGAAGATTTTGACATGAACTTCGATTTAAACTAACCATCCATCTAGAAATATGAAAATTAAACTAATAATAGGCATTTTGAATTATGTTATTTGGGCTTGGGCTGGTACGGGAAAGCGGGGATAAGGGCAGGGGATTAGATATTTACCCGCAGACATAAATGAGAATAAAAATCATACCTGTTAGCGGGAGTAGATTAGGGATGGACGAAGTTTTTTTAAATGGGTACGGGAATGGAGATTACACTCCCTACTCCCACTTCGGTTCACTGACATCTTGACTTGCAATGTTTTAGGATGAAGATTTCACATGCGTTAATAATAGGACTGAGTTTTATAAGACAGTGGGCTTAGCTTTTGTTGGCTTGTATTTATGATCTAGACTTGATTGCATCTGTAATCTAGGTCTGATCTGGATCGGGCCTGCGTATGTGATCTGGGCTTAATTTGGCTTGGCCAGTCGACCTTTGTTACCTATGTTTTATCTAATGGTGTGTTTGGTACATGGATAGAAAAATAGAAAGATTAAAAATGGAAGTAATTCATTTTATGGAAGTAATACATTTTCTATCATTCAAACGAAGAATCATTATTTTTCTCTTTTGTGTTTGGTAAGAGACTAGGGGATGAAAAGTTAGAAGAATTGTTTTTTTTTGATTTTTTGTGTTTGTTAGGATATAAAAATGGAAAGATGAAAAAAATATAGATTCATATTTTATCATTATATCTATAAGTGAAATTAATGTATACATTATATGTAATAGATAAATATGATATATGCATATATTAAAAGATATATAGGTAAATAGCATACATGTCAACGCACACAACTAAGTTTTCATCTATACAAATAAAATTGGAACAATAGACGAGATTGTACTGATGTTCTCGAATAGGTTGAACGCGAGAAGAATTGGAATTCTGTATCTTTTCAGAATATACATAACTCATTTCTAACGAGATTCAAACCTAATTTGGAAGGGAAGTCCTCACTATCCAATCTAAGCCATGGCGATTTTGTTTTTTTAACAAGAATATCTAGGTTTCGCATTATCTAGATTAATTTGTGCAATGCTTTATCTTCAAAGTGGAGTTTGAATGAGCCAGCAGGTTGTGGGATCAATTTATTTGTTATTTTACTTTCAAAATCCAAATGTGGGGTTGGAAATTGGGAGTAAAGTCAGAAAGTTAGATATGAATTGGGAAATGATGATCTTTTTACTTTTTTTTTAAATTAATTTTGGCCAAAAGTGAAGAGAAGTTTGGATTTGGTTTGGTATTTCTAATTTGACTTATAAAGCACACGTTTAAGACATGTAAATTCAGATTCTAACCACCACGGTTAACCTAAGCTCTTTCATTTATTTTCAAACTAGTAGTCCGTCTCCTGCAATATGAGATTATAATTTATTTTTTTTATATTATAACTCAATAGGTTAAAATAAAAAGTGATTTTTAAAAAAAAAATTTAAAAAATGAAAAAGTTGGTAAGTAGTTACCAATAACACATGTCAACATATGATTGGAGGAGGGAACCTTAAATTTTGAATTAAAAAATTTTAAATTTTAAGAAAAAAAGAAAAGTGAGAGGGAAGACTTCTCAACCCACTTCTCACTTAATTTGATTGTTTTATATATATATATATATATATATATATATATAGGTTTGGATGAAATATTCAATTCAACTTTGATACTTCGTTTGGTACGATCAAAAAATAGATGATGAAAAGTCGAGATTGTTATCGTATCAAAAAATATATGCATATATCATATTCGAGATTGTTATCAATCTCCTTCTACATCAGACCCTTTCATTTCAAAAATCTCGTCCTCAAATTTCTACGACTTAAAAAACAATTTAGTGTGTCGGAGCTTATCTTTATACTTCAAATCAATCTTTATTAGCCTCATACAGATTGAAATAATGTCTTGTTCAGGAATAAAAAATTCTACAAAATATGTTGTAGAAGCCTATGTAGTAACAAAAGTTGCCAAAATTGAACTTGCTCCCTTCATGGTACTTTTCTGCAACTTTCTCAACGCACGGACAATTTTTGAGAGACTTTAAGTGTTAGTTACTCCCTGGAGTTGTTATGATAATTAAGAAAATTATTATCATACGTTTTCTAATCAGAATGTTTATCTTCTTTATCAACCTTTGATACGTCGGGTTCAACTACAAACACTTCAGTTGTTGTATTATCACCAATTGGCTTTACCTTTAATGTTGTCTTCTTTTTCCTCCTTTGAGTAACTTTAAAAAGGCTCCCCAATATTACCATAAGTCTACTCTTTTTTATCATCGTCTTCAATATTTTTTTGTTGATAACCTTCATTTTTTTTTTTTCTGTTTCCTACTTCCACAAATTTTGAACGTGGAAATAATTGAATCTACCTTTTTCTCATAAATTTTTTGATCTCTCTAGGTGTGAAAAATCCATAATCATTAGCTTCTGATATGAAATTTAAGACACCGAGTAACACCATTATAAAATGAAAAAGATTGTTACTCAGTATTACCTTGAATTGATTGTCTTGATTCAAACTCCTTTTATTGCCTCATAAATCAGATATATATCATCTTTTTCAACATCATTGCAATATGCAATAGGTAATACTTTAGTAGACATACAACAAAAACTTTGTCTTAAACAATAGACAAGACTATAATCTCGAATAGGTTGAACACAAATTCTATGATCATAATGCTCCGTATCTCAATTAAGATCCTAATTTGGATTCAACATCAACTGGGCAATCACAACCAGCAACTCTTGCAAGGACTACTAGAACTACTCGAACTATTGTTGTTGTTGTTGTTGTTGTTGTTGAAAATCGAAGAATTCGACTCTTGGGAGAGTCCTGTTCCCATAATTATTGTCTTAAAAAAAGTTGTCATGATTTCATTGATTAGAGATCATGACAGTTCGGTTAAGATTTTGATACCAATTGATGCAACGGATAATAAGGGGACACAAAGATATCACCTCTATAAGTACAAAACACTTTGCATCAATAGGAAAAAAGAAGAAAAAAATTCTCAAAATATTGTATTATTTAATTGATTAACTTCATAGAATTCGTGGTACATAAGACAAATTATAAGAAAATCCAAAATCTTAAAATTTTCGAAGCAAAAACAAATCCCTAATCTTAAAAAAATTACTAAAAATAAATAAACACTTATCGAATAAATTATAAAAATTGACATGTTTTAGAAAACTTAATATCTTATAATATTGCTAATTAAATCTTAATTCTAACTGTGCAATCAAATAGAATAAAATATAAAAATTATCAATCTCGTTCTATATCAACGATCTATTAAAATTCGGGTCAAATTTGAAGTAAAATCTAATACATTAACAACCTAAGTACTTATAAGGATCGAATTCACGTCTTACACATTAAAATACGACTATCTTTTCAGAATATACAAAATCTTCTCATGTTCAACCTATTCGAGGTTGTAGTGTTGTCTATCATTTAAGACAAAGTTTTTGTTGTATGTCTACTAAAGTATTACCTATTGCATATTGCAATGATGTTAAAAAAATATGATATATATATATATATGATTTATGATGCAACAAAAAGAGTTTGGATCAAGACAATCAATTTAAGGTAATACTGAGTCACAATCTTTTTTATTTTATAATGGTGTTATTCGGTGTCTCAAATTTTATATCAGAAGCTAATAAATATGAATTTTTTGCACCTGGAGAGATCAAAAAATTAATGAGAAAAAGGTAGTTTAAATTTTATTTCCACGTTCAAAATTTGTGGAAGTACGAAACAGAAAAAAATAAATAAATAAAGGTTATCAACAAAAAAAAAAATTAAAGACGATGATAAAAAAAATAAGTAGACTTATGTTAATATTGGGAAGCCTTTTGAAAGTTACTCAAAGGAGGAAAAAGAAAACAACATTAATGGTAAAGCCAATTGGTGATAATACAACAACTGAAGTGTTTGTAGTTGAACCCGACATATCAAAAGTTGACGAAAAAAGTAAACACCGTGATTAGAAAACATATGATAATAATTTTCTTAATTATCATAACAACTCCAGCGAGTCACTAACACTCTAAGTCTCTCAAAAATTGTCCGTGCGTTGAAAAAGTTGCAGAAAAGTACCATGAAGGGAGCAAGTTCAATTTTGGCAACTTGTGCTACTACATAGGCTTCTACAACATATTTTCTAGAATTTTTTACTCCTGAGCAAGACATTATTTCAATCTGTATGAGGCTAATAAAGATTGATTTGAAGTACAAAGATAAGCACAGACACACTAAATTGTTTTAAGCCTTAGAAATTTGAGCACGAGTTTTTTGAAAAGAAAGGGTTTACTTTAGAAGGAGATTGATAACTTTTATATTTTATTTTAAGGTTAATTTTAACTTATACTCTGAAAGGTTATTCGAATTTTAATTTATATCCTGAAAGATTACTCGAATTTTAATTTATACATTTAAAGTTTAAAAAATAATTTATACCCTAAAATATATAAATACATATCAATATACACTTGAGATTAACTATCGCTTATTTTGCAGTTAAATTTTTTTTGGCTAATTATAAATTGTACCCCTCAAAGTTTAAATATTTCACATTTATGATCCAAAAAAAAATTAATTCATTAAATGTTCGTTAAATAGCTTTCAATTATATGGTGTCATAACATTTTTATGCCGCATTCAAGTCAATAAAAAAATATTTTTCGTGTCTAGTCAATTGCGTTGTCATATATTTCACATTTACTAAAATTCATATAATACTATTTAATTTTTTTTAAAAGTTAAAAAATACCTATTTTTTACCTATAATATTCGTTAAATAACTATTTTCTGTTTACAACAATGTTATTCATATCTAATTTTAATTTGATTGAACAATCAAAAGATTTGTGTCTAACTATAGACATAAAATAGCTATTTATCAAATATTGTAGATAAAAAATAGATATTTTACAAATTTTATTAAATTTTAAAAAAAAATTATTTACTCGAATAAGACACGAAAATGTTATGATAACGATACAATTGAGAGATATTTAATAAGCATTAAAGGATGAAATTCTTTTTAGATCATGAATATGAAATATTTAAACTAGTAGAGACATAATTTATAATTAACCCAAACTTTTTAACCCGCAAAATGAACGGAGTTAACTCCAAGTGCATATTGATACAAATTTATGTCTTTCAAAGCACAAATTAATATTTTTAAAGTTTGAGGGTACAAATTAAAATTCGAGTGATATGTGGTGGTGCAAGTTGAAATTAGCCCGGGACTATTTTAATGGAATCCATATAATATTTGTAATTCAGTTTAATTATAACTATTTGTTCTCGATTATATCAAGGGGTTTTATTGTATTAGTTTTATATTTTCTATTTTTTTCCTTGCATTGGATTCACCTCGAATTGATCCAACCAGATTGTTCTATTACTTTCCAGTTTGACTAGGTACATTGAATTTGCTCCTACTAAAGTGTTACAATGAATATATTACTTAAAATATTTGTTGTTTCACTGTGTGTGTGTGTGTGAGATATGCTTTACACGAAAGGCTGTGTGTCAAAAAAACACTCACGAGAGAGAGGTATATGCTGGAGCTTGCGAGGAGATGAATCCAGAAACCCTCAGGGTGGTTCAAGCTGAGCCTAACCTCTGGATTACAAACCTACTCCGACGGTGGCGAGTATTTGACCCTAAGTAATCGGTGCAAGTCTGGACTTCTTATAGCAACAAAAAAAAAAAAAAAAGAAAAAGAGATGGACCCGGAGACTGATTGCTTACTGGTGATTTTGTAACTGACATATTGACACCATAGGGTATTTAATCAGATTTGTAATAGATTTCATTTCATACAGAAGCTACATCCTCGGCCTTTGGCATTTCCGCCGGCATAAGTGACAAGAATACGAGAACCGCCATGAGCATAACGGGAACAAACAGAAGAATAAAGGGTGGTGGATGAATCGGCGGCGACACCAACGGCAGCACCAAAAGTAACAACGTCAAGACCACCATAACCACTATTCCTTTCAAGCTAAAGAACTTTAGCATCAAGCTGTATATGACAATTAACAACTCTTGATCACTTAACAGATGACCACAACCGTTTACCAGCTTCTCTTATCCAAGTATTGTTCTGATCCAAGCACCACTCAACAGTTTTTATAGAATCTGATGGGTGGAATGAGGATCCAAGGGGTACCCAGAAAAAAGACAGAAAAATAAAATTCAGGAGCCATTTCTCACTTCACCTTTATGATTCCCTATATCCATCCTTCGTCCAAGATTCCACCTTTCCTAGATCTTGAGCAGCTAGCGTTTGCAGTGAAGAAATCAGTAGATGATTGTGAGATGGGCATAGTTATACATATTTGGATGTGTACGTATAACTGTATATGTATCTGGATGTAGAGAGAGAGAGAGAGAGAGAGAGAGAGAGAGAGAGATTAGGTGGTGGGGGGATGCATGAGAGAAATTGAGAAGGGGGTGAGCAACGATGTGACTTTGCTGTTAAGAGAAAGAGAAAAGAGCCAAATCTGAAAATGAATGGCCATAGTGTGGGTTCGATTCATGGTACCTAGGGATTTTTTGGTAATTTGGAAGTTACTTCACCAATAAATTCCCTACAACTTGTCTATATTTTTGACAACGATCTACCATTCCGATAAATCCAAGAATCTAATTTGGAGGCGAGATTTTTTTTATTTTAGAAATAGTGTGGAGATATGAAAGTATTCACAAATGATAATGACATCATTAGAAGTTCTAGGTACGCCCGTCATTAAATTTGAATCGTACTTTGATTAATTCAAATTTAAATCTGATTTTAAGAGTTCGATTCAACATTTCGACAAATTTTATTTTTATGGTATATATTTTAATGATGTAAAAAAATGAATTTATACATCACCTGTCAAACAATTAATATGAGTAATAAATATAGTAAAAAAAGATATCAACACAGACTACACACAAATATAAAATAGTTCAATCAGGTGATCTATTTTATTTTGGAGGTGGCAACGGTAGCTGAATGACTCTATTTATAAGGTAACAGGTGAGAGAGAGAGGGAGGAAGCAAAAATAAACTCTAGGTATGGAGACATATCCCTCGAGTATAAAGAGTTTATAATTTATAAGCACGTAACCTTAGTTGAGGCGGTGGCATAAGGGATAGACTATTAGTCTTTCGGGGAAGATAGCTATAGGATAGATACAATTAAAGATAGTCTTCATCTTTGAGTAGTGGTTATCCCGGTGTTTACTCCTTACGTGTGCTGATCTTCCTGGACTTCTTAAACTTTGGATTAGGCTGAATCTATGAGTTGGGATTGACTTGCTTTTGTAGTTGATTTATGCTTATATAATAATTGGGCTTATACCCAGGTGAATTTGGGCTCATCGTATTTAAATATGTTAACAATTCGAAATTCGATTCAAAAATATAATCCGATCCGAATAACTTAATTAACTAAATTTTAACAAATTATACTTAAATTTTCTTTAAATAATCACTAATTTTTTTAATATTTATATAGAAATATATAAATAATACAAATTTAATAGAATATAGGTGTATCCAAATTCAAATCCATGAAAATATAAGAAATCAAATTCGGATTATCGATAAAAAATATTAATTCATATCTAACTAATAAAATTTGGATCAAAATCAGATCAAATGACAGGCCTGGATTTAGCTACAGTACTATTTAATTAAAAAGTAAAATTCGAAAGGAAATTATCAAAAGAGGTTGCACATAGCAACGGGCTCCCTACAATCTCTTCAAGCAAATTTCAAGGTTTTAAACAGGTGCTCTAGGACTAGTCCATTGAGAATATCAAACCAAATCCAAACACTTCTTGTACTTATCCCCACAATTAGCTTTTTGCAATAAAATGAACAAATATAAAGGTACCAAACCATGGCCTGCTGGCTTCATGCATCTGTCATCAAGTGAATGCCTCAGGATCTCAATGTTGAGGGGTCAAAATAACCTCTCAAGCTCCCTGGAAAGTCACCTCCCAGTGACAGTAGGTGAATATATATGGAGGATCTCAAAAAATACCACGGAAACTACAAAAGCATTGCAAAAATCTAGATAATGGGAGACTTGGCGATTCTTCACAAATTAAAATACCAGATGGCCTGTATTCATCTTCCAATTTGAGGGTTTGAGGTTCGAATCTCGTGAGAAATAATGTGCTTATGTGATTCAACAAAGTTGTTATAAGGTGTAAGGCCTTGCTTGGATCCTAGCTTGCAAGTGCTAACGACTTCCGTATATTCTTCTTCCTCTTAGAAAGAATAGACTAGGTACATCAATGTACACAAAAAAAAAAAAGAAAGAAAAATTGCCAGCAGTGGACTTCAGTTAAAATAAGTGGGGATTGGGACTTTCCCATCTCTCCTGCACTCCCCTACCTCCTTGTGGAACTTCCAAAAATCCCATTCCTTCAACAATTGACACCTGTCTCTTTGTGCGTGGGGTGGGGGGTGATGGACAGCATATATCATTGGGTTAATTTAGCCTGCAAGACCTAGTGGTTCAAATTCATTATGTCAAACCCCAGAATGGATGAACTTATTTATGTCATTTGAAATAATTGTTTGACAATCTGTTTCTCAAAAGACAACATGAAAGCAACCAAAAAGCATAAGCATAGGTTCCTGTCCTTTAGAGTAAAACCATAGCAATCTTTTGATTTCTCAATGAAATGACAACCGAGAAAGAAGGTTATAATGGATCTGTAAACAAGCTTGCTGATAGGATGACCACCCTCATTCTTTTACCCACAGGGACAGATCCAAGAGTTTAGTTTGCCTATAATCTTTAAATTTTTTGAATTAGTTTAGATGGGACACATTATAACATATAATAAAAGAAAACGTTGAAAACTAAGGGGTAGAAGTTTGTTTNACCCACAGGGACAGATCCAAGAGTTTAGTTTGCCTATAATCTTTAAATTTTTTGAATAAGTTTAGATGGGACACATTATAACATATAATAAAAGAAAACGTTGAAAACTAAGGGGTAGAAGTTTGTTTTAAAGTCATAGATAAAACTCTTGAAATCGGTTTGTAAAGAAAATATACACAAGAATTCATTATTTTATATCTAAGTTCATATTTAACCGACGTTTTTAGTCAAGTTATATGTTTTTAAGTGAAGCTATACGGTTTTGAGAATTTTAGTTATGAGTCATAATATTTTATACTCGATGTTAGAATTGATCCTAAAATGCTAGGTAATTCGCTCAATCATGATAGATCTCCGATAGTTGTTCGGGNCGTTTTTAGTCAAGTTATATGTTTTTAAGTGAAGCTATACGGTTTTGAGAATTTTAGTTATTAGTCATAATATTTTATACTCGATGTTAGAATTGATCCTAAAATGCTAGATAATTCGCTCAATCATGGTAGATCTCCAATAGTTGTTCGGACTAATCTCTTTACTAGTGCATTTTGTTGGAAGTCTAGACAACTAACCTCACTTCTCCCAGAATTCAGTAGTTTTGCTCTTAAATATAAGTGATTTCTATTGTTTGTAAGAGAATTCATTCTTTTGTATCTTGTCTTTTTTTGAATCAGTAGAAATATTTTACCTTTCAGATATAAAAAAAAACAGAATTTTAAATGTCCCAACAAGTTACAACTTTATCCTAAAAAATTATAATTAATCTCAAAAGTTAATAGTTTTGTACTATCCTATTAAGAAATGTTTTACTTATCCTTCGATCTCTTTTCATGCGTATTCAATCTCTTAGTAAACTCATGTCATCTATTTGACTCTTTTCGCCTAAGTGCATGCATTGCTCCCCAAATTTGATTTGAAAAGAAGGAAAAAGAAGAACTACACAGAGAGGGAATGTTTTGTCCAATATGCAAAAAGCATTTCATATCAATGCTTTTTTGGTAATGGTATATTTTTACATGTAAGTCTCAGCGAATTGGTCAAACATTATCTACNTGACTTAGGATTATCCAAAGAAGCCTAGTCATTCATGGTAACCCTTGGAGCTAGCTTAGGGTAAATCCTAAGAACTGCACTGACATCATGGAAATTAGGAACGTCATGCTTAATCACAATGCCCAGCCTGATAGAAAGGAAAACATTAAGTGGCTTTTAACCTCTGATATGGAACATAAGGAATGAGAACTATCACCTTATTATGCCAAGAACTATCATCTTATTACTTTGATGCAAGGGAGGGAGGGAGGGGTACTGTAGCCCTCCCCAGATTTCTCTTTTGTTAGCTTATGTTGGTTAATGTATGCTACAACATTGTTTGTTGTTGAGCTCCTGGCTGATATTTGGGAGGAACTTCATTGTAATCAAATGTTTCTTTTTCTAGGAAATACAAGGTTTATTTAGCTAAAAATAGAAGGCATTTTCACTACTTTTATTTAATTATGAATATTTTTTTCTAGAATATATCAAGGTTTTTATAGGAAGCTCAATTTTTTTTTTTTTTTTTATCTAATGCATATGTTGGATTGTGATGGCGCAGCCCCGACCGAACCCAAGCCCAAAATTATAGATCAAGCCCACAATCGTGGACGAGGCCCAATTTAGAGGCCCAGTTTAGGAATGCAGGTCAAGCCCACCGTAAGAAAGAGGAAGTTAGGTCAACCTTGCCATCTTAAGAGAGAGTCTGACAGGCGAAGAGATCTTCTTGGAACGTGCACATCAGCACTTCTACGAAATATCTCACTTGTTACGAGAAGGACGTCACCTCCACCAAACTATTTCACCTGGTATGAGAAAAGAGTCTCAATCTATTAAGAATTACTTATAAATTATAAGTCTCATCTACACAAGAGCGACATCTTACTCATATCACTCATACTTGAGCACCCTACAATCTTTAAAGCAATAAAACACTCAGGTCATTCTATACCTTCATAGTGGAGTAGACTATTCTAGCCGAATCACTTAAATTGTATTTTGATTGTGTTGACTCACACATTTTGTGTATCATAAGTTCGTATCTTTGTTTTCTTTTCTCATTGCATTTTTTCTACGAGCGATGCTATATCAACTTAAAATATATACTTGATCAATTATTATTATTGATTTTACTATAAATCCTTAAAATTTACTATCTATTCAATAATTTTAATTGATAAAGTCAATAAATTAAGTCAACATTTTTAGTGAAAATATCATTTACCTTTCCCTAAAGGCAAAGAATAACAACACTTTAAAGGAGGATTTTGCACTGAGGAAGGTTGGTTACCTAAGATTGATCCACTATGATGTTTTTTCTAACGTACAAGTTGGCTTTCTTCCTCTATATTTTTCTATGACTTTTTAGATTGGCTAGGTACAATGAACTTCCTCCTAATAATGTATTTCAATGAACAGAGACAAAAAATTATTATGGAATTCTACGGTATCGACTTGGGTACCGTACGGTTAATTAATATTTTTTGTAAAATTATAATTCACAAGAAAAAAATTATAATTATTCAAAAAAAATCATGATCGATCACAGATATACATGATTGATCATAGACTTCCCTTAAACAATTATAACTTCTCTTTTATAAGTTGTAGTTTGATCTTTAAGAATTATAATTCAGTATCAATTTTAATTTATCATGATCGATTATGAATTTTAAAAATTATAATTTATGCTTCAAAAAAATTATAACTTAATCTTAAATTGTTCTAATCGTCGGTACCGTAAAATTGCTCCAAAATATTTGTTCAAAGAGAAAGAAAGAGAGAGCNGCCATCTTAAGAGAGAGTCTGACAGGCGAAGAGATCTTCTTGGAACGTGCACATCAGAACTTTTACGAAATATCTCACTTGTTACGAGAAGGACGTCACCTCTACCAAACTATTTCACCTAGTATGAGAAAAGAGTCTCAATCTATTAAGAATCACCTATAAATTATAAGTCTCATCTACACAAGAGCGACATCTTACTCATATCACCCATACTTGAGCACCCTACAATCTTTAAAGCAATAAAACACTCAGGTCATTCTATACCTTCATAGTGGAGTAGATTACTCTAGCCGAATCACTTAAATTATATTTTGATTGTGTTGACTCACACATTTTGTGTATCATAAGTTCGTATCTTTGTTTTCTTTTCTCATTGCATTTTTTCTACGAGCGATGCTATATCAACTTAAAATATATACTTGATCAATTATTATTATTAATTTTACTATAAATCCTTAAAATTTATTATCTATTCAATAATTTTAATTGATAAAGTCAATAAATTAAGTCAACATTTTTAGTGAAAAATATCATTTTCCTTTCCCTAAAGGCAAAGAATAACAACACTTTAAAGGAGGATTTTGCACTGAGGAAGGTCGGTTACCTAAGATTGATCCACTATGATGTTTTTTCTAACGTACAAGTTGGCTTTCTTCCTCTATATTTTTCTATGACTTTTTAGATTGGCTAGGTACAATGAACTTCCTCCTAATAATGTATTTCAATGAACAGAGACAAAAAATTATTATGGAATTCTACGGTATCGACTTGGGTACCGTACGGTTAATTAATATTTTTTGTAAAATTATAATTCACAAGAAAGAAACTATAATTATTCAAAAAAAATCATGATCGATCACAGATATACATGATTGATCATAGACTTCCTTTAAACAATTATAACTTCTCTTTTATAAGTTGTAGTTTGATCTTTAAGAGTTATAATTCAGTATCAATTTTAATTTATTATGATCGATTATAAATTTTAAAAATTATAACTTATGCTTCAAAAAAATTATAACTTAATCGTCGGTACCGTAAAATTGCTCCAAAATATTTGTTCAAAGAGAAAGAAAGAGAGAGATGCTCAGCAGCAAAATTGATGGTTATACTCGTACGAAATNAAAAAAAAAAAAAAAAAAAAAGCTTACCTTAGTCTACTCATTAGGTAGATATTTCGTCAAATTCGGACGTGAGGTGAATTCGTCACAATCACAAACAAATTGTCAAAAGTGTAGGTTAGGTACATCGTACCCATGGATTTTTTGATAATTGGGAGGTGACATGACCAATAATTTCCCTATACAACTTGCCTAGATATTTCCTAACCATCGAACTTTCCGAGATGAATCCAAGAATAGGAGGCCACTTTTTTTCCTTTTTATTTTTTTTTATTTTTTTATAATAGCGTGATGTGCCGACTATTTTTTTAAACTCCGCGGTTGATCACTGTAATTTAAGTTGAATCAGAGTAGGTCAGTAATCGATAGTTTAAATAGTAACGGAGATGATTTATAAATTCAAAAATTCTGAATTTGAAATTTGGTAATCTTTTGAAATTAGATTATGAAAGATTTATCTCATAGGAATACCTTAGTCTCGACAATAGCCTGCCTTTAATAAAATTAAAAAAAAATTAATCAAAATACATGTAAAACTTACTAAAATCAATGTAAGTGCAGTAGGAGACGAATTTAGCAAAAGCTAACATTTTGGGGTGCAGTATAGAAAAATATTTTTCAATAATATAAACTTTCAGAAAAATGAAAAAACTAAGGAGAAAGACCGGTGTAAAATATTTGTTAGAAAAACAACCACTAGGATTCTATCTCTGATAGGATAACCTCCACATTCTTCGACGCCCCCGACGACAGATTCAAGAATTTAAGTTTAGTTGTACAACTTTTAAATTTTCAAATAAGTTTGTAAGTATAGTTTTTTTGTATATATTTATAGGAACAATATAATAAATGATATTAGTCATATCTTACGGACGAATGATAATCTATTTGAACTGGATACAATCGATGTTGTTGCGGAAGTGTTGACAAAATCAAATGTTCAACCTCAATGATAGTTTAAGTGGTAATAACAGAGATGAATTATAAATTCAGATAAAATGACTTAAATGAATATGATAATCTCGGTATAGATGGTATGTCTTTGATCAGACAGAAAAAAAAAATTAGTTGAGATGCGCATAAGTTAACTCAAACACACTTAAAAAGAAGAAACAAATTTTGCATTTAAAAAGCAAATGAATGCACCCTTCCAACTCCAAACTCACCCATTCGTCCAGATTCAGATGTGTCCTGCTACTAGGTGCCTTTAAACCATCTTTAATAGAGGCCCCAACCAAATACGCAATGCATTACGACTCTCACCTGCTGTCATTTCCTCAATCTCTTCTTTTTCCATCGTTTTTACTGGCCAGGGGTGGGTAGCAACTACCCAATTCTTCTGGTGCGTCAAGCCTTTTATTTCATAGAGTATTTGCTATTAATAGTACGAGCAATGTTCTAAGATCTAATTTAGAGATTTAATGCATTGTGACGATATAATAAAAGAAGTATCCTAAAATAACTGAATTATGATGCCAATCTAACAACCATAATGCATTAAGTGCCAAATTATATTCTTAAATCAGATATAATCACTCTCTCTCTCTCTCTCTCTCTCTCAAGAAGAGAATGTTGAGGTTGAGATAAGCAAGGGGATGGTTCTAACCAAATCCAGTCATTGTCATCCCAAATTTGTTATTGAAAAACACATCTAAGATGATTATTTTTTAGGTAAACTTTATCAAAGGTTGTTTAATTGTGAATGCTTTCGAAATTAAGGTAATGCTTTTACAACGTTACAGTCAACTTCATCCACCAACTAGGGCCCGATAGAGAATAGGAAAAAAAAATATGTAGAGCCACTCACTGTCTCTTGACTATTCGAAGACCACAAAATATAAGTTACTTTTGTGATTGAAAACCATTCGTTTTTGTAAAATTTCTAAACGTACTCGTTTTATACTCCTCGCATTATTAATTAAGGTCACCCCATTCTTTATCCACTACTTTCATAAAAGCCTATTTCATATCTTTTCACTTTTTGGATTTCTTTCACTATTTCATCTCACACATTGCTCACAAAAGAAATTCTATTTGGTAACTGTTGGAATAGGTGGCTCATATTCAGAGTATGGGAAAATACACTAGGCCAAGGGGATAATGGGTTAGTTATTGGAGTGTGAGCGAAGACAAATGACCATTTAATGGATCTGAATAACAACTGAATCAGAGATTGAGCGTGAATTTCTTAATTTAAAATTTAATTTCTGGTATCCGTTGGATTTAAAATTCATATTGGTTCCAATTTTCGCTTCCCTCAAGTACATATTTTTGAGTTGTGTGTCTTTTGGTTGTGTCTGTTCACATAGTGACTATTCAGAATAATTACCAGTCTTTCTATATAAAATCAGATTCATTAGCATTCTGCCCAAACTTTATTACAGTCATTAAAGTATAATTTCGGCGTTAAGTAGTTTGCATTCTAAAAGTACACAATACAATTTTCTAGTTCACTAGCCAATTGAATTTGAATGTTACTTTCAAGTGCAAAAATATCATTATATTTTGAAAGACAAACACTTGATTTTCATAAGCACCTAGTGTGGAGACAAAATCTGTCTTAAGGACATAGTGTCAAACACTAATCTTGATCTACAAAAAATTAAAAAACAGTTTTTGATCTACAAAACGGGTCAATTTATCTATTAGT